>CM025790.1:106158092-106758092 GCA_014635995.1 Sarcophaga peregrina
CGCTATACAACCCGCTAGCTCGCTATCTAGCCTGCTCGCACACTGTAATAGCCATCTAGCTCTCTATTCTAGCCATCGAACCAGTTAGCTCACTATACAGCCAGCTAGCCCGTTGGATAGTTCGCTAATACACAAGCTATATTACCGATATAACTGGCGGACCTCCTGGCAGAAATAGGTTCCGCTTAGGCCAAAATTTGGGGTCAAACCAAAGCCCCCAACAAGGTTAGGTTTTACTATAATATATCCGATATATTCAAGTTAATTTACACAATCGGAATAGTTGTGCCCTCTAAAATGACGAAGATTATGTACCGGTTCCTGCCAGTTCATTAGCGATGCAATTTCCAACGATATCCCAATGTTTCGGAATCCATATGAAAGTTATCTTTGATTGATCCTAAATTTTTGTGAGAAATTAGCGGCCTTCATGGAATAAAAACGAACGTTGAAACTATGTCAATAACGGTGTAATCAAAACTTTAAATTTAATAATTTTCTTTAACTTATCGTAATTTTTGCAAAAATTACGTTCAAACACTGTCAGCGTTTTCCTTAAGAATGCCTGTTTGAAAATCTTTGATCGATCTGTTAGCCGTTACCATTTGATTGTCACGAATTTATGTGTCAGTTTTTCTAAAACGCATAACGAAAAAAAAAAGAGCAAATCTATTACACGCTTTGCTTAACAGTCACAGTTACTCATTCAGGCAGTCGTCAGGCGGCCGGTCCACTTATCAATTTAAACTGCCTGGCATTTTATTTTCTAGAGTGTTCCAGTCAGCCAGTCAGCCAGTCAGCCAGCCAGCCAAACAATGTTGAGATTTTGAAAATAATGTCATCCATTTGCCTCAGCCTTGATTTAATGCGTAAATTGATTTTAAACAAGATGACTACAGCAACAGTAACAACAACAACAACAACAACTAAATTACTTGATTAATCAATCCTTTTGTTTGGAAAAATTGAAATATTTTTTTTTCTTATTCTTCTTATTGTTGTTGTTGTTTTCTTGATGACTTTTTTTTCATACCCATTTTGCCAGTACAACAATTGACAATTTCATTTGGTATGAATGTTTTTATTGTATTGATTGTTGCTGTTGTTGTAGTTGCCTTTTGTCTGCTCATTCCGTCACGCATTAAGACTACAAGAACCCGATCGTTTTGCTGATGGTTGTTCAAAGCTGGGAACTGCCAGTTATTGATGTTGATGATGATGGTGCTGGTTGAACCTGGCTAATGCTGAAGATGAGGAGGAAAACGCTTAAACGAATTAGCGCAGTCACAACATGTTGTTTATATGCCGAAAATGGTGCGACAATTTTGCGAGAATTCATGCTGTTCATTTCGTTATTATTGAGTCGGGGTGCTACTGCTGCCTGGGCAACGTTCAAATATTCCGGTACTTACTTCTCCCATACAATACATACATACATATATTAACGGTGCCCAACAATTGTTGTTGGCAAACAGTCAGTCATTCATTCAGTCACACAACCCGGCACAGAAGCAGAGTGAGTGCTGTGTTCAGAAAATGTCAGTGTTGATGGCTGGTAATAATTGCCTCTTAACGCGTACGCCGCCGCCGCTAACGGACGCATAGTGTGTGTTGATTACTTTTGCGCCTCAATTCTTGCCACTCATTCACTTTACTTCACTCACTTCATTTCTTTGTTTTGTTGCCTTTTTATAACAGTAGCTGGTGTGTCTGTTTGTTTGTTTTTTATTTTTTTGTGTTTTTAAATTATTTTGTTATCGATTATTTGTTTCGTGTTGATCGATTACGTAGGTTTTCATTTCAGCATCCTTAATGATTGTGGTGGACTGATTGATTGTTGTTGGCTGGCCAGTCTCTATCTATCTCTCTCCCTCTCTCTCTCTCTCTCTTTCTTTCTACACTAAATTACTTTTATTTTTTTAATTGTATCTTGTTAAAGTGTAACCACCAGCCTGAATTTCATTTCGTTTCATTTCGTATTTTTTTGTTTTTTCTCGCTCATTATAAATGTGTACGGGAGTATAAGTGTATAGAAATAATAAAAATCGTTACACGCTTTTCATGGCTGTTTAATTTTACTCTGGCCATGGCTATTGTTCTGGCTCTGGATCTGTCTTTGGCTATATTATAAAGCAGAAGATCCTTTGCTTATGGTTGGTTGTAAGCAATTTCTCATATTTTTTTTGTTTAATTTTTCACCAAAAAAAAAAATTAAACAAAAAGAAAGACAGAAACAGCCATCCATCTCCTACTCGTAAGCATTTTTAACAATTTGTCTTAAGTTCGTTGTTGCTGTTGTTGTTGTTGTTCATGTAGTTGAGGGCTTAACAACATGACCATAAATCACTAACGAATTAGAGCCCGCGAGTTATTTACTTTGTTAATAATCAAGCGATTTGGTGGGTCTGCTTTCAACAAGATGAATTCTTTTCGGCGGCTGTTGCTGACTGTTGCTGTTGCTGCTGCTGCTGCCATAATTTTGTAGGCTGGCGCCAAAAAGGAAACCAAAAACCAACAAACTTCTTAACCAACCACACAACCGCTTATCAATTATTTATAAACGCTTCCAATATATTTTGAGGTCTACCTTTGCCTCTACACTCCCTCCTGTACAGGGTGTTTTAATTAGTTTGTTGAAAGTTTCTGTGTTTCTGTGTTTATGTTTTTTTTTTTTTTTGTTACTTTTTTCTTTATGGTGAATTTCTTAAGCATCATTTGCCATCATCATTATCATCATCTGCTGCTGCTTTCGGATTACACATGCATGTGTTTATATGGCCCACAAACACGTAATCTCCTAATTAGTGTCATACATACTCGTGTACAATTTTTAAGGTCCACCATTTCTGGATATCATAATTATTAAGGGACCCACCGCATGAAATTTCCTTTTTAAAATACCAAAAAATTCACACGCTCTCGCCAAGCCATAAAAAAGTAGAATTTAATCAACAACTTCTCTGCCAATTGCGAATTCAAATTATAAATTCTTAAGTGTTTTTAAGCTTTTAAAAGCACACAACACACTCAAAGGCAAATTGCATTCACAGTGAAAACTCAATTAAAAGGAAAACAACACTCAACCGCGAGTATAAAAATTTAGAAGACATTTTAAAATATTTCACATCTCACAATAAAATAGTTTAAACAATTGTGGCTTCAAATTATATTTTGTTGTTTAAACAAGGATACGTTAGATGATGGAACCCCTTGATGGGACAGATTCCATACGGGCCTATTGTGATGCCAGGGGTCAAACAATACTTAAAAATAAAACTTGAAAATGAGTAGTCCGAAACGTCTGTTTCTTTATGATAACAGCAGGGCACTGACCCATGAGGTGAAAGACAATATCTACCTTCTCCTCAGACCCACAGCTCTTGTAGAAGTCTTTCGGCATGTCTACCAAAGGAAAGTGGCACGTAAGGATCACTGTTGTGCAATGGATGACCATGCGATTTATCAACACGCATAATCCGGCCATATTACACGTACCCTCCTGCGGCCAATGAGATTGTGATTCCCCTTACCGACCCTGGCCAGCTGACCAGCAATGGAATTTCAAACGATATCCCTGTGTCCTGGAACACATATTAGAGTTACTTTTGAATGATCAGAAATTTCTCTGAGAGATTCTCGGCATTCATGGACAAGGATGGGCGTTGAAACTACGTTTCTTGGGGATTTAATTGCAGCCTGGCTAAGCAAGTAAACAACAACAAATTTGATTTTCATACAAAAATATTAAATATTTTATTCTTGTCCATCTTGCCAAGGTGTTGCTGTTGTTTTTAATTATTAAATTTTTTTTAATCAGCCCATAAGTTTAGTCATTTTATAGCAGCTCTTTGTTAACGTTTTTTTTTTAATTTTTTTCTTTTTAACAGAAACTTATAATTTGTGCTCCTACTGGCGACAACTTATTGAAACGCATAAAATTGCCACCAGAAAGAACTCTTTTTTGTTCCTTTTCTTTATGAGAAAAGTTAAAAAAAAAAAAAATTAAAAGGAAATGAATGAAGAAAAAAAAAATGGCGTCGTTTAATTATTAAAACGCACCATGCTGCGTCACTTTTAACTGAGTGTCGTTACGTGTGGGGTCCCCTTCATTTTTTTTTTTTTTTGTGTTTCATTTCTTATAGCACAGCTCAATCATATGAATCTTACGTTTTATGTGATCAATGAAGTAATCAGTCGGTGGGTAGTAAGATAAGTAAGTGGCAAGGCCACTCTATACAATTTAGTGGCGTCAATAAAATGGTTTGCTGCTGGTAATTAAGTATGAATTATATCGGAAGATATCTCATATTCGAGAGAAACAGAAATGAAACATGAATTTTGTTCAGACAAAAAGAAATTTATAAATTAAGTCTTGTGGTTTTGGATACTCTCAAATTTGGGTATTGTTTGGGGGAAAACCAAAGTTTTTTTTTTTTTAACAGAGAAACAATACAAACGATATACATAATAATATAAAACATTTTTGTTGTTGAAATATAATAATAAAATAAATAATAAAAAAATATAATAATAAAATTAATAAATTATATTAAAGAATTATAATTATTAGAACTAAATTATTTGTTTATATCAATTAAATGCGTTCTGATAACAAGTTTTCCTCTTACGCTTTTTTAATCTTATTAAGTAAACACTGTTGTTTATTTATTTAATACTTTGAATATGAATAATACAATAATTATGACAACTAAATTTCTTTCTTAAGCTTTTTTATGTTTATTATATACAACAGACATTTGGCTTTAAATTATTTGGTTTAAAAGAGAATTTCCTATGAAAAGGGGGGACCACCACCATTTGAGTGTATCTTAATAGATTAACTTAAATGGCCTTGTCACAAAATGTATGACCAATTTAAACGTTTGGTGTGGGGTCTTTTATCGCACCGCAACTAATCTGTGATAATAAAGAATATTTACGTTGTTAATTAAAAGGTGTTTCAGTTTTACATTAAAAGTTTTAAAGTTGTTTTCAACCAACAACTTGTCGTGGTTGGTGGTGACAATTTGGGCAAATGTGGGGACAAATCGAAACGAAGGTGGTCTCTGCAGTAGTTTCGGTAAAGACAAAACAAAGAAAAAACCGCAATCCAAATTCCAATATTTATGATTTGTTTTAATGGATAATATTATTTTTGTTTTGTTTTTATTTTTTTTTTTTTTAATAATTAAACAAATAAAAATGAAAAGCAAAAATTGAAAAACAAGTTACACGTTACGTATACTCTCGTGCAAGGTTAGTAAAACATAAAAACAAAAAAGCAAAAAGGAAACATTTAATGTGGATTAAGGCAATAAGTTTCAACAGAAAGCAACAAATCTAATAATGTATGACGACAAAGTACACGTATGTCGTACAACATGAGCATTTAATGCCACACAACGCTGTTGACCGTTCCTTGTTGACTGTGCTGCAACCTATGAAATGTGCCTTTTCATCGTTTCTTCACTCGTTCAGTCATTTATTCATTCAGTCATTCATTGTGGTGGGTGGTCTGGTCTGTGTAGAGTAGTTTTGGATTCTAAAACGGCATCTATATTCCATACCATACTATACTATAGCATGCCATAGCACTCCATATGATTTCAACTTTTATTCTTGCTTCATCAGACTCCACAAGAACAACAACGCGCATATAGAGAGTACAATTTAGCTCAGCCAGCCAATCATGGGACAACTGAATATTATATGGGTGGCAAGTTGTTGTTTAACATCAACAACAACAACAACAAAAACTATTCAATATTTTTTTTTCTCTAGTCTTTTTATATTCTATTCCTCCTCAGTTCCTTAATTTTCTTAATCTATCAGTTACAAAAAATCAAAATAATGATGACGTTGATAACGACGATGATGATGAAAACTTCATATAATTTATTGATTTACATACAAGTGTATGCCTGTATGTATATGTACGTATGTGTGTGTGTATTTGTTTTTTACCTTTACAATAAAATATAAAATGAATATAAAAATATATACGAAAAGTAAAAGAATAATTGTGTTTAAAAGAAGAAAAAAACTCTCTTGATTTCCATCTTTACAGACGATACTCAATTCGATGCATAAATATCAACCCCGGTTTCATTTGGTGCGAGCCAACGATATTTTGAAACTCCCATATTCAACGTTCAGGACGTACGTTTTTAAGGAGACGGAATTTATAGCTGTGACTGCATATCAAAATGAAAAGGTACGTACGTACGCTGACATTTTTTGTCACAACAAAAAACTGCTAAATGTTTATACACTTTATACTCTCATGATATTTTTTTTTCTCTCTTATTTTCTTTCTTTTTCCCTTCTTCTTGATTCCATACATACATATTTTATTCATCATACTTCGTCTCTATAATGTGCTGTCATGGAGCAGATAACTCAGTTGAAAATTGACAACAATCCTTTTGCAAAAGGTTTTCGTGACACTGGCGCCGGCAAAAGGGAAAAGAAGTGAGTATCACTAGAGTTAAGCAAATGAAAACAACATTGGTATTGGAAAAAGTGGCTTAAAGATACCTATTTAACGAAAAAAAAATTAAAATAAACAATTTGGTTGCATCAACTAAATAAATTTGTTGTTAGAAATACTCGCAATGCATGTATTTTGATTAAAAAGGGAATCGTTGTATCGTTAAACTATTAGTGAATGGTTAGTGCTGAGAGATGGTCTTCTATTTCAAAAATTTCGGGAACATATTTTGTAACTACAATTAAACAATGTTGTTGGAGTAAGATCTTGAATATTTAAAAAAAAATTGTCACAATTATGCTATCACTAAAGATTTAGTCACAATCATCTTGGACAACAAGTTAAATTTCATTCACAACGGTGTTAAAACTGAGTAGTGGGTAACAGTTGCTTTTTAGTCCTGTAAGAAAGTGGTTAATGGGATTTATACCGCTATAAAAAGTGCAATCCTTATATAAGGAATCATTGTAAAGCTCTTAATATGATTCTGAATTTACAACGTTTGAATTTAATAGCTAACCATTCTACAATTTGTCTGAAGAATACTTGGAGTGGGAATACAATGAAGTGGGACTTTTCCAACCAAACTGCAACACAATAACAGTAAACAAAAGGAAGTGGTGTCAACAAACTGTTGATCCTTTACATACTATTTCAGAATTAGCATTGGCTAGGGAAATCTCAATTTTGATATTTATAGCATACAATTAAATCTTTTGAACTATGCAATCGGGAAAGAGTGGCCAGTGCTGACAACATATCAATGGAAGAGTACCATTATCACTACAACAATTTCAAAGGAAAACTCTGTTAAATTTACAAAGAAAACTTGTCCCATGTTTTTCGCCAATAAGTCGCAGAAGAAATGATAAAAAATTCCTAAATAATATTGGCAATGACATATGGACTGTAAAAAATTAAGAATATTTGATTCAACGAATTAATAAAAAAAAAAACTATAAAAGAGATATTTAATGCGTTAGTTGTCTGATTTTTTAAGGGAACATTCGCTTTATCCTGTTTAAGGATGACAAAATTTTAAAATATTTGAATGCAAGATTATTAAATAGTTTTCGTTTTAACTGTGCCACACAAAAACAAAATCACATTTGCTGTTGACATCCTTACATCCAGAGATTTGAAATAATGGTAAAAGGATAATCAGAGAAAAAAAAAGGATATTTAAATGCCACTCACAGTTACCGTGTGTTTGACTCCTTGTCTTACTAACTTTCTGTCTTTTTAGACGTCTATGTGACTGTCAGTTTACGTACACTGTGCAACATACTGTCTGACAGTTGTGGGTTTTGCCAAAGTAATGTAGTCTTCCACAGACTAAGTTAGCAGCTCACAAGCACAAGAATTCACTTCGCCCCAAAGTGAATTAACAATATTAAGGCATTTCCTAGTTTTCCTCTTTCGCTCTCTTTAGTTTTGGTAAATTTTCTAAAGTTATTGAAACTCATGCCAAATGACAGTTGACTTCAGAAGTCGTAATCATCACAAGCTAAAGCTGGCTGTGGCGGAATAGTAACTCCCCCAACTACAGCTAACCCAGTTAGAATTTATTTTCAACAATTGTTTCGTTAGGTTCATTATTTTGTTCTTCCTTTTTTTGTGTTTTTTTAACTGCCACCACATTTCTCGTATGTGACGATGACTAGTGAAGACGAGCACAACGATTACATTGTCATGTCAGGCAGCCAGTTCGTTGTCTCTGCTTTTTTTTTTTTTTGGTGTCATCGACACGGAAACAAGAAAATTGATTTGCACTGATGAAGACATCAGGCCGTCAGCCAACCAGTCAGCCAGTCAGCCAGCCATTCAGTCTCATTCCTGTCGTTTTAATGTGCTTTTAACAACAATAATAGCGAGTGTCATTCATCATTCTCAAGATATGGCCCGGCTATTTTTTTTTTTTTTCGTTTTCGTTACATTTCAAAATTTAAGTTGCTTAGTCAATATTAAATCCACCCCCTGCGTCTGATCTCTCTTCGTGTATAAACTTTGGATGACCAAAAACGTATGCTTAAGAGATTTGCAACCGTATCGGATTTCCGGATTTGCTGTATGTTTTTTTCTTTTTGTGTTCGTTTTTAGAATTGATTCTTCCTTTTTCTCTTGATTGCCTTCCCTTTGCTTGCCACACATCAGTTTCGATGAAATGAATTGAAATGTAAATGCACATGATGTGGCTGTTTTTGTCCCTGATATTTTTTTTTTTTTATTATCCTGCTGTGATTTATTTTCTGGCCATCATTTTACCACGACGTATCGATTGCTTTTTTCTCTGTGCTTTTTTTTATTTTATTTTTAAGCCCATAATTATTTTGATTGTGTTGATGTATTTATTTGCTAATTTAACTTGTGGTATAATTTTCTAGATGCCCAGTGTTTAAATATTCCATTAGAAACGGAAATTAAAATCAATCAATCACAGGGTTAACATAGCCAGGATATACCAGGATATGTATGTATGTGCACCACACAGAGTATGTAAGCCGAGCGACTTTTCAAAGACCAACAATCAATTTAAATTGCATAAGAATTTATTTTAAAATTAGTAATAGTAAAGAAATCAAACCATATTACAGTGCATAACAAAATTGTATGAAATTGTTTAGGAGGGGGGGTTTACGGGTTTTCTTTTAAACATTTTTTGTTATCGACTATTCTGGCTAAAATTAGCCAACTTGTTAAGAAGCAACATATTTATATAATTACACTATTATTGTAGTCTATGGTGTATCCTTTTCGATTATTAAAGAAATTGAATTATACACCATTTCCCTTGGCATTTGAAAAATTACTTGAATTCTTTTATGGGGTTAATAACAACAACTCTGTTAATCATCGAGAAGTTTACTACCGAAATTGCAAGTTAGCCACAAATTTATTATGGAAAGTGCATGTCATTGCCAAATTTACTATAGGATATGCAAGTTATAAACAAATATTCGCTAGAAAGTCATGGACAAGTTTACTACAGGAAGTAAACAACAAAGTGGATTTCATATTCGTTCGTCTCGATGAATACGACGAGTACTATACTGGTTAAAGCCAATTGTCTTCTGAAAGTGCGTCAAATATACGCCTGAAGATATTAGTTTTGGAGTTGCCACTCTTGTCATGTTGTTTGTTATGATAGTCGAAACAATCGGTTTCCGGAAACTGTATCGCAGCTAATCATTTGTCGATCCTTGAGATTGAGCTTGTGCAGAAAATATCGTTGCCTCTGCTGTATTATTTAACAGATTAGGAGCCTAATGGTTTTAGAACAGAAATTTGCAACGGTTAAGGAAATACTTAGTATTGTTGCAAGACCTTAAGACTCTTACAAAAAGTTTTTATCAGAAGTGATTCGAAGATTGGAAAAAAACCGTCAACCATGTCTGTCATACACAGAATAAAGTTGATTCCAGCAATCAATTGATACAATTATCGATGACATTACCGGTGTCCTATATTAATAAATCCATTAAATACTTTAAAAATCCTACAAATAGCAAAGTTTTCGAAACAAAACAAAAACACCAAAATCACCTTTAAGACAGATATGTTAAGAAACATTAAAGTTTTTATATTTCTCTGCCATAGTAATTCAACTAGAAACAGTTTAGTTTTCTATTTGTTGTGCCTTAATTGAAATGATTTTTTTTTTTCATAAAATAAAGGAAATAAAGAAACATGAGAGAGTGGGAGAGAGAAATTTTTGTAAAAATTGTTATAAAAAATTAATTCGAAACACGTTAGAGCAATTTTCTTGCCACAGGGCATATTAAATAATAGAACAACTCCTTTGGTGTTCACACATCAAAGCGTTACAATTTTCTTATTGCCTCTGCCTTCAACATGTGAATCACATGTGAAGAAAAAATAAAAAAAATAAAAAAAATATGCCAACGAAAATTGGGCAATTTGAAGCGAATCCTGCCAAAGTTGGCAGCTTTATTAAAGCCAACACGAATGTGTCTATAATACGCACACACACACACACAGATATGCACACTCCTGCAACATGTGTAGAAACACTAATACCTTAATAAATACAAGGTAGCAACACTAATTTAATAGTAAATCAATTTGTTTTTATTATTTCGCTTAAATTCCTCTTCAACTCCCCCTTTTCCTTGTTTTTTTTTATCCCTTTTAATGGCTGGCATTGGAAAATAAAATGCAATACTTATGTAGATAAATTTGGAGTAGGCTATATAAGATAATTTTCATTTTGGCCACCTTCAATGCGCAGGGTGGGTATAGGCAAATAGAATAGTTATGCTTAAAACCTTTTTTTTCTGGGCCCTGTAATTTTCTTTTTGAGTTAATTTTTCTGCTACTCCTTCTGTTAATTTATTTCTTAAATGCTTGTGTAACGGATGGGTGTTGGTGCTGGTCCTTTTGCTTTTGATTCTGTTTTATCCTAGCATCCATGCTTTGAAGTTATCTTTTTCTCTGTAAGCAAATTTGAAAAGTTCCTCCTTTTTGTTTTGTGTGTGTTTGTTAAACTTTTATCCTGGTCTCTGTATATTCGTTGAGTGAATTTATTGTGAAGACAAACGTATTGTCGTCGTCAACTATTATGCCTTTAGGGATTTTTCTTTTTCCATGAGCTCCTTTATTTTGATTCGATTGTTGAGAATATTTTCACACAATCTACTTTCAAATGTTTTATTGCTGTAGTTATAACTGGCAGCGCATATTTTTCTATTTATTTTTTATTCCTTTCATTCATTATTCGCAATAAAACAACTTTGTTCCCATTTGCGTTGGTTTTTGGGTTTCTTTTCAAAAAAAAAAAAAAAATTATAACCGCGAGACATTTTTGCTTCCTTCTTGACTCTCTATTGTATTCAATAGGCCTTTTATATTTTTCAATTGCTTGTTGGTGAAACTTAATTGCACATACAGAAAGACCAATAATTTGTAGGAAATACAGGGTAATGATACAGGAAATATAATTCAACGTAAAATTTCTGATAAAGTGCTTCAGAAATAACGTAAAAGGCTCACATATTAAAGGAAGAATCCGATAATAAGCATACCTTTTGGCAAAAGATGCTCACAATCCGATATTTCCTATTGTAGAAATAAATAGTACGGACTTTCAGCCATCAATTAAATTACTATCAGAATTTCAATGTCTAGAATTAATTTAAAGGACCACCGACCACCGGCCATTAAGAAGGATTTTTACATTCCTTTTAGACTTTTTCGCTAAAAAAAAAACGGTCCTGAAAACGGTGAAAAATTTTTGGAAGAAAATCGGGAATAAAATAGTCTAGTACCGTCGGCTTAAGGTAGATCTCAAGCAACAATTCCTCAATAAGCAAGATTGAGAATTTTCTTATAAACAAATTCTTGTTAGCATAACGAAAATGTATATAAAATCCCCTACGGTTTGTTACTAATTTAACGCACCTCACATAGTTACACCCTGTTCGTTTTGAAAGCATTTCACTTAATCTTTCCGTTTACAATACCATTCACGAAAACTTTTACGAAATGTTCGATTGAATTTGAAGTGCGTTTTATTGTATTGTGTTGTGTTGTGTTGCGTTGCGTTGTGTTGCGCTATATTGCGATTAATTTAAAATGGGTATTTATTTTAGAGCGTTTTTAATGAACTGAGAACATCAATTAGCGTATGTTTTGCAATAATTTCACTTTGACTGCATTCAAAAATTTAAATTCTAGTGTGCTATTATTGTTGTTGTTGTTGCTGTTGCTATTGATGTAATCCTTTATTACCTACTTTTTTCTCTCGATGAGTATTTGAGTTTAGAAAAGGTTTTCCTTCGTTTTCAAACAGCGTTAATGACAAAAATTTTTATTTCGATATCTTTTACTTAAATCGTAAACGTTTTAAAGCCAGTCAGTCAGTCAGCCAAGCAGACAGGCAAAGTGAAACAAAGCGTTCCTGTGGTGCGGTAAAAGGGGTGTAAAACCACAAAATTATTATTTGGCACTGTAACGCTAATGTTCGAGATATTAACTATGGTTAGACAGGACAAGAGACAGAGCTATGGGTGTTGTTATATGCCAAAGGATTTAATGGCATCATATACTGTGGTTATGGTGGCTGCAGAAAACGTTTAATTCCCAACGTTTAGAATTTGTAGAAGAAATAAAAAAAAAGAGATGGAAAGGGTTGCTGTTGATGTTTGTCGTTTGAAACATCTCTCTACCCTTTGCAAGTGACACTGGTTGAAAATTAGTAAGAAATTTGTACAAACACTGTGTGTATCGCATTGTTTCATTGGAATCACGTACATTGGCTTTGACTGATTGCCATTAAGCGCAGAGGCAGCACAATGTAATGTTATACCCGGAGATTAAAAGTATTTGAATACACAGACAAAGACAGAGAGGAAGAGAAACAATATATAATGAAGGGTTAAATCAACAAACAATCAATGGAACAAACATTCAAACGGACAGTTAAACAAATAGACAAACAATACATACATACAGTCAGTCAGCCACTTGGGCAAAATAAATACTTGAAACAATCAAAAAAAAAAAAATGTTTTTATTTGTTTCCATGGGGGAGATAGGAGGAGAGGAGGGGGTCTTAAGTGTTTGCCAATGCCCAGATTATTTTAATTTGAGGAAATCTCTGTTAATTGTTGACAAATAAAGTTTTACACGACAGCAGAGTTTAAGGTGGTAAGGAGGGAGGGGTTTCGTTCTTTTAAGCCTCTTTTTCTAATACAAATAATGATTATAACCATAGCACTTTATCCCTCCAGACAATTGGATATTCTTATCAGCCTTTTTTCTTACCAACTGTTGTTACAGGCAAGCGTTACTCTCGAATCGCGGGTCCGATTCGGATAAACTGAATCCCACACACGTAAGCAGTTCTCGAGCTCCTTTGCATTTGGGTCATACAGGACGGCCGCCGCATCATTTACACGCTCACCCCTCACTACACGACAATCAGCAAGACGATGAGGACAAATTATTGGATGTGGTGGGTCCACCGCAAAGTCCTCTATTGCCTTTGTCACACTCACTACAACAAATGCATGCCCATCAGCATTCGGGTAAGTGTCATATATTAATAATTACCTCTCTCCCCCTCTTTTCTCTTTATGTTTACAATAGAGATTATAAATACGAGTTTTAATCAAACAATCTAATCAATTCAAAGCCCTTGCAGCTTGGTTTAACCACTTGGCCGGTGCGAGTGATCATGCCAGTGAGGAGGCTTTGAGGCGACGTTTGCAATCCGATGATATAGAACGCGATGGCAGCGATTCGAGTTGTTCGGAAAGTGTGGGTGGTAGTACTGGCGGTGCATTTCGACCAACTTCATCGGGTAGCCCAAAGGAAGGAGCGACCGGTTTGCCGGGTACTGGTACATATCCATCGCCCAATATATCGGTAGGTCCTCCTATACAGCCCTCGCCACACCTGTTGCCTTACCTGTATCCCCACGGTCTCTACCCGCCACATCATCTGGGTCTATTGCACAATCCAGCTGCAGCAGCTGCTATGAATCCCGCCGGTCTCAATCCCGGCCTATTGTTCAACGCTCAACTTGCCTTAGCCGCCCAGCATCCCGCCTTATTCGGTCATTACTCAGGACATACACCGACCTCCCCTCTGCAGGGTCTGAAAGGTCATAGATTTTCACCCTACAGTCTGCCTGGTAGTCTGGGCTCGGCTTTTGATGCAGTTACACCCGGTTCGAATGCAAATCGCAGCGGTAATGAGGCGACCGCCGCCTTGTGCAGTACGACGGGCAGTCTAGAGCATGGGCCGCGTAGTCTTAGCTCTAGTCCCAGACCGCGTGCCTCCTCGCATTCCCCTCCTACGCGTCCCATATCTATGTCGCCCACAACACCACCGTCACTACTCAAACGTACGAACTCACCGTCAGAGCTCAAGAGCATCGAAAACATGGTTAATGGCCTCGAGGTGCAGCACAACGGCAGTGTCTGCAGTACCAGCGGCTCCATTGATGATCTGCACAGGAAATCACCCTGCATACTAACGGATCAGTGACAATTGTATGACCGGGACGACAACGATCGATCGTCCGTCATCGATCTTGACGATGTGTGACTAAATAGTTACTCCCTAACAATGAAGGCTTTCAATTATGACACCAACAACAACAACAACAACAAATATTTAACCCATCGTGAAAATACTGCATCGTCCTGTTGATCCTGTCTCGGTAAGCAAATGTTAAAAATAACATAAAAGCAAAAATAAATTAAAATGAAATTAAAAATAAAAATAGTTTTAACTTGTATGGCAATTCTTGAAGAACTAAAATTCACTTGTTTTAGTATAAAATATTTTCTCTTTATATCTACTTGTCTCACTCACTCACTCTCTCCCTCCTTTTCTATTATTTTCTATAACTTTTGTTTCTGTTTCTGTTTTTTCGTTAGAATTTAAAACCAAAGACCAAAACGTATAATTTTTTTAATTTGTTTCTATTTGTTTAAAACGTATGTATGTATGTATGTATGTATTATTTGAATCGAGCATTCAGTTAATAATTTAATTATTATAATTTCAATTGAAATCTTTATTAATTGTACAATATTAATACAATATTATTAATACAATATTGTATTCTATTGTGTGTAAATTAAATTGTAAGTTACGTTTATTGTAAATGTCGTCTAGTATTATTTTCTTAGAGTAAAAAAAAAACAAAAGTGAAAATAAAACGATTAAAAATAAAAATTAAATGAAAAAATCCATTATGTTCCTTTAAAACGAGACTTTCCGCTAAGCCACATCACGGTTAGTCTCGTTTATTATTTACAACAAAAACAAAATGATAAGAAAATAAAAAATTATATTTCCTGTAGAATGTCAATCATTATTTTTAAAAAATTTTTTTAGTTTTTATCTTCTCCTAATTTAAGTTTAAGCAATTAATTTTAATAAAAAGAGAATAATTTAATAATAATATAAAAAAACAAGATGCGCCCTCTAGTGACATAAACAGTTCATGACAAATATAAACGCACACTATTCCCACATCCTATTTTTTCGCTATAATACTCACATTAGATAACACTAGGTTTTTACAATTTTTGAAAGGAAATATTAAAATTGCACATGCTTATACAAAAGCTGCTTGAAAATATATTGAACTAAACTAAAAACTGAATAGATATCATGAAGGATATTCAAAAATTTAACTCATTGTCCACTTAAGCCAATACTGAAGTTGCTGTTCTAATACAGCTCTGTCTGACTTAAGTGCAGAGGCAGACCGACTATCACAAAGTTTAAAACTAGGAGACGTTTATAAATCTTACCAGATGAAAAAAAACTATACCAACTAATTTTGTAGTCTTGTCTTGGGTGATCCTTGTCATTGTTTGACACTTGGGAATCTATTGGTTTGGATATAATCCTTTATAAAATGTTGAGGACGTGAAATGCGAACCTAACATAATATTAATTAATAGAATAGGTATTACTTACTACATGCCTTTAGTCACAATAACGGACTGGCTTCTCACAACGCCACCAATGTTGTGTTTGTTAATTATATCCAAGAGTGATAGAATCTACAGTATAATGTTGAATTTTAACGACAGCTTGTAAAGTAAACTACTTGTAACAGTATTGTCGCATTTTTAGATCAAAAACAATTTGTAATTAGAAAGCATATCATTAAAGAAATACTGCATGGGGGAATATATTATCAAATCTATCTATTAGGCCCGATTTCAATCAAATATATGATTTATGGCTGAAATAGTGAATGGTTAAAGACATAATAAGGCGCTAGTTTGGACTGAATTGGCAAACTTTGTCTGACGTAATTATGCAACAATATTGCTACAAAATGTACAATTAAAGAATCACAGTGTGCAAAGTATTTCATTTAATTTTTTTTTAAAATAATTCCCGGACAGACAAAATTTGAAAATGAAATTATTAAAACGATAAAACATTATCGAAACCTACAATTCCTTCAGACTGTATAAACCAGATGCTTTATTTTATTATTATTTTTAAAATCTTTTGTGTGCGCTTATTCCTGTTAAAATTTCTGTGAATTTATAAAATTTAATGAAAAAAAAATTGTTTTGAAATGTAAATTTCTTTAAGGAAATAGAAATTGAATTAAAAAATAAACAAAAAAGTGCATTAGAACATTGTAACATGTAAGATGATGATGTATGTATATGAGAATTAAACTTGACATCTATTGTAAATGTAAATATTTAAAGAAAATTTAAAATAATAAAGAAAAAAGAAAGAAAAATAAAAACTAATATAATATAAAATATATATGTTTAAATAAAGATTAATAAACTATTCTATAATATAAATAAAAATAATTATAAAAACTATATACATATAGAGTATAGTATATATATAGAAATAAAAATCAATTAGTTTAAAAAGAAACAACAAAACGTATATCTCTATATATAATAATAATTAAACAAACACACAATTTTGTAAGTATAAATAATTAAACAATAAAATCCACTCATTATTGAAAACAAAAAAAAAAAAAAAAGAATTAAATAATTTGGTTTTAAACAGTTTAACAACAACAAATTATTATTATTATTATAAATTATAAATTTATGTTAATAATATAAATAAATTTAATAAAAAAAAACAAAGAAAAAATTCAATAAATTTTGTCAAAAGTAAAAGAAAATTTAATTTCGAAGATATTTTCCATTTCACCCACACATTCACAGACACACACACATTTTATAAAATGCAAAAAATGAAAATCACCTCTAAGCTCCAAAAACTTTCTTTCAAATTTAAAGTTTAAACAGAACAAACAACAAAACAAAAACAAAAAAAAAAAATATGAAAAATAATAATAAAATTAAAAAACCGAATATAAATAATATAATTAAACAAATTTAAAATAATAATAATTATAATATACAATATATAATAATAATATTAAATTTATAAAACAGAAAATGAAAATAAAATTTTATTTTAATTTCGAATTTAAGATTTTACAAAAACAAAAACATTTAAGATTAAATAAACAAAAAAAAAGAAAATATAGAAAAACAAAAAGAAAAATTAAGAAGAAGAAGAAGAAGAAAAGTTACAAATGTAAATTTGTTATTTTAAATAATTATGTGAAAACAAACAAAAACAAAAAAAAAAAAAAAAGACAAAGAAAATATATTGTAAAAACAAATCAAATTAACAAAAAAAAAAATCACGAAATGAGTTTTATTAAAAGGGTGGGGTGTTGATGGAAAAAATTATAAAGAAACTTGGCATCAGGGATGTTGATTAAGAAAGGGGCTATAAAAACACCCCTCTATCATCCACAAAACAGGTTAAAAGTATACAAACAAAATTATTAGAATAATAATTCACTTGAAACATGTTCATTTAAGGTGTAAGTATACTTTATAATTTAAAAAAGAAATCTTTCAGAGTTATAGAATTAAGGTAAAAATCTCCGCTATTGCTTAAATTATAAGACAATTTTCCTAAGACGAAGTTACCGTAGCGTAATAGGTAACGTATTGAAGACTTCCTAGTTTATTCGAAAACTTTTTCTACCCTCTTTGCACAACATTAACACGCACAACATAAGTGGTATGCGAAGCTAGCTCGATATCTTGACAAAAGGAGTATAGGAAAAAGATAATTGAGACCAAAGTGCTAGTAAATATTATGCCTAAACAATGGTATTGTGGTAATATTTTTCTTCAAAGAATTCGTAGAATTGTTTTAACACAATTCCGAAAAGCGCCTCATGAGAATTCGTAGACGTAAAATATAACCTACGCCACTGTAATTAAAGCACTCATTAGTTTTGTTTCTATGTTTACATAGCCAGCCTCGTTCTCAGTTTATATGGTTTTGCAATGAGTGTTAAGCTAGCCTAATGAATAGGCTCTTTTTGACATCGCTTCTGTTAGTGGTGGTGGCGATGGTGTTGAGTCGTCATTTAATTTCGTTTAAAGTACCCCCCTCTAAAGGTGTTAGACTTCACTCTTAGGAATTACAATTAAAAGTATTCTTTTATATTTTTAGTCCCATTTTTTAATGGGCAAAAGCTTGAAAACCATTTGTAAAAGTACTCATTGTCAAGTGCGGCGGTAATTGCAAACTAATTAACGTGGCTTTACCAAGTACATTACATTACAGCGTCATCGTAAGTCAACCATAATATTTCGCACCTTTTCGTTCACTCGTCATCATCATCACCAGCCAAATAGCCATCGAATCCACCTAGCGAATGCTGCCAAATACTCGTATAGAGGCAATGAAAACCTCATAAAGGAACACGTGAAATATTGTATTAAAGCATGTTGTTGTTGTTCTCGCTGTTGTATGAGTATAAATAAAAAGGAACAGAAGTGAGTGACTGCCAGTCACTAAAGTGGCAAAGTAATTAAATAACGAATGGCTTTTTAAGCATAAAATTAAGCAGGCGATAAGAAAGAATAAATGTGCTGATCGCATGTCACGACTATTTGTTATACGCCATATAACAGCACACCACTAACGGATTAGCCTAAAACGATAAGCCACGTCTAACTAACGACAGCTAAAACCATCACCATCGCCAACAGCCAGCCACCCCTACCCTACCTATTACTCCTGCTACATACTGCCATATCAGACGCCGTATTAACCGTTTTAGCATGGCCAGGATATTTACAAAAAATAAAAACAACAACAGTAATTGTAATATTGACAAAAAGAGAAAGAACAAAAACTAAAAAAGAAATTAATTTGAAATGAAATGAAATTAAAAAAAGCAACAGTCTTATGATGGGTCCCCTTCAGCTTCTGCGTCAGAAGGTGTAACGGTTTTTAATGGCAAATGGGTGTTAAATCGATATTATTTTGATTCCTATCAAATCCAACTACTACTCTAAGCGCACAATTGAAACTACAGCACTCAGCAGACACAGAGCCGCTCTAATTAGATTATAGGGGGCAATGCACACTAAATGACTTTTTTAAAGGCTGTGAAAGAAATTAATAACCCATAAGGATTAATCGAAAAATATTAAAAAACATTAAAGCAAGAAACAAACAAAAAAAAAAAACTTAAAAACAGATAAAATAAAGAACTTTCATTAAAATAATTAAATTTGAAAACCAGAAAATAAACCGTCACGCCATGATGATTATAACACGGTTGTTTGCCTTTCTTCCTCAAGGAAGTCAAGTTCATAAAAATCACAGGAAGGGTAGGATTAAAGGATATCAAACTCATGGCAAATTTCAACAAATTTCTTATTTTAAAGCATACAGACATTGGTAATCGTTCTTTTATTGGCATTTGCTGTTCTGAGTAGAGAAAAATTAGCAGAGGCTAAACTCAGTAAATGCAGTGACTACTATGACATGAGACTGTTTTTGTTTTTGGTCAAAAAAATCATTCGCCAGCAATGTGAGTGTTCAGGTAGGTAGACGGGTAAATTGCAGTGAGGATTCTCTGATCAAGAATCATTATCCAAACGGATTATCTTATCGGTTTATACCCGGTCAATACTTTGCTATTTACTGCAGTAATTAAACGACGGTATAGTGTCGACAATGAGACCGAATACAAACCCCAATTGACCAGGAATCTACATAAGAGTTATCTGATAACAGAGGTAGGATTTTCACATATGTTTTGCTCTTATTAACCGTTAGGTGGTGATGTCCCACAGGCGGACTGACTGTGAACGTAAATAGAAATTAAAACACGCACTTATATGAGATGGTAGTGAACATGCTTCCTTTATGGCGTAGAGTTCTGCCCGAAAGAGACTTTATCTATTAGGAAATATGAGGTTGTTGACGATTAACGCCCCAATTCAATGTCGGGCCATCCATGTAGATTTTGATATTGAAGCCTTTGAATGGATCCTTTCAATTCCATTTGAAGAACTGGTGTGCCCTTCAGAACTGTTCTCGAAAATAAGTTAGTGCAGCAATTACCCATTATCACATTCAACAACGAAAGTAAAACCGCTTATATTGACTTATGCACATTATAGTATTTCTTACGTTATAAGAAACGAGTATATAGAATTCTGAAAAGAATGGATCTGAATTTGAAAGCCAAAGATAGGCCGATGATTAATTAAGATATCGGTTGAACAGGATTTAGTTGTATTTGTTATACGGCCCTTTTCTTTCCAATTGTGTGGCATTAACTCAATACTTCAGTATTTGGTATGGAGGCTTTTTAAAGAATATTTATTTATGGATTTACCATCGTAACCCATTACAAAATTTATGACTTTCCACTGGCATTAAAACGTGAAATTCCATGAAATTCCGTGAAATTAATGACAAATGATTGATAATTCGTGAATTAAGGAAACTATTAAATGGTTTCTTTATTTTAATAAACGATTTAAAAACAAAATAAGCGGCACCCAAATAAATAAATACAAAAAAAAGCGGATATTTCCTGCATTTAAGCACCTGTGACATTTAAAAGTAGCTGTATCAGCAAATGTTTGTTTCACACATCAAAACATTTTGAAACAACGAAACAAAACAAAAAAAGGGTTATAGTTACAAGCAAACCAACAAATATTATTTAAATGCAAATGAACTGCAATTTGTTATTGTTATTGATACCTATTGATACCCTTTTACAGAATGAATTTATTCAACGAAGGCGTTCAATGTACAAAAAAAAAATCAACCAAAAACTGGCTATTAAAAGCCGATCGAAATATATTGTTATGCTTCAATGATCTGTAACATTTCTGCTGTCGACTGGTAAAAGGGGGCCGCTAAAGAAAATCGAAATTATAGTGTTAAAGGGTTGCATGTCATCACCACTGTGGCAAATATGTAAATTTCCCACATCCGGAAAAATAAGTACGTATACAGGCATGTTCTCCACCGAATTGTCCCCCCCCCACGCCTAAAACATGACAAAAGAAAAAATTCATGCTCGGCTAAATTGGTTAAAATAAAGAGTGAGTGAGAGAGAGAGAGGGGTAGGAGAAACACAAAATCAATACGGAAATGAGGTTATGAAAAGCAAAAAGCCTATTGATCTGTAACCACAAATATAAAAGCCACTTTCTAAAAACACTTAAACACACCCTCCTGTGGAGTTTTTTTTTTTTGTTTCTTTTTGTTTCTTTAATTTTTTATGAATTTTAAAATTCCTTTTCATAGTCACCAAGAATACGAGTAACAATCACAATGACATGCAAATTTTCAAATTCAAATTCTAAAGGACTGTCCGTCATAAAACGACAGGCCGTAGTATGACAAACGTCAAGCGGCGTCAAGCAGTTTTAGTGAATTTTTCTTTTTGTTTCTGTTTTTGTTTTTTTTTAGTTTAGTTTAGCGAGCTGCATTAACCAATTTTCATATTAAAATGTGTGCAATTTTAGCAATTGCGTTTGTGGCCTACAACAACATAAAAAAGCTTCCTTTCTCACTCTGACTGTGACACTGGCTCTGGCTCTGTCTCTGCCACTGTGTGTATACAATATATGATGTATCCTCGTAAATATTTCGTTTGATTGGCTTCAAATCATCAATTACCCAATACCCATTACCTATAACAATTTATCTATTTTTTTTTTGCCATTTTAGCTGTCACTGTCTTTCTCTACTCATTCTCATCCACATTCATTCATGACGGACGGTCTTGTGTGATAGGCCATCAGAATTTTAGCCATGTAATCTAGCAACAATTTGATTTCGTTAATAATTCAAGTGTAATTTTTTCCATTTTTCCATGTTTTTTTTTTTCAAATACTCATGCGAACATTTTGCCAATTGCATTGATAATGAGTATCACTGGCTGGCCACAAACTGCTCTACAATTAGATCTCGTTCATTGCATATCGGAATGCAAGTGTTACCAAGAAACCTGTTCAATTTATTAATAAAAATTCACTTGGAGAAGCCATTGATTTTATAATCATTTTTTTTTTCTCTATTTATTTCATTTAATAATCATAAAACAGATCATGGAATATCATGTTAATTGCACATGCGCAAAATTATAAATAAAATATGAAATCAAAAAAAAAAGAAAAAAGAAGAAATAATTCAAAATATTTGAACGATTTTTCTCATTTATAAAATACAAATTCGTAGAAATATTATAGAAGTCTTTAAGACACGTTATGTTGTGAATTATTGCACGTTTCTTAAAGACTATTTTAGAAACTCACAATCGTATTCAATAGTACCACAATGGTACCACACTGTCTAACTGCAAACAGGGTAAATGAATGAAAGATTATTATCACTGAAAGCCAAACAATTGTACTAAATTAGCAACATTCAGATTATGTAGAACAAAATACAGAAAATATCATCAAGTAAGATCTGATATACTTGAATTATCAGAGTTGAAAAGCAGTTTATGTCTCAGCTTATGAGAACTTATCCATTCAATTCTAATCAATACATTTCTAAATTTTTGTATCTGCTTTCTCTAATAGTACTCTGCTTGGCTTAAAAAATTGGCTATTGAACTTGTCGTCGTGAGTACTCGCTATCAGAGTATAACATATGGAGATATACGTATGCGACAGTAAAGCTAGAGAATGTGTATATCACATCTAAAATTACCTCCCGAGAATGCGAGGTGTCTCTGGAGGAGATAGTGATAAATTTGTTAATGCAGGCATCATGAATTGAATTCCTGCATAAGATTTTCACTCCTCTGCAGAGAGACAAAGAAATAGTCTCACAGAAACTGCATTCATTGGCTAAGTTAAGCTGGAATCCAAATCTGGAGACACCATATATAACTGGCCCAGAACGGGTATATGTAGAACAGAATATACATACATTCGACAAATCAAGGTTCCAACGGTGGAACCACAGGACACTGACCGCTGGGTATTCACGCCTGGCGACTTTTGGGAACCTAAGAAGAAGAACTCTTGGACAACCAGCATTAAGTGACAAAGCGTGTATTTAAACGGGTTATAGGGTTAGGTTTATTAGGAGGATAAGAGGGGATAGGTCTAAGCAAAAGTAGTGTAAGGAAAATTCACACTCTTATAAGCCTCTCGGGATAGTTGAATGGTTCTTATTGTATCCATTTGCAGTCTACGCTTCACTTGCCACCCGAGAAAATGCCCTAATTGGCGATTGGCGTTGCTCTGGAGAATAACCTGAACAGCTATCGGAAACCACAGGAAAGCCAATCCGAACTCCCATAGACAGCTGGATAGTGAAGTAACCGTGCGCACACATAATTAAAACAAAACCGAATGGTATAGGCTCAGTACATTTGTTCCCCACATTAGCCGAGGTACGTTTATATCTCTCGAACTTGTGAGATACTACTCATCGTAGGCAATACTATGAAAGGTGAAGTTAAGCCACTTCAAAATTTTGAAGAGTTTTTATTGAAACACTTGGTATTTAGTAAGACATTCAGTTACATCGATCAATTCATTAAAAACTCTTTGTATCACTACTGTAAGGACTGTTATTGGTGGGACCCTATCATTTGCAATTTTAGCAGACGAAAATGTTTAAAAAATATTTGTCAATAGATGTCCTGGTATTTTAATAAGGACTTTGTATAATGGAATCCTTATACAAAATATTGCACCCGCGTAAATTCCGTGCAAATTTTTCTTTCTTTTGTTTTTTGTTTTTAAACAAAATTTTATTCAAATTTCAAACTAAACGAGATCGACTTAATTTATGTGCGTCGTTTAAAATTCCAATCAACACCCGACATTAAGCGCTCACTTTAAACCTTTTTTTGGTTTTGTTTTTGTTTTTGTTTTTGTTTTAACAAAATTTTAACAAAAAAACAAAATACAAAGTACAAAATAAAAAGCCTATACTCTACGATCCAAAAATAAATACATTATACAAGTGTATCATCATCGTCATCATCATCAACATCTTATGCGAGTGAAATACAATTATTATCTGTTCTTTTTTTTTTATTGTTGTTGTCGTTGTTATTTTTCTCTTTGTTTTTTCGGCGGTAATGTTAGTGCGGTGGCTGCTATAGCGGTGTCTCTGGTATCAGTTTTGTTAGCGGCGGCGGTATCGGTGTCGGTGTCGGCAGTCTTATTTAAGAAAACTCGGTAATACAATTAAAGCAAATATTTTTGAATTGATCATCTTACAAGTTCGTAGAAGTACTATATACACTCGTACACACATGTATAGACAGACAGACTCATTCATACCTTCTTTTATTGTATATTTAAATACGTTTTCAATAAAAATAAAAAAAACAACAACAATAAAAACAAAAATGTTTAAAACAAAATACAGTAGCAGGCAAAACTCTACCGAAGACAAGTAAAATGAAAATATTTTTTGCAACAAAATACAATAACAACAACGAACAAATGAATGCACGAATGTGTGTCCCAACAAGGGTAATCATATCAACTGCTGCTGCTGCTGCTAAATTGTTTTAAATTTTATTTTTTCCTGCAGCATGAGATCTAAAACGGTATTAAAGACTTTAAAGGAACACTATGTTTAGGAATTGAAAATAAAAAAATTTGTCTCCCAGGTTCGAGTACAAAAAAGAGAAACAAACTACTTTCATAATGACAATTTACGCATAGGGAGTGATCCTTGGGACAATGGAAACAGTCAATCTGCATTGGTACAAGTATTATCGTGGATGAAACGAATCTAGGAAGTGGCACTTATGTTGGAGTATTTTGTTAGAACATCGGGCTGAAGCTTCGCAATAGACTGATATATTTGCTGTACAGAAAACACTAAAGACTGAGACCGACTTCGTCCTTCAAATGAGACTGTTAGGTTTAGTCCTTCAATCTGCTGCCCGACTGGGGCCAACGAGGAATATGTTCGGTCGAAGGAACAGAGGATTAGCAAAAATAGTTGCTTGTTGAAGTCATGAAATGTTTCTAAAGAATCTGTTATTCAGAGCCAATTTTAAACTGCAGCTTCCCACCACTTATGGATTGGTTGTGTGCATTACAACATTTGCGGTGTGAGAATCTAAATCGTAATCCTGATTAAAGGATTGTAAAGACCAATTAAGTAAGTAAGGTCCTCGAAGTCTACAGGTTTTTCTCTATCTATTGATAGTAATAGAACTGTAATATTTAATAAGACTATAGACCGAAGCAAATTGTGGTGTCAAGTCTTTGACGGAGATCTGGAACTGATATCTCGTTTTGTAGAGTATGTGGAGATGAAGAATAGTTAGAGACGATAGAACATCTCTTCCTTCTCCGGTTATTGATAGAAGAAGGCTGAATACTTTTAGGAGCTTGTTTCCAGTAAATAGTTTAGAAACGATAATAAAAATATCAAATGTTATTGGCAAACAGCCGATGCTAAATGGAGTATTTGGAGAATATTAAATCGTCTTAATTTTACAAATTCGAAAACCGGCTTTTGAACTTGAATGTCGAATAACTTTCTGGAAAACAATAAATTGCGGGGAACTAAAAAAAAATCTATAAAGATCGATATTAGCAAAGCTAGTCTTCTTTAAAAGAATAAGTTTTTCGCATTTGTAGGGTACTTAACACCAACAGTTAATATTAAAGTCAGTTAAAGCTGTGAGCCATTCTCTCACAATCTGTTCCAACTTACTACAGCAGCTATTAAGGCATTTAACTTGTCAATGGCAATTGCCAATCCAATCCAAGCCAATCCAATCTGCCAAGGATGAAGTTGGTCTGAAAAAAAAAAGCGAGAGAGTGGAGTGGAGTGGCGTGGCGTGGCATGAACGGGTGACCAATTTTAAAGTTATTGAATCGTTCAAAACATAGTTTGTAAAGTCAACATTAAAGCCGCATTATATAAAGTTGAGTGTCAGACAAATCAAGAATGGAATTTTTGCGCAAAATCCAATTGTTCTATCGAATGGAATGCTGGCATTGTCGTCGTCCTGCACTCATTGGCATCGCAACTTATCAAACTGACACCAAACAGCAACGCCAAATTCCACTAACGCAAATAAAAATTAACTATTCATACGGAACTCCTCTCTTACTTTAAACGCTTTGAGTGTGTACGTACATACATATATGATAATAGATGTTACCGTATATGCTTGGTGCATTGATGACTAAAGGAGAGAAGCACTTTCAAGCGATATTTGAATGCCAATGCACAGGTTTATAAATAACAAAACTGTCATTTGGTACAACCCATTGTCTTTACTAAGGCTTGGGCTTGGGAAAAATTTAACACGTAGTCAAGACTTTTTCCGCCTTATGTTAAGAAATAAGCCAACAACAATGAGTATAAAAGAAGAGAGTGTAAAACGTTTCAAAATTATTATCGAGACTTTAATTATGATCTACAAATATAATTTGTTTTCTTGTATCAAACTCTTTACACTTCTCTCTCTCTCTCTTTCTCACTCTCCTTTACCGGTATTAAGTTAACCAACTGACGCAATAAATTTTTTATTTCTCGTTTATTAATTTCCCAATTTAAATAAATGGCCTTTGAAATACAAAAATAAAGAAAAATAACTGCCTTAAGAAGAGTCAGTTGCTGGCAAAAGCAACATTACAGGAGAAGAAAAAGTGTAAGTGGTGTGTGGTGTTTAAATTATTCGAGTATTAGTATTTGTTGCACTATTTTCATGAAGGAATGAATGGATGAATGAATGAATGAATGTGTTTAATTATTCAGTTTTAAAAGTTATTGATGTAAAACCATTCGGAAGCACTAAAAACACCGGCATACACACGCACTGAGACAAGATTATGGTTATTGCATGCACTTAATTTGAATTAAAACACCCATATTGCCAAGGTAGACGACTACTCTGCTCTACTGACAGCCCGAAGACCGTAACAACAATAAAAACAACAGTAGCAAAAGAAATGTTTACCACAAAAAATAATTTTTCCAATAAAGGGCCCTGCTTTCGGTGGGAAGATAACAAAGACAGGAAGTGTTCACAGGAGATGTTTATTGTTTGAAGAAAAGAAAAGTGACATCCAATGTTGGTCTCACTGTGATGACTATTATCAGACGTAATAGTCCAATTATCACTATAAATAGTTAGGTAGCGAATCGATAAAGTTCAATTTTACTCAAAAGCTTTCGAAACTCTAACAAAAAAAAAATCTAAGCATCGGACATGATTTAATCCATGAACCTTAAAAGAAAGAACGATACCTTCTTTTGATGCTGATTAAATTAAGCAAATGAATCATACATTTCGATACAATTCGAATTATCTTACGTTAATAAATGATTATTCAAACGGTTCGAGATGTTTCCTTTGATCTTGATTTTTCATTTCCTTAACCATAAGATGAAAGAATTCCTTCCCTTATCCCGATGGATATCAGCCACATATCGGTTAGGTTATATCGCCAATATATTTAGCAATGATTAAATGATGCTTGTCTGCTATATTGATACACTACATATATTTTAAAAATAAAATTTCTAAAACTAATCCTCCACTTAAACGATATTACAAATAACATTTTCTATGTAAACACCCTGTATAATATATTGGCGGACATAGGAAAAGACTTTGCTTAATAGAAAACAAAACATCAGACAAATTGATCGGTTCCAATTGGGTGATCGAACGTAACGAAGTGCAATGAATCGAACGATCAATCAAATGATCGGATACAAGGCAAAAAACAAAAAAAAAATAGAACCCCAAAATTAATGAATGAGTGAATGAATGAATCGATCGTTCGATCGATTGATGTATTAATGAAATGAATGGCTGCCTCTTAATATACATACATAGCTGCTGTTATTATCAAGCTTCGTTGTATGAGTGAGAGTACGACATGCGAGTGAGTGCTAGTAAATATGCGATGGTATCACGCGATAATTTTTGAAAATTGCTCAACTTTTGTTTGTGACGAAGATTTGTTTTGTTTGTAGTTTTTGTTATTATGCCATGTATTTATTATTGTGTTAAAGGACTGGCAGAATGAATAATATAAAAGCGTTATCATTTTAATTGCTTGTCTAAGATCAGAGCCAGGAAGAAATAAAACTATTGCTTTGGTTTTCGATTCGATTTGGTTTGGTTTGGCTTGGTTTGTGCCAATTTGGCAACTCGCCCAGATGTTTATCAATGCCACCACATCCTTAAAAATAAACCGAAAAAGCCATATCCATACGAGTGTGCGAGTACGTACTTACGTACATATGGTTAAGGGTGTTGGTATTTCTTACGTCTTTACGTTGTATATCTTTATGGAGTATCTTTTTTCGCTTGTTTCGGAGTGTTTGTGTTTTAAATGTCTTTATCGCCATATCCCATCCTTATTTTCACTTTTTTTATTTTTTTTTTTTTGTCATACACATTTATTTTTATTCGCTTAATTTACTAAATGTAAAGATTCCGCGCTCCTCGCCAACCCCCGCAATTACTTTCGCTTTTGAACTGTTTGTGTGGGTTGCTGTGTGTGTGAGCATAATGCAGACATATGGGCGTTTTATGTCAGAGCCGATAAAATGACCCACACGACATAAACAACCGTCAGTTCTTACAAAAACGCATCAATTTGTCTCAATAAAGTGTCAATAGCACAATATAAGAACACCATACACAGCGCACGAACGTGCAGCGAGCGAAGCAAACGCACTTTTTCGCAATGACCATGGCAAACGGTCATTCATAGTCTATCCACACTTAACTGCAAGCCGTACGCTCAATCATTCATCACTGCGTCTCGATTCCTAATCGTTTTAATTTGTTTGTGTATTGATTATTTTGTTGCCTTTTTCACTTCACTTTCAATATAGTTTTTGGGTGAATTTCTTTCGTTGTTTTTCGTATTTTTTTTTTTCGTCAATTCAAGTCGAATTAGCATCATCGAACATTTGAGAATGTGCACTCAACTATAAATGAATGTTGGCTGGACACTAACAACAACAACAACAATAAGAAGAGCAGTAAGCAAGAAGAAGAGGAGAAAAAAAGGTCATAAATTTCATATTTAATCGAGTGTTAAATGTTCACTAGCTCTTCTATTTATTAACAAAAGTTCATCAGTGTTTATACTGTGTTGAATATATACTGTGTGGCTGGCAATCATTATTACTGCTGCTGTTGCCGTTTGCATTGGCATTTTTCAACCACCCCAGCATACAGTAAAAGTCACTTACATAACTCACTCCAGCAATTACTTAAAGTGAAATTGTTAATTTCATTTCTTTTTTTCTTTTTCTTGAAATATAATAGAAAAGAATTCTTTTTTAGTCCTCTACACACATGACATTGTCGGTGCTTTTAGAATTCCAAGAACCGATAACACTGTGAGATGTATTGAAGCGCACAAAGCGATTTTGACAAGTCAATAAGAGAGGGAGAGATAAAGTCATAATTTGACGTCATCCGGGTTATACAAAATTCGTTGCCTGGCAAAAAATTTAAATCAAAACCATAAAACGTTCTCGCTGTGACATTTTAATTCGAAAAACTCAAATATTCCGCTGAAATCTTGAACTGAAAGTGATTCAAACTTAAAATAAAAATTCAAAGAATGAATAGAATATGGTGGCTCAACAATTAATTAATCAATTGTAATGATGCTTTTTACCAAAAACTAATCGCAAGTTAATTTAACATAATGATTCTCTTTGCAAACCTTCGTTTATATGACGGCACGCTAAAATATAAATCTTCAGTGCCAACGAGAGTATGTCCTGCTGTAATCATATGAAAGAAGAAATCAATCTCAAACTATGAATTGGAAACAATCCAAGCTTTTGCCAAATACAGAGTTGTCTTGGTAGGTAATACTTTCACAAAACGAACTCTTGCTGGGGTGGTAAGGACTAGGGATGCCAAACGGATCGATTTTTAAAATCCCGGATTCGGGATTTTGTAATCCGATCCCGAAATCTCGGATAATTGATCGGATAATTCGGGATCCAAAAATCCCGAAAAATCACCGCGAAAATCGGCAATTTCTCTTAGTAATAAAAATATTTTGTATAGTATATCCGAATTATATATCATTAAAAATAAAATATAAAAACAGAAAGACAAAATGTAACAAAAAAATCGTAAATTACCAAAAAAAATAGAAATTTTTCATACATATGCAAATGCATTAGTTTTAAGAAAATTATTTGGATTCCAACAAAAAGATTAAAGCATCTAGCATGTAATCTGATAGGCTTGAACGAATTTTGTGTGTCAACAAACCCTACCGTTGAAAAACACTTCTCGCAATCAACACTTGTTGGTAAAATATTTCCAAGATAGCTGTATGCAGCTTGTAAATATTTACCTCTGATGTAAACAAATATTTTTCTTTGGACAGTTGAGTATCTAAATCAGTTACCCTTTTAATTCGTTTTATAGGGCTTTTGCATTCTTCGATGCCATCAAATAATTTTTATCACTGGAAGGAGGGTTTTCCTCATCTGATATGCTATTATCGAAGTCAAGTCAAATAGAATTGTTTTTTCAGGACATTTTGTAGGGTCAAAATACATATGAATTCACAATCCCGAAAAATCCCGGGACAAGTTTTTAAAAATCCCGGGATTCGGGATTTTGTGAATCCCGAAATCCGATTTCGTGTTTCGGGAATTCCCGATTGGCATCCCTAGTAAGGACGTGGCGTGGTTAATTTCCCTATGAGTTTAAAAATAAACTGACCTTTAACGTCCAAATGACAGACTTTTCAGTATCAGGCATGTGAAGATATGTGAATACAAGGATTTGTTTTACGGCCTGTCTACCAATTTTATTCTTCCACAGAAGTGCAGGAAATTATAATTTCATTAACTCTCTTGATGCACTTGCTGATGCCAGTTTAAAATATTTTTTATTTTTTTCTTCAGCGTGCAGAATGGTAAGAGTTTTACACAATAACACCCTGTGGCTAAACCTTTAGTACAATTTTTCTCCCCTTTTAAATCTAACGATGTGAAAAGGAAATGTTAGAAAAATCATAAAATAAAAATAATTCTATTAAAAAGGGAAAGAAGAAAAAAAAATATAAAACTTCTTAAGCAATTTGGAGCTGCGATAATTCGTAAGTTTCACGCGCTCATCCCCCTCGACAAAGGAAGAAAGAAGAAAATATGAAATGCGACGTTCCCTGTTCTCGTGTGTTTGGCTTTGCCATGCAAATTTATTTGTATTGTAAATTTTTGGCACCACAGGAGCTGGAATAATACGTCCGAATTTTGTTGTCGACATGTTTTGCTTACCAAAACAAATTTTCACAGAAAAAAAAAAATAAAAAGAAATCGAAATGAAAATACGCGACAAAAGCGACCCCACAAAATGCTAAAATTTTCAAATTGTAAGCTAAGGAATGAATAACTGAATGGAATCGAAGCGAATGGAATGACTGGATGAATGAATGAATGAATGAGTAATTTCTGCTGACTCTATAGAATTTCGCAAGCAATTGCGGCTCATAAATTCACAGCAGGGGTAAGTGAGCGTAGACGTGGTAAACTTCGTGGCAAAATGTGAAAGGCAATGGTGATGATAGTGGTGGTGGTGGTGGTGGCGGCGGCACAAGGAGTCTGAACAAAACGAAAACGTAAAGGAACTGTATAATAATAAAAGAAAATTATTACAATTATTAGAGATGTTTATATTATAACCGATATTGCTATTGTTTTCACTCTCTCACTCACTCGCGGTACACTGTTGAGGTTCCTCTTCTGTTCCTGTAACAAAGCTAAAGAGATGCGAAGTAATTGTATGGAAATGTATGATGGGGGGATATGCTTATCCAGCTTCTTGTTTCGCGTTATTTCAAGTATCAGTTTCTTACGACAACTATGACGCTTTTAAGGGGATGTTTATTTATTTATTTATTTGTATTCGTATTTGTATTTAAGTACAGATGTATAGTACATCTTTTTTTTTTTTTTTTGTCAATTTGTACTTCTATTATTCCTTTATTTCTTTATTTCGCCATAACAATATTCGTGGTGATACCCAACAAAGCACTATGAAAGGTACTTGGCAACACTTGAGCTTTTTCTTTCCATCTACCATCACTTGTCTATTCTATTCACTTCAGTTATTACAACAGGGCTATTAAAGAAGGGGCGGCACTGCTTTTGATGGCATTGATTTCTTACTAATGAGATCAAATTGTAAGAAAAAATGTGAAATAAAATTTCCATTTTAATTTAATGAAAATTTCTACGTTAAGCTTTAAATTGAAAAGCGTTTACAGTTTGTCTGTTATGCCATTATAAAGTTAATTGCACATTAATGATAAATAAACTCCCCAACAACAAATTTTTTCTATTTTTTTTTTCTTCTTTTCTTTTGTTGATTTACAGGTGCCTGTGTCACATGCCTATGCATTTATCAACTTGTCTGAAGGTGGCGACAGAGACGGGAGAGGGATGGCTAAAGGAGACGAAATTGCACTGCGTTTAAATATCCAAAACTGTTGGCAATTGCCACAACATGACAATTTAACAGCCAACAACAATAACTAACGAACTAACAACTATGGCCCATAAACACCCATGTCGTACGACACAATATAATACGTATTCCACTTAGTAAACATTGCAAATACTCGTATTGTTACTGTTTATAAATACTTTTGTAAAAAAGTAAAAAAGCAAAAAAAAAGGAAAGAAAATGAAAAAAATGTATTAAAATAACGGTATTGTTACGCCCACTTAATAGTGTCGTCAAATTAAATTTTTACCAGACTAAATTTAAACGAAAAACAAAAGGAGAGACTGAGTACTAAAAACTAAAAGGCTAAACATGCAAAAATCCTTTATGTTCCTTAATATTGGTGAAGAGAAACAGCACACATCTTTCGTATAAAGGATATAAAAAAGGAAGTCAAATAGAATATTCTTTCGAAAACACTTAGTTGAGGCGATAAATTGTGTGGGAGCTAATGACGATTTATTGTTTGTAATTTAGCCGTTAATATAATAGCAGTGAAGAAAAGAAATGGATAACAGTACACAAGGTTCACCAAGGCTGCCCTCATGAAAGACTGTCACATGAAATTTTTTATCGGACTAAAGTCCTGGAGAAGATAATACTTTTCCACCTGTCCATCGAAGACGATTACGCTTCTGCCAGAAACTCCTTGGAAAAGGATGCCAAACTAATACAAAACCTGTTCTTCATGTCAGGTATGGGGACATCCAGAATGTAAGATTGGTGTGCCCATTGTTAGAAAGCAGACAGAACAGAGTCTGTTTCGATGATTTGGGTATTTAAAGCTGTCCTCAAGATGTCGCGTTGGCCTTTTACTAAAAGATTTCAATTGGAGACTGATAATTACCGTTGAACGAACGATTATTGATCTGTGGAACATAGATGACACACCTATCACCTGGTGAAAAAGGCTATATAGATTATTGAAAATGACGCACAACCTCTGATATCTTCTCAATAGGTTACGATAGAAGAACAGGAATCTATAGAGTATAGTCCTGTGCAATTAGTTAGGGACACATCAGAGATATTTCTATAGGATGATCTAGATTTCTTTATAAATATCATTCGATTCCTAAAGCATTTACCCTATCTTTGATTTCGAAACTGTTTATCATATCCAATGATATGATTTTTTTCAGTAGAAAACAAACAAAAAACTTGTCATGTATAGAAAATAACAAAATTATTATTTCGAATACACCTCTCCAATGAAGTCTATTTAGTTTTTTTCTTCTTTTTCTTCTTCATCGATTCTTGACAAATATAAAGTGTGCCTCAATATGTGTGCATGAGCATTTTAATAGGACTTAAATAAATAAATAACGTTTTGCGATTTTCCCACAAAAAAAAAAAAACGAATTTATAATAAAAGAATAAAAAAAAGTTGGAAAAAAATAAATAGAAAATTGCAGCACCATTAATGCCAACCAACCTTCACCACCTCCTCCTCCTCCAGTGGCAAAAACCAACGAACCACCCACCTAAAGGATGGTTTACAAGTCACAAAACACAGCAGGCTGGCATTCAGCAGAGTCTCTTGTTGGATAAAACTTTTTAATGCGAGTTAACCAGGTAATTTGGTATATTTAGTTTGATGCGATAATTGCACACAAATGGAAATTAATTTGCCAACACAGCACCGTAATTTTCAAAATATTATTATTTATGCCAAAGGAAGTCAAGTTGTAAGTCAGTTTCAATACGAATGAAGAATAACAACAAGAAGTTAGAGCAGAAGCAACAAAAGTGGAAGCAGAAGGACTAAAACCATAATATGTATTACGACAACGACGACATCAATAAATAAAATCTTGCCTTAATTTTAGGGGACATTATTATCGCAGGATATACACAGGCGTAGAGGCGCTGTAAAGGATATAGTACAGCACCAAGTTATATTTGTTAAAAGCGCCTATTTATTGTGTGTTTCTGTGGCTTTTAAATTTGCACACTTATAAACCGAATAATAACTGTGATGCACTAATTAGAATTAAATAAACTTTATACGGCAAATGAGTAGAATTTTTATTAAATTTACTTCAATTAGAAAATATATCTTATGACCATGGATTATAGATCTATGAAAACAACAAAACCGTCAGATTTAATACCTATGGACTATTTTCATTGAGGCACATTCAAAACCGGTGCGTAATTTAATAATCCAGAAACAAGCACAGTTTTGATGGACAGTATAAAATCGTGATGGTGGACGATATACATCGATATTTTAAAAACACTCGATGAATCTTTGCGATACATTGTTAAAACAAGCGATACTCAATGAATGCAATTCGATATTTTGGTTATTGATTAACATCGATAAAATATCGAAGCCTATGAAATGAAATAGGAAAGCTATAAAGGCGACCTTTTGTTGGTATAACCATAGCAATGAGGTCATGCCCTTTAACGGCGTTACTGACGCCATTACATAAATCATTGTTAGGTTAATAGGTAGCAAGTCTAGTGGTGCCAGTGCCAGTAAACTCTATGATTTTGGAAAAGAGAGATCATTCTGTGGTATATTAATGGGTTAAGGACAAAAACGGAACAGTTCCAGTGTGTAATATTCAGAGTACATGGAGAAAAGTAAGAATTGCTTCCATGCGCAAGTTTACTTCATCGAAATATTTGTTCAATTCATCTAGGGCAGGTGGTACAGTCATATATATGTTATATGTTTGACTCAAGGTTAGAATGGAAAGCTGAACCAGCTAGGCAAGACTGGATATGCAATCAGGTATTAATTAGAGGCAATGAATACGCAGATCAGCTTGTGAAAGGGATAACTTAAACGCCACTGAAGAGAAGCAGGAAAAGAGTTTTAGCAGGATATACACAGGCGAAGAGGCGCTGTAAAGGATATAGTACAGCACCAAGTTACATTTGTTAAAAGCGCCTATTTATTGTGTGTTTCTGTGGCTTTTAAATTTGCACACTTATAAACCGAATAATAACTGTGATGCACTAATTAGAATTAAATAAACTTTATATGGCAAATGAGTAGAATTTTTAATAAATTTACTTCAATTAGAAAATATATCTTATGACCATGGATAATAGATCTATATGGACTATTTTCATTGAGGTACATTCAAAGCCGGTGCGTAATTTAATAATCCAGAAACAAGCACAGTTTTGATGGACAGTATAAAATCGATGAATCTTTGCGATACATTGTTAAAACAAGCGATATTCAATGAATGCAATTCGATATTTTGTTTATTGATTAACATTGATAAAATATCGAAGCCTGTGAAATGAAATTGGATAAGCTATAAAGACGACCTTTCGTTGGTATAACCATAGCAATGAGGTCATGTCCTTTAACGGCGTTACTGACTCCATTACATAAATCATTGTTAGGTTAATAGGTAGCAAGTCTAGTGGTGCCAGTGCCAGTAAACTCTATGATATTGGAAAAGAGATATCATTCTGTGGTATATTAATGGGTCAAGGACATAAAGTGGAAGAGTTCCAGTGTGTAATAATATTCAGAGTACATGGGGAAAGTAAGAGTTGCTTCCATGCGCAAGTTTACTTCATCGAAATATATATGTGTTCAATTCATCTAGGGCAGGAAGTACAGTCATATATATGTTATATGTTTGACTCAAGGTTAGAATGGAAAGCTGAACCAGCTAGGCAAGACTGGATATGCAATCAGGTAAGAATCAGCGGCAATGAATACGCAGATCAGTTTGCGAAAGGGATAACTTCCACGCCACTGAAGAGAAGCAGGAAAAGAGTTTTAGAAGGGTATGCTCGGAGAAAGGAAAATTCAAAACAGACGGACAATCATATATTTAGGGAAAATGGACATAAAATCGATGCATCATTGCGATGCATTGCATTGAAAAAACAACAATGTTTTCATTTAATGAGTTTTGGAAGCGTATTTTCGGAGAAAGGAAAATTCAAAACAGACGGACAATCATATATTTAAGGAAAATGGACATAAAATCGATGGACCAATGCGATGCACTGCATTAAAAAAACAACAATGTTTTCATTTAATGAGTTTTGGAAGCGTATTTTCGGAGAAAGGAAAATTCAAAACAGACGGACAATCATATATTTAGGGAAAATGGACATAAAATCGATGCATCATTGTGATGCATTGCATTGAAAAAACAACGTTGTTTTCATTCAATGAGTTTTGGATGCGTATTTTCGGAGAAAGGAAAATTCAAAACAGACGGACAATCATATATTTAAGGAAAATGGACATAAAATCGATGCATCATTGCGATGCATTGCATTGAAAAAACAACGATGTTTTCATTTAATGAGTTTTGGAAGAGTGTTTTCGGAGAAAGGAAAATTCATAACAGACGGACAATCATATATTTAGGGAAAATGGACATAAAATCTATGCATCATTGCGATGCATTTCATTGAAAAAACAACGATGTTTTCATTTAACGAGTTTTGGAAGAGTGTTTTCGGAAAAAGGAAAATTCATAACAGACGGACAATCATATATTTAAGGAAAATGGACATAAAATCGATGCATCATTGCGATGCATTGCATTGAAAAAACAACGATGTTTTTCATTAAGATATTTCGGAGAAGGAATTCATAACAACGTAACAATCATATATTTAAGGAACATGGACATAAAATCGATGCATTATTGCGATGCATTGCATTGAAAAAACAACAATGTTTTCATTTAATGGCAATTGCTAATATTACAAATAATATATTAATTAACATGATTAGTTTTCATACAAAATATAAGAGTTTGAATAAAATTTTCGATTTTTTTTTCGACGTATAAGATATTTTGTTCCTTTTTGTAATAGGAGATCTATTTCAAAATGTTTACTAGTATAATAATAAGTTGTTAATAACAAATGACAAAACTTAAATCCTAAGCATGGGAATAATAAATTATTCCTTTGCAATTCGTTAGTTACAAAAAAATATTTATTATGTATCGAGAAAATGTGTTATTTTATATAAAACTTAAGAATATAAAATTTTAATAATTTTAAAATAAAAATTTGTATGTTTGCCGTCGTCAATAATTGGCTTATTTATCAAGCAATGATAAGCAATTTTTATAAATGTTTATAAAATTTTCAATATGTAATATAATATAATAAAAATATATTGTTACTAATCACTTACCGTCAACTGTATTTTGCTGGATAGACAGTCGTTTTTAATATTTATTTCTGCTTTGATATTTCGTTTTGTTGAACGTAAGAAACTGTGATTCGATGTTTTTGTTGTGCTTTTTTGTTGTTGTTTTTTTGTTGTTGTTTTTTTGGTGTTTAAACGTACCAGTGCAATGATGTCACCAATTTATTAACCCCTTTTCGGGCCAACTTTACCCAAAAACCGCCACGCCAACCCCTAGACTGTGTTTTCTCGTACTTGAATTTAGCAGCAGCGGTGGGGTACTTATTTTATTCCAAAGAAGAAGAATAAAAATTTAAAACACAGTAACTTTATGACAGTAGTTTGCTGTTGTCTTTGTTGTTGTTGTTGTTATTATTATAGCCGTTGATGTTGCTGTTATAGTTGTTGTTATTGCCTTTTTGGCATCAAAATTGTCAAATTGACTTTAACCATAAAATACTTGAAAACAACCATAGGATCGAAAGCAGAAGGCTGGCTTGGCTAGCAGACAGGCAAGCAGGCAGAGAGCCAAGCATATAGTTTTGGTTATAAAATGTTATTGCTGTTGTTGTTGTTATTTTTGTTGGTATCTGTAAGTGAAAGAAATAAAACAACCAAAAGGTTGTTGAAATTATAATAAAAAATATAAAAAAAAACAAGAAAAAAAAGAAAAGAAGAAACATTTTATATAAACGCATATCTGTCTGTCTGTCTGTCTGTCTGTTAGTATGTCCTTAAGTGCGTCTATTTTTTTTTTTACTTTTTTGTTACAGCCTGACTGTATGTAAATTGCGTTTAATGACAACCAAAATGTTAACAACAACGCATATGCATACATACTTTTACTATTTATAAATAATAATTTTGTTTTGTTGTTACTCTTGTTGTAGTTATTGTTGTTAATTTTATTTATTATGAAACATTTATCGAGAAGGTTTAACTAAAGTACATAAAAGCAAAAGGGTTAAAGGGATGCCATACCACACCATACCATGTCACATCATTCGTTGAATGTATGACTGAATAAACGAACGAACGAATGAATGAATGAACGAATGAATGAATGGATGAATGAAAGAAAAATTATAATAAAAGTGGTTAAAATTATTTAGTGGTGACATAGTTTTACAAATGTTAACTATATTTAATGATTTATTACCAAATAACACACTAAAAACAATACGAATCAACAACGAATAAGACGAAGAAAAAGAAGAAAAAAAAAACAATAATAAAAACACAAGTAATAAAATACAATTTTTTAAGAGTTCTTATGTTAATTTGTTAAGCAAATTGTTTTATTAAAATTTATAATAAATAAACGGGGAAAAAATAGTTTTGTTAACAATTACGAAAACGAATTTCTTTTTTTTAATATTCAAATAATTTATGTAACCAAAGATACAACAATAAACACGTATGTATGTAGTATGTGCACAACATACAATTCAAGAACGCAAAGAAATTAAAATTTTAAGGCGTCATGTCGTAAGGGTTGAAGGGTATTAAAAATTCTAGAAGAACTTAATTTTCTAGTTCCAACACAATGGAGAAGAGGCCCCATCCCGTATATATTTTGTCATTATCATTTCCATATTTAAGTACGATGGTCCAATTTCGACCAACGGGTACTATACTTGTATTAACTGACAAGTACACGTCCTCTAACCTAACCGTATTTAAAATATGAAATATGAGACCTTTCATACTTTAAACGCTTCTTTCCTAAGGTACTTGAAACAACTGCAAATGCCACTTCCAATATAGGCATTTACTGGTATTTCATTATTATTGAACACTTTAATGATTTGACAAACTGAACAGGCATATACCAAAGCCATAAAGTTTTCTCATTGTACGCTTACAATTAAGGGGTACCAAATACACTTTTTATAGGAAGTTTTTACAAGAAACAGCTTCGTTCAGTCAACTTCTCTGAGATAAGTTATGTCTGGTGTAGCATTACAAGACATAACTGGGTAACGATGCAAAACGTGTTCCATTGAATTGCATTCACTATTTTCCACCACGCAGTTCCCGTTCCGGCATACCTGTAGGGCAGGTGAAGCCTGTAAGTACCATCTTAGTGTACTTCAGTTGCTCTTATTTAGTACTGACGCTTTTCCAATCAGATCATTCCCTTTCTCGTACCTGATCATTCCAGTTGGAAAATGTTTTCTCAGTGTAGTATATGGTGGCCCATCCATTCTCCATATTTAAAGTCATCCGTGTGTAGCAATAACTTCTTCATCCGTTTCATCAAAAAAAAAATGATTCTGTCATCAGAGGAAGCAATTGATAGCGGCTAATATATTACATATCCTATCAGATAAATCCACAACAAGCGAGTAACTTTGCAGGATCTTAACTATACTTTGGTGATGTGAGTTATGGCTCTTATGGATCACTTCCCCAATAGCCTGGAGACGCTACATCATAAGTGCCATCTCATAGGAAAAAATTTTCAAAGTGATATTCATCAATAAAGTGAACTCGAAATGGAGAAGCCTAAGGCTGTGGGTTTTTTATATGTGGATCAGCCCATAATTTTAATATGTAGCGATTGATTGGCAATGATCACCCTTAGGGAGGTTAGAAAACTGCAGAAAAATCCACGATCACAGGAGCTTTTAAGACAACTCCTACAAAGAAACTTCTGATGCTTTATGTTTGGCAAACTATTGAATTGAGGGTAGAATAGATATCTGAAATTCCAACATCATTTTTTTTTCTCGCCTTAAATCACAATTGCATATGTACATTAGAGCGACTCAAGTTGTATGGAAGCGAAATTCGTGCTCGATGTACCCCTCTAAAAATGAACCTTGGACTTTTTTAAGACAACATTTCAAATATTTCGGCTCCAGGTTCGACCTCTCGTGAGCTGGACCATTTTGAAAAAAGGTCTATTTTTGAATATTTTGTTAATTTGTGGATCTGTTTCCTTACCAACATATACAATATCTATATCATAAGAAAGGATTTTTTAAGGCGCGTACAACAGTGTATACAATTTGTCCAAGGACGATCATTTATGTCCGTTTTTTAAGGATATTCTGTAAAAAAAATGGTTTTTGAATTTTTTGTTCGGGGTTGTTCGTAATAGAAATGCCAAATTAACATATTTTAATCTTTAGACGATTTAATTAAATCTTCCGGTTACTTTTGTTTTTTTTTTTTTTTATATTTCTCTGCACAGTCTGTATGTCTGTTTGTCCATTCCATATGTTTTTTTTTTCAATTTCCATTCAAGCACTGCCCATTTTTGCTTGTAGGGAAATATAATTTAATTTTTCCGTATGTAAAACTTAATTATTTGAATTAAAAACCCACAAAAACAAAAAAAAATAGAAAGATAGAAAAAGAAAAAGGAATAGGAAACTATTCTTAATTGCAATATTCTATTTCAATTGTAACATATTTTTCTTGCAATGTGTATGTGTATGTGTATGTGTGTGGATATATGTTTTGGGGAGTTTGAAATGTGAATGGGCACTACAAATTAAAACTATAAAGAGAATCATCATCGTATGGAAGGAGAAACGAAAAGTAGTAGAAACGGAAGGTTAACCATGTGTATGATGTTCAACACCGTCTAAAGAATAGGATGACAAGAAAAAGAAGAAGAAAAAGGAACAATAAAAAAAACTTTATTTTACAGTTAGTGGCTGGAACACTATTATTGTTGCCAGCCAACCCAGCATACAGGCAGACAAAGATAGGCAGGCAGACAGACAGACAGACAGACACACTAACGCATACACATACAATATTTTTATGCAAATTAAATTACAAGTTTTGAATTGTTCGGTTTGGTAAGTGAGTGAGTCAGGTGGTTATACTATGAGGCAAGGCAGACGACAGGCGTTACGCTAAACGAAATGCGAAATGCTATACGGATAGCGTATAACAACAGCAATAGCACTAGCACTAACAACAGTAGCAATAATAGCAACACCAACAACAACAACAACACTAGTTTTAGCCATAAGAAATGTCGAGTGACAATCGGAAACTGCCCACAAAAGTGCCAGAGCACTAAACGTTGCTGAAAAAGGCGGACAAACTTCTAGCGCAACTTGCCACATAAATCTTTTGGCAACATAATGTTGGCGGGTCAGCCAGCAAAATTTACTGATGTTTTAAAGTGGGTTGTTTAACTACAGCTTCAGCTACAACTATAGCTACTGTTATTTGTTGCTTGTTGTTTTCGGTGTTGTTGTCGTGTGATGATGTCGAAGATGATGATGATGATGATGATGATGATGTTGCACCCGGCTACCGTTGATGATGCTCTGATGATGCTGTGTGGCAATAACAAATGAATGTAAATGTTGGAACGTTAATTGAAATTTAGCGCTATACAACTGATCAAAGGACATTTGCATACTGCCATTAAATTCACACACAAACAACATAACGTACATGCCTACATACCTACATATGTGTAGAATGGCATGGTGTGGCATGCATTTCAGTATATGCGACCGACTATTGCTTCCTTAATTTATGCTGGCTGAAAAAGGAGGGTGGGATGTTGTTGTTGTTGTTGTTGCTGTTGTATATTACGCTATGAATTTAGTGTAGGTGTGTTTTGCCTGTTATTTTAGCCACGTATAACAAACAGCATGTGGCCATGACTGTGGCTTATACTATACATATGGATGTGCACCCAAACACACATATGCATCATCAGGTTTATTTCTGGCCTGTTGTTTCATTTAAAATGGCTCATATCACAGCAATGTACATTGACATTCATTCAATAAAAACGTTGTTGTATAATTTGGTTGTTTCTTTTTTATATTATTACCCTCCCACCCTCCTTCACCTCGCCTACCCACCTCAACTCCTCACCACCTCCTCTTTTTAGAGAGAGGCAATAAGGTTGACGTTTTCATGTTTTTTTTTTTAATTTCTTTTTTTCTTTTTGTTTTTTTTTTTTTTGTGAATTTGACAGCAGTTGCTTTGGTGGTGGTGACACTGGTGCGGTTGGTGCCATGTTGCGATATTATTTTCAATAAAACGGAAATTATGGTAATTTTTCATTATATTGTTAAAAACAGAAACAGAAACACAAACGCCATCATGTTAATTACGCATGTTTGCCTGTTTAAATTGAAACAGTGTCTGTCTGTTTGTCAGTCAGGCAATCAGTCAGACAAACAACAGGCTCGGCTGGAAACTCCAAACAAAACAAAACAAAACGAACATCACTTTACATCCAACCAGTTATCCTTATAATCCTATTTTTATCATGTGTCAATATTTTGGTTGCTTTTCGCTTTTTTTTTTTTGTAGCTTTTTTTTCTTAAATTTTGTTGCGTTTTTCCTTTCATTGATTGCGTATAAAAAGTTATGCCGCCGCCGCCGCCAAACTGCCACACGAAACACTAAAAACATGCAACCCATAATCTTTATGTGAATAACTGAGTTTAAAATATGAAAAAACAAAAAATGGGCATGAAAACCACCAGCCACCAAATGGCGGTGGAAATTTATTAAAAACATATTAAAAATAAAAATTTTAATAAAAAGATACAAAAGTTTTGTCTCAATCACGCCATCAATCAGAATACAAATCCAAGAAATATTGAATTGAAATCACTCGAATGGAGCTCTGAGACAAGACAAGATTCAAGACAAAAGTACAAGAGCATATAATGTCTTCCTGTCTAGAAAGAACTTGTCCATCTCGTAATAGACTTCGTGCCAACCGATGCATCCAAACTGAATAGAACCGTTGTGGAGTGGTTTTCATATTATAAAAACAATCAATAGATTATTCGCCAGGCCATTGGAACAGTGCTCATAAATAGAAAAAGACAGAGCAAATTCTCTTCAATCTTCTTTCTTGAATTTCGAAAACCATTTGCCTATGATAATTGGCGCGATAATAATTCCGTGAAAATCACAGATTAAAAAAGCTGCTTCTTAAGTTACTGGGACACTGAATTAGATCTGCTTATTTTTGCCCAATTAATATTGTGAAAAAAATTAGGAGAACCCTCGACCTATTGTAATGCTAAAAATATTCAGTAAGGTTTGCTATTGGTTGGGTTCTCTATTGCATGAATAGACTAAAGCTAGAATTAGCTAAACGTGCACGGAACGTACGTTCGTTTTTAGCATATGAAGAGCAATATCAAATGCTTACTGAAATTAAATTTCGCTTCAATAAATCCTCTCATTGCTTTTAAAATTCAAAAATTCAAAGGTACCTCCCGCGATAATCTATGAACGTTCGGTTAATTCTAGCTTAATAAACGGGTAACGCCTGCAATGGCAGAAATGTAAATTACATACAGTAACGAAGCTTTCTTTTTCAAACAAACAAGATTCAAGAGCTGCTAGGACATGCAATAACTTTTTCTCATCCACAAAGACACCAATAATGTTGGAACTATTTGAAAATGATTTACTTTTATGGGAACGAAGCTTTTTAACGGCCTCCTTCACCTCCTCTTTCACCTATTTTATTGCCATATGTGCTAAATTATTTCAACTGATATTTCTAAATAGTTACGACAATATTAACGAATACTTATTTGATGATGTATTTGAACTCATTTAAAGTGTTTACAATTTAACAAAACACGTACCTATTTGGTACTCACTTTCCTGAGAAATAGTGTTACAACAACAGACAACAATACTATGTACTATTATATATTAAACATTACAACAAACATATGAAAAGTATTAAAGCACTCGTACGTGCCACAATTGTTGTTTCTAGGCACGCGCACTAATTCACCTCCAAAAATTATTTTCGAAAAAAAAAAAATTGTTTTTTATGATAAATAGCCCCTCAATCTATAGAAGAAGATCTCTTTTATAAGCGGTTATTACACCTTTTTTTAGATGAAATTTTTAAGATAATCGAACCATTGTTTAACAGATTCGTTTATAGATTGTGTCGATTTTATGGGGAAATTTTAACTACAAGCGGAAGTAATAGACGCGTAATGTTTGTCAGTCAACCTTTTAATAGTTGCAACAAATGCGGAATACATAAATAATTTCGGAATGAATTTTTATTTAAATTTACAAAATTGTCAGGGGTTTTTAATTGCAGGTTTCAAAATCTTTTCCATGTTAAAGAATTGTAGTTGATATGGATATAACGTAGTCGCTATTAAACATTTGAAACGTTTTATATTTCTGTTCATAAAATCTCAAAGTTTTTGTCTGAGTTTATGGTAAATTTTTATTAAATGCCCTAAAATTTTACGACCTTGGATAGTCTTATGCTGGTCCACACAAAATGGACTTAATAAATCAAAAAATTCAAATGTTAATAGTAGGTATGCCCACCAGTGAAGGACCATTAATATGAGCGGACAAATAGAGAATAGAATTTTACAATTCAATTTTTCGATAATATATTGCTTCCAAGATTTCTAATCCATAACCACCTAAGCCTGATAGCGGCTTGACAATCATAAAAAATTCTCATCACTTTATTAAAATCCCAGTTGATCCACATTTTGCACGGCTACAAAACCGAAAATGCTTCGACCAGAAAAATGCCAAAAGTTTTCCGATAATCTAAAGGAAAGTGTAAAGTTCAGAGAATGCCATCTTGGACACAGACTTCGTAGAAATCCTACCTGTTAGTTATTCTTCCCTTCCGGGCAAGGAAACTTTAGTGTATTTACACAAATACAGTTTGCCAACGGCTAATCTGTGTTGAATTTCACCAGAGGCGGATAATACTATGGATGGTGCGAGGTGGTTGTCCAAAATCCTAAACCTTCAGCCTGACCTGGTCCTAAGCCGAAAGCGATAAATCTGCAGAATCTATAGGCAGTAAATACAGAATATTGTTGAGCACAGCAGAAGAGTACATAGTCCTCTGAACTCACCCATAGGTAAGAATAGAGAGAGCTACTAAGTTGTAAAGCCAAAGCTCTATCTTCTGACTCAATTGAGCGTTCCATGCAATCTGACACATTATATAATAGTTAGATAGGTTGGGTGAAGTGCTATATTTGACACCCAAAACATACTTGAGCACGCATTGATCATCTAACAATTTCGGCAAAAGTTTTGATTTCTTTAAGCCATTCAACGATAAAACGCTGGCTTTTACTTACATAATTGGTCATTACAACCCTTCAGTCAGGATTATTGACCTAGTTTCTCACACTTCTTATGTTGTGTGTGTTAATTTTATACATAAGTGGCAGGACCTACAGTTTAAAGTCAACTCCGAACGATAGATTTTTGAGAAAATTTTCATGGCAGTTTTATTTTTACTCTCAGAGTTTTTGCCAGAAATCTGCTGAGAAGAAATTGCCGAAAAAATACTTTTTGTATTTTTATTTTGATGTCTGGCCGGGGACTCGAACCCTGGCTTTAAGTCTAATAAGCCAGCACACTACCTACTAGACCACGGCGACGCTGGCTTTTGCTTTATTTTAAAGTAATTTGAGAAAGGTGAATATTTACTGTCTTTTACTTTACTTTTGAAATCATCTAACATTCAAAAATTATCCTTAAAGAAACACAAACCCTCTCCAGAAATAATTATTGAATGATCCTTTAGAAATGAAATATTTTTTAAGACTTCTATGCCACTAGATTTGACTTTCAAAAAAAATTTTTTGAAAACCAGAAAGACTCTTTGGAGAATAGTATATTTTCATTCTAATTTTTTTATCATAATCTTTTTGCCTTTCCTGTGTGTCATCATGTACTTTTCCACTCCACATTTCTTTCATTCTTTTTATTGTTCTCTTTCTTTACCATTCCATAACCCATTGCCATATGAAGAAGCAAAATTAAAAAGTGTTTCTTCAAGTTTAACACTTTTTTAAACCGGCAAGGAGATGGATTCAGTGGTCTTACGAGCGGTTTACTTCATAACATGTGGGGTTCTTTAAAGGTGTAAGTGAGTAAAAAGATAGCCTACTAAGGACTTCTTTTATCTTTTGTATGTTTTTCTAACGTGAAATAAGTGCTCTTAGGAAATGGGTCAATCATACACTCAGCATCCATCATGAGTAAAACACGATGACATATTTAACAGGGGGGCATCAGATTTTTTACTAAAATATGCTTATAAACACAGCCACAGTAATTTAATGTTTTGTGTATAAAAAAGTCCAAAAACTCTTTGCTTAAGCAAAAAAGCTGTGGACACCGCAGACGTTGTTGGTGATCATATTCAACCTTAAGTTGGTTTGGTAAATTTTACTGGTTGGTCTAGATAAACTCCAAACAAGCTTTTGTTTAGTACGAAGGGAATTATGACTTAAAAGCCTCTATAACTTAGCGAAAGAATCAATCAAGATCAAGAAAAAGCGACCTAAACTGGTCTTTGTGAACAGAAAAAGTTTAAATCTCCAACATAGCAAAACCAAGTTATCCCCACATTTGGTTACATTTTTTACTGACTTTGATTAGCAAATTCTTCATGTACTTAATATATGACATTGGTCTTATTGGGCAGCCCTGTGCTTTTTTTTAACAATTTTATAGATTTTCAGTCATTCTCAGGCTTGACTGTCTTGATACTTTTTGCTACATATTTTAGTGTTTTTTTTTAAAGAAATTTGGCAATAATAGTTAGTTCAAATATAAAAACTGAAAACGACCATTATTTTAAAGAATGAAAAGAAATGTTTAGTAACTTTAACATTTCTAGCTAAATCAGGGGAAGTACCTTTATATTTTGTTACTTTTTCAAATATTTTTGAAATTTCTTTTAAGAAATCATAAAATAGGCATTTTTATTTCAAATATTTCGCAAATTCTATCTAAGTTCCTGAGCTTTTGTTTTTATTGTAATAAATTTTTATTCGATTTACTAAAGATTTTAACCTTTTCACATAAAAAAACTTTTTAAATACTCGTAATTTCAAACTTGAATATTTGCAGCTGTTCAATACTATTTAGAAAGTTTTTAGTTGTAGGCTCTTAGATCTTTTTTGAAAATTATTAAATGCACCTGATAATATACTTTCTTTAATTTTTCGGCTTTTGCATCTTTTTACTATTTAGTTATTCAGCACTGTATAGACGACATCTTTCTAATTGCATAAGTGAAATAGTTTTGTCTTTTGTCCACATTTGAATGAATTTGGTTCCATAATTTTGGTATGTCATACAATTTGCTCTTTTCTTTTGTTGTTATAATGTTGATAATGTTACTGATGTTTTTCAGTTGTTATTGTTGTAGGGATTCCTTTTTCGAAAATGTCAATTATCTTATAGGCTTGACAAGTAATTTTAAACATTTAGAGTCGTATGCCAAAATAAACCATTATTTCATAAACCAACAGATATTCTTCGTTTTCCTTCTTTTTTTGGCTTGTGGGAAATATCCATTAAAACACATCCCCATATACAGACACAGACACACACATACACACACATACAACACACATACAGATCGAAAACATAAACACTTGCAACACATTTAGAGGAGCAACACACGTTTTGGCATAGAGAGTTTAGCTTGAATCGTGTGAGTAGAGAACATTAAGGACATTTTGTTTAGCAAAAGAAAGAAAGGAATTGTTAAGTTTCCTTCACAACCACCACTACTATTATCAAAGCACTACTACCATCAGCATCATGAGCATCATGAGCATCACGAGCATCGTCGTCATCATTAGCATCAGTTGTTGTTTTTTGACTTTCATATGCACGCATTTACAATTTACAGCTTTAGCTATTGTGTTCATGTTATTGTTGTTATTGTTGTTTTTACCATTATAGCTACTACTGCTGCTGGCCATGTTGTGATTAAAGTACCCCACAGAACACAGAACACATCCACAGGCCTCTATACAATACTTTAGTGCAAACAGAAACAGAAAAACAAACGTACAAATATGGACACTTCAAATTTACGCATCAGTTTATCCACACACACAGAAAAATACAGAGAGAGAGAGAGAGAGAGAAACTGTAAACGGACTAAATCACGCACAACACATAAGAGCGCATACATATGTATGTATGCGTGTAAGTCATACCCTGTATGTGTATGCAAGCAGGCCATTATTGTCCAGAAACGTAAATGAAAAGCTAAAGTGCTCCACCAAACATTCACGTACACAAGCATTCATACACTCACACACACAGAGACATTTAGTTGTTCCGTTGTATAGCCAAGAGTTATGGACTCAGCTCTGGCCAATTTAATTTTCTCGCCCAAAACGCAGGCGAAACAAGTTCGCCCAGCATTTCCACATGATTTAACGTTGCCTACCGTAGGCATGAGGGTTCATAAACATGTATACACACATACACATACATACATACACATTCATAGTCGAGTACACGCATCCTTTTAAAGTACACACACAGCTTTAAAATACTAAATAGCAAGCAATTGATTTAATACGATATTCCATAGTAAAATCAAGCATTACTAATTAGTTGCACACAACTGTATGTATGTGGCTCCATCATACAATGTATTTCTGGTCTGTTCTGTTCTGTTCTGTTTTGGATATTTTCAACTTTAATCGTGTTTGTATCCAATGATATACAAGAGTATATATGTTCATATGTATGTTTGTATGTATGTATGTATGTGTAAATATTGTTTAAGCTTATGAGTGTATACATATATATACAGGTGTGTGTATGTGTATGTGTTATGTTTATATCTGGCGGTGTCCATATTTTTCTCTACATCCACATACATACATACATTTTGTACGTTGTTGTCGTCATCCGTTTGTGGACAAAATTTTGCTCCATTAGAGCGAACAAAATTTGCATGATGGTGTAGCCTGCAAATATTATAAAGCAAAAACAGAAACAACAACAACAACAGTAACAACATCCATACATCCAGCTCTATCAACAGTACTAACATCATGACAAAAATAATAACGACAAGAACACTATTGACGTTGGAGACTCGTTTTCAGTACAAAAAAGTTTTCCACTTCATTAAGTGGTACTTGGTTTGTATCATACAAGTAAAGAGAAGATAGGGAGGCAAAGAGAAAGGGAGAGCGAGAGTGAAAGAATGAGAATATGAACAATAATAATAATAAAACAACAACTACTATAACTCATAATAACAAAAACAATAAAATTAAAGTCAAAACATACAAATTGACTCGCCAGATGATGATCGTCGTTGCCAGATGAGTAAAACAAAAGCTTTTAAAAGGAAAATTTCAAGAAATTAAATTTTAAATTTTCTTACAGAGGCTATCTGTGGGTATTGCATACATACATACATACATAATAGGCCATTACAACCCTTCAGTCAGGATTACGGCCTAGCTTCTTACACCACTCATGTTGTGTGCGTTAATTTTATACATGAGTGGCGGGACCTACAGTTTAAAGTCGACTCCGAATGGCAGATTGTTTGAGAAGCTCTTCATGGCAATTTTATTTATTCTCAGAGTTTTTGCCAGAAATCTGTTGGGAGAAAATCGTCGAAGAAATACTTTTTGTATTTTGTTTTGATGTCTGGCCTGGGGCTCGAACCCTGGCTTTACATCTAATAAGCCAACACAGTACCTACTAGACTACAGCGACTTCAGAAAAAAAATATACTAGAGATAATTCATCTCAAAAGAATGGACTGGATGAAGTTAAAGAAGTTTGTACAACGTATAGACTTCCTATAGAGAGTAATGTGGTATTCCTAATAGTGAGCGCACAACAAGCCTACAAGCTTACATGTATTTCAATTGGCCTGCGACCCTGGTTTAGGGTCCCCCTTCAACCTACCGAACTAGTAACAGAAAAGTTATAGTATTTAAACCAATTTGTTAAAAAAAAAGAATGGGTTTTTAGTTGTAGGAAATAGAGGCATTCTATAATAGCTTATTAGCTTTCTAAAACAAAATTATGGCTAAGGAGAAGTTAATTATCGAAAAAGAATTTTACTTTAAATGGTTGGATTACACTTGAAAGACGGTTAAAGAAATTCGATATAAAGAAGCATTTAATTTTAATTTTTTTTTCTTAATTTTTATTACACTTACCTTAAACGATCTCTCTGCCGAAAGTGTTATCGTTATTTTACAAATATACTCGCAGTGATATGTCGATACCCAAATATGTAATATTGATTGTGTGTTAATTATTGTAAGGATGTGTGTATTTAACTGAAAATAAAAAGATTGTATAATAAAAATTAATTATTTTCCCAAAATGTATGTACATATACAGTGAGCGCCATAAGTGAGTCAACACCTATTATAATTTAAAATTTTCTATTATAAAAAATATACTTGTAGTACAACAATAATTTTGTTTTTTGTTTTTGTTTTAACATTTTATAAGTATTAAATAAACATTTTTATTTTTGAAAATTTATTCGACTATTCCCATTTACTTTTCTCGCTATCCAAAGAAAATGAATTATTTCAGTGGTGTTTACTCACTTTTGGCGCTCACTGTATGTAGATTTATGTATGTATGATTAAAATTATTTTCCATTTTTATTTTAAAAATTAGGAATTATCCTTTAAAACTAAAAAAACCAACCATCTGGTAACACACTTTTCATGTGAAACATAACATTCCACACACACACACACAGCCGCATGCATGTTCATATAAATAAGCATAAGCAAGTTTGCCAAGTCAAGACCCAGTCTGCATTGATTTTCTTTATCTTTAAGTATGCGAATGTAAACATAGGACTTTAACTGAGAGCAAAAGCAAAACAAATAACAAGCAGAGACCTCTGTAGGTAAATACTGACAACAAATAAGTAAATTTCATACTTTCAAAACTTAAGCGACATCTTGCGTAATATTTTCAAATAAGATATCCTTCGAGCCTTAAACGTAACCATATTGAGAAAGCAAGAGAGAAAGACAGACAGAAAGAGAGCCAGAGAGTTAAGACTAACTCAAGGAATATGAGCATTTTAACAATTTATACTCAATTATAAAACAATGTTTGGAATCTTGCACAGGGGCTTACTTAAACAGACGCAAGAATTACTCAGTAATTCTACTCATTGTACTCAAGAGAGAAAGTGATTTGCCAACAAACAGAGCCATATTGTGTGTGTGTTGCACTCTAACGGTGTGTGTGAAGTTGTTAAATTGTTTTATTTTCAGAATTCCTTGTTGTTGTTGTTGTTGTTGTACTTAATTTCAAAATGTCACACACAGTAAGAAGTAGTGGTAAATGAGTGCTTAACTGTTCGTCTGTGCATGTGTGTATGTGTATGCGTGTATATGTTGTGACAAATAATGACTTTTTTTTAGCAGTTTTAGGGGTTGATTTTTGTCAATTGGTGGTGGGTGATTTGAACAGAAAAAAAAAGTAAAAGAAAAAACCAAAGAAAGGCAATATTGTCAAGCAAGCCTAATGTCACCAATACAGAGAAAAATACTTGTGAGACGCGTCATTCCTAATGAACGTTATTTAGGGAGACAAAATGGAGAAATTACTTGGCAATGTTTATTTACAAATGGCCGACGCAAAACTCACATACACATACAAATGTATGCCGTCTAACTCTATGTGCATTTGTAAAGAAATGAAACTGAAGCGAACAACAGAGCAACAAATCAATAGAAATAATAGAGAAAGAAACCAATTAATCTGCTGCGCTTCAAAACAACATGCAAAAATTCATTTAAAATTTCTAATTGACACGTTTCAAGTCAATTTTTTCATTTTTCTTTTTTGCTTTCTTTTCTTGGTTGAAAGAATTTCATTATAATATAACTCAAGCGTGTACAATAAAATAAGAAAACCACACGCTAATTTATTTAAATAAAAAGAAAATGTTAAGACAAAAAAAAAGAGAAAACCATGTTGAAATTAAAATTAATTTTCTTTTTTTCAGTTAGAAAAATTAAAATAATCTTGCAATTTGTGGAACTCTATATGCCATGGCACAAAATTGTATGGCGTTGTTAGTGCTGCGGAATTTATCTTCAAAAACCTTTCTTTGGCATAGTCCCTTTACAACTTTAAGCGAAATTTTTAACTTGATTTTGTAATAGAATTGCTTTTAAATTAATTCATTTGTGTTTCACTTACAAAGTAAAAAATGTTCTAAAAAAAAAATAAGCTGAAGATAGTGGAAAATTCAAGGTGAAATATATCGCATAAAAAGTATACCGCCGGCGATACTATCTTCTATTCAATTCTGTTTCCGATGACATGAAAAGAATAATACTTGGCTTATGACTTATTCGATGTGGAATTAAATAAAATTACCATGAAAAAATTTTTAAAAATCTGTAGTTTGGAGTCCGCTTTAAACTGTAGGTCCAGTCATGTATAAAATTAACACACACAACATAAGTGGTGTGAGAAACTAAGTCGTAATCCTAACTATAACATTGTAATGACCAATTATGTATGTAAATTTGTTTATTCTTAATCATACTTTAACACCACCAAATCCACTTTAGGTTGCTTTTTCCGCATATCCTTGACATTATGTGAACGTAAACAACTGTCCTCCCAGCTATAGTAAAGGCCTCTACTAGACCAAAAAAACTCTTCGTCGTTTTTATATAACGTGGCGCTGGATCTCTTACAATTTTAAGTTCTAAGATTATATTTCAGATTTAAAACTGGCATTTGAAACTTTCTAAACATTAAAAAAATTTACGAAAAAAAGTATATTAAAGTGGACTTAAATACAGTCATTTTATTGACTACGAAAAGCCTCCCTACAGGTGCTTGTAGAGTCTTAAACAACCTCCTTTATTTGCAAGAAGAAACATGCAGGATTAGGAGTTCCTCCAGCCCCCTTGTAGACGATAAATACGCTGCTGTCTGCTCTAAACAGGTGGCAAAATGTGTTTATCATAGTTTTTAAACGAATTAAATTCATAGTGGAGAAATGTTGTTAAAATTTTCCTTCTTTTTAGTTTTTGTTTTTGTATTTTTCGACCGATTAAAATGCCTTCCAGGCAATTTGCTAACAAACAATGATGAATGAAAAGCATCATAAAATATGAAAAGTGAACGCGCGTCGATGCCGCTTCAATACCTTCTGTTCAGAGTAGTTATGCAACCAAAAATATTAAAAAAAAAAATTGGAAATAAAATCGGTAGCGTTGCAAAAAAAAAAATTTTTGGTAAATTTTGTTCGAAATTTTGTTGGATGGATGGATGGCAATTGTAAACAAAAACTCACATACGCTCGTACTAGAGAATATTTTCCTATATGATCACACGTCAAATTTACAATTGCTATTTTTGTAATACAACAACAACAACCATATGAAAAACAATAACAACAATATACAATATAAACAAAATAATACATTCAACAAACATAAACACAAAAATTTACAAATGCTTACAGGGTACAGGCACCATAACTGGGACAGTTTTAATGTGTCTAAGGAACCAACCAAAGGTGTCAACAACCAAAGGGTTTTCCAAAGTTATTTAATTTCAAAAGTTAAGTTAAATAAAACAAACACGACAAACAAAATATGAGTTCAATGAAACTTTTATTTCGTCATTAAAAAAGCTTGAAATCTTGGCCAGAAATTATTATAAAAAAGGTTGCTTGTAGAGCAAGCGATTGTTTGATGTGCAACATGGTCGGATGAAGTCATTGGATGGCGTTCTTTCGAAAATGTCCCTGAAAACATCTTTACCGTTAATTCAGAGCACTGTGATTGTGTGGTAATCGAGAACCGACCGATTTTGCCCAGGGAAATTTTCGAAAAGAGTAATTTCTTGTTCTGATAACATGCATACATACATACATAATTAGACATTACAACCCTTCAGTCAGGATTACGGCCTATCTTCTCACACCACTAATGTTGTGTGCGTTAATTTTATAGGTGAGTGGCGGGATCTACAGTTTAACGTCGAGTCCGAACGACAAATGTTTGAGAAACTTTCGTAGCACTTAGAAATCTGCTTAGAGGAAATCGCCGTAGAAATAATTTTTTCCTTATCTCGTTTTGATGCCTGACCTGAGATACGAACCCGTGCTGACCTACTAGTCAGCGACTTCTTCGGATGACATGAGAACAATTATTTCTAGCATTAAAACGTTTTAAAACCAACAATATCGTCAATATACTGCCCGATATGTATATAAAGTCCTCGAAAACTATGTGGAAAACATCGATCATTTACATGATTCTGAATATTGTTGCTGCACCCTGTATTTGTATACCTGTTATACATGCATACATATTCATTTTATATATATATATACATACATACATATGTATATGTATGCATGCATTTATTTGTTATTTTTGCCAAGTATTTAGGCGATTATTTCATTGTATGGAGTTTTAATTTTTATTTTAATTTTTACCTTTACTTCTATTGACTTCCTTTTTTTCATAAAAATTGTTTCCTTTTTTATTTTATCAAAAATATATGAAAACTGATTGTTGTTGTTGTTGTAACACGTAGATTTTTTTTGTTTTTTTGTTATAAACATAAACCATTAGATTTTTTAAGGCCATTTTCGTTCATTTCATTCGATTTGAGTTGTGAATATTTAAAGACGGCGAAAAATTCAAAAATCCTAAAGGAAAAAAACAAAAAATATGTTGAAATTTAAATCGCAAGCGTGTTGATGTGAAAAGAATTGTATATTCAATTAACTTTATCGCTCACAAACAAAAGACCCCCCCAAAATATCGATAATATTATACTTTTTGTTATGTTTTACCAAATTTTTGTTTTCCTTTTTTTTTTTAATATTTATTCATGAAATTTTATTTTTCATTTAAAACACTTGCATAAAACGACTAACCAATACAGAAATGTTTTATTAAACGAATTGAAAGTCTACTTAATTTATAAACAAATTTACTGCGCAAATAAAACTGCACTTGAGAGCAGTGCCAAACGAATAAATAGAACAGAAGGTTTACATGATGCACAGGAATAAAATAAGATTGAATTCGAAGAGAACTCAAACTTAAATGATTTAGGATTTACAAAGTTTAGTTAAGTACTTAGTATATTACAAATTTCAACTGTACTTCCTTAATTAATTGGTTATTACAACCAGGAATAGAACCTAGCTTCTCATACTATTCATATTGTGCGTGTTAATTTTCATCTATGTGTGGCAGGATCCACAATTTAAATGTGAACATGAATGATAGATTTGAGAAGTTTTTTTTTTTTTGGTAATTTTATTTATTTTTAGTTTTTGTTACAAGGCTTTTAAAAAGAAATCGTCAAAAGCAACAACTTTTTTCACATTTCGTTTTGTTCGAATTGGCATTTAGGTCTAGTAAAACCACACGCTACCTACTAGACTAGACGCCTTAATTCAGATTTAGTTTCGAGAAACTCGTTGGAAACAAACGAATTTGTGAAAAAACAAATTTTGTTGTTTGAAAATCGTCGATCTAAAAGGGCATTCAGCTATTAAATCTTAAATTTTTCTCTCATTAAAAGTGACATTTACTTAGTGAAGGGATTGCTATTGACAAGTATGAATACTTTAAACGCTGAACATGAGTAAAAGCAGTAAAATCTTTCTCCAAAATTGAAAACTTAGGCGCTATTTGGACATTACGTTGGGTGTATGGCCAAAGAATTGTTATGATTAAAACTGAAATTTAAAGAAATTTAGGAAATTTAGTTGTTAAGCTAGTTAAGGATAGATTAAATTGACAGTAACCTCAAAAAGTTCTCGCAATAATACCCATATTACACATTCCGTCATTTAAGTGAGACTTCTGGCTGGCATATCTCAAACATCTCTATAGTTTCATAAAGGTATGGATTCCATCAAAATCATCTTTGGCTGTGCATATTCTACCAATAAATTCTGATTGTCCAAGAATTCTTCATATTAAACTCTCAAGTGCGTTACAAATAACGCAATAACTTCCATTTTGTTAAAATGCGGGAAGTTGAACCCAATCGATAGAATCTAGTAGGTACTCACGGTTGTGATATTTATAGGATTCTAGGGGATTTAATTAGACCTCAACTATTATAGCTCAATGCTCTTCTGAATTCAAATATTTTTTTGTTCAATTAAAAAAGCAAATGAATGGAAATAATTTTGTTGTTTTTGTTGGCATAACAAAAAAAGGAAGAGAGAAAAAAATGTCCTCTTGCATTATGCACAATTTCTATAGAAGTTTTAAGTGGTTCAATTAATTTTTTTTTAGAAGCGTTTTCATGGTTGCTGTTAGACGAAGAGCCAACTAACTAAAATGTATTTGTGATTATTTTATATAATGAAGCAACAATAATAATAACAACAACAGCAACAAAAAAATATAAATAATATAATGAAGAAGAAGAAGAAGAAAAAAATGTCAACAGCACCAATTAATTCTAAAACGTATAATATAAGCAATTATTTGCGTCTAACAAAACAACCAGTCCGACGACAGTCAGTCAACCAGCCAGCCAGGGAGTTTTGCTTACAAAGTACACCTTCATTTTGAAGGATTTCTCTCTTTCACTCTCTGCTCCTGCTTTTAACTACAAAAAATAATTGTGATTTGTTTGAATAATTGAGACGTTTTCGTCCTTCGTTCTTCCTCTATTTTTTGAATCGATAGGCACTTTTAGGAATTTGTGGTCTTAAATTAGAGGCGAAGGAAATGAGAAGAAAAAGAAGAAAAAAATTGGAGTACTACTAGCCAGCAATGGTATGGTAATTGCTTAATTAAAATTATAATAATTTTTTTTTCATAATAAATAATAAAAATAATAATCGTAGTAATAATAATGAATGCACAAATTTGAATTTCAATTGGTTATGTATGTAGGTAGGTATTCTTCTTCTTTTCTTGGACCGACCCCATACCTTATGTTTTTATGGTTTTGTTAAACATTCATGTAACGGAAATGCAAAATAATTTTAAGCAAGAAAATCTCTACAATTATGGTAACAAATCTAAAAGGTACATACATATACACTCGAACGTACATAAACTAAAAAAGAAATTCAGAGAAGCAGAAAAAAAAATTATGAATTCTAATTGCTGTTACTGATTATTTAACACAACAAAAGGGATGATGATAAAAAAAGAAAAAAAGGGAACAAAAATAAGGAAGAAGACGTTTAGGTTTAAGCCACAGGGCTGCTTTACACAATATTACACCCAAATCAAATGCATTCTTTAGGACTTATGTATATACATACGCACGTCTGTACATACAATTTATTTCCTAAATTAAATAACGTCCATTGCTATCATATCATCATCAGTATCAGCATCATTATTATTATTCCGACTCATCATCTCATCATCTCATATCCCTGAGTATCCATGTCGCAAGTATAAATAATTTACTTTTAATACAAAATCATGTTGTGTGTGTGCGCATTTACGCGTTACAAAAGCCAAAAAGAGCCTTCATTTATTCCTTTTTTTCCAATTTGTTCATGTTATTGTTATCCCTTTTTATTTTATTTCATATCTTTCACCGTCATTCCATTCCTTTTTTTTTATTTTCTAAATATTAAGCGCTTTGCCGAAAATTGATTCCTGAGCGTTTTAATCAATCCCTGACATGTGCAAAGCCTTAAAAGCCCTCAACACCGACATGTTTTCATTATTCGAGCGTGATTATTAAGACTTCAAAATTCCCAATGGAGTGGCTGTATTCTCTATAGCCTACACACACACACACACTTACATTTTACACCAAAAAAAGATAGATAGAGAGTGTGTATACGTATATGTATATGAGAGTTGGAGGTTATAAGACTAAAAAAGAAATCTGCTCACACTCCTATGGAGTTTGGAATGTAAACAAGAATCGTGGTTAGTAGTATAACTTACATTTTGTGTATAGATACGAGTATATGAATCATTTCATAACTGAAAAAAACTACAGAATTTCCCTCGAAAAAACGAATAGTTATAATCACACACTGTGGGTGCTATCCGATCGCCATATGCTATAGAATGGAATCTTCAGGGTAAAGTGGACATATATTTAGAAATATTAAATCAATTTTATTATAGAAAATGCAAGCTATCGATAAATTTACTATAGAAAATGCAAATTATCGATCTCATTTCTTTTAATTTGAATTATTTTCATGTGCTAAAAAGTAATGCACGTTCCGTTACGTAAACGTTCGGGTAATGTTATCTGAATGTTCCTTCTAATCCTGTCTTTCTGAATAAGATTTAAATGAAATCCACATTGGTATAAGGCAACCAAAAACTATAGACATTTCGCAACTAGACCTTACAGAACTCAACTGAGACCAGACCTTATTGAACCGAATCTTCTAATAATGAATGCTTTCGAATCCTTCTAAAAATCCAACTAAAAACTTCACATTTGAAGTGAAATGTCTTGCATATGGGCATAAAAGTCAATATATGTATGTACTAGAATACGTTTATCTATTTATCTATCTACATACACATCTATGTATGTATGCAACATCTTGGGTATGTGTGACGCTGACTTTAACAACTACAGTCACGGCCAACAATGCTACTACCACTATACATAACAACAGCAACAACAACAACAACAACAAAAGGAAACATGAAAATAACGACAACAATTACTATAAATTCTAAGGCAGCTTAACCAAACAGAATCATAACTTCTATGGACTCGATGTGAATATCGCCAATATACTATGTATGTACGTACAAATGTAATTCACATAGAATTCAAACGAATAAAGTAAAGCCAACACCACCAGCAGCATCACTATCAACATCAACAGCATTATCCTTAGAATTGAGTACCAACAATATGGCAGTTGTTGTAGTGCTATTATTATTATTATTTGTTGTTGCTATTAGTGTTGCTGTTGTAGCAGTAGTAGTGGCAGTGTAATCATCAACGGAAATCAAACAGACAAGCAGTTGAGCCAAGTGGAAAAATAATGAAAACAAACACCACCAGGGAGAACGAACGATGACGATGACGATGATGATGATGATATTGAAATCGATCCAAGTGTACAAAAGCGCTATATACCATAATGAAATCAACGTTTTAATATATACATACATACATATATTGTACAAATACATTCACATACACATACATTTATAGCCTGACAAAAACTGACAGCCGAAGGCCGTGTATATACCCAAGCCCAACCAATCTACCCCCTTTTTTGAACACACAAAATAGCATGGCTTTTATGTGCACATGGTTTCCAAAACAATATCTACTCAATCCCTTATATATACACACAGGCACACACACACACACACTCTATGTTACTTAAATACATAGAACATATTTCTAGTCGTCCTGTGATGATGACTTATTTACGGACATGAAATGGTAACGCCAGGGACACTCTCTCCTAACATGTACAACCAAATACTGACAAATGAAAACACGAAAAAAAAAGATACAAAAAAGAAAGAGAAAAAAACATACTCGAATAAATACCATAGCAAAATAACAACAACATCTACAAAAACAATTCAACATCGTGAAAGCGAAGGAACGGAAACTGTTTTGTCGTTTGTAATCTATTTACACATACAAAAAAAAAAAAAAAAAAAAAAAAAGTGGAAAGGTTGGCATAAAAAAAGATGTGAAAGCCTTTATAAAAAAAAAAGACCGATCCCTTCATTCAACAACAGCAGCAGCAACACTCGACAGCACTCGTCATCAACAACAACGTCATTATCATCATCATCAACGTGATATTCGAGACAACATTTGCGCCCAAGTGCACACCGTCATCAGCAAACATTCATTTACACACACAAATCTCTATATTCCGTAAAAGCTTAAATAAATTATAGGAACACTCTGTTGTCAAAGCCTAAATTATTAAAAACCGAAAATCCTTCAAGAATTCCTGATAATAATTTGTCCTGCTTCCGTGCTATACAACATCAAAAGCACCTTAGGCAAGATTTGAGATCATAGATTAACCATATTGGCTCTATCCAGCTATGGTGGAACCAACGTGGATATTGTTCAAACACCAATGACAGCACCGAGTGATAGAGTATGCAGGCACAGTTAGCTATACTAAACATATGATTTTAGAATTCCAACTCTGTAATTTTGGTTGAAAGATACTGATGTTTCCAATGTATACCAAAGATGCTGAAAATGTCTTGATTTGCCCGAACAGCCAGGTATTTTCGACTGTCTGTTCCTTTTCCATGAATCCGCTCCTTTTACAGGGAAACTCAATCTCATTCCTAGACTCCGTTGGACCTTACGGATAAGGAGTGAACTGATTCACTCCTATTATTAAATCGCTAGTCATTCTCTTGTCTTATTTGTTTTTTATTTCACTTTCACCCTGTTATTTCACCCTATTGTAAATAATGCTGCTATTGCAAGATTGAATGTTTGATACCCTGGTTGACCAGTTACTGAGCAATTCAAACCTGCCACCTAGCCCAAAGGAAGACTACATTATATTCTTCCATCTTATCCATCTTATTACATTTTACACCAATTCCCGTTTCGAATATTCATACCCAGAGTTGGACCGAACAAAACAGGCTAGGCTATCGACATCGTCGTAATAAATATCTACCCTTCTTCTCTTTGAATTTGACGTAACAGACGAATATCGTGTCTAGTTTAGATTTCCTTATCACCAATATGATAACACTTGCAATTCCCAGAGGTTGCTGCTTAATGAAATCCAGGACCATATATACCACACCATACAATAGCAACATTTTTATTTCCAAAAATCAATTTTAGTTCAAGGAAAAGTATTCCTAGCGAGTAATTTTTTCCCCTTTTGAGTTTTTGGAGCATAAGAAATGATTCGTTACATGTGACCAATGCAATAATATTCAGTATGGTTTACTGTTTCAGGGGTGAATAGAAAAACAAGTGAATAATGCTTGCAAACAATTGAATTTTATTATCGAAATTCAAACTCTGTAGGAAGAGTTCCGTAACTACGTCCAGGACATTTTTGCTTCAATTGGTACGTCAGCAATCAGAATGCATCCTGAATCCTATATCTAATAACTATATTTTCATGGTTTTTAGATACGACCAAAGATATAGACGACAAAGCTAATTGTTTTCTTCAGATGAGCAAAAAAAAGTTTTCTGTATAAATGGGACTAAATCTCATTATAAAAAATGGATTTGTGGGAGAAATGGACCGAGTGGGCTGGACAGCCATTGTATCAAGAATTCCAATGCAACATAGGCCAAACCAAGCGAGATGTTACAAATGCCTATAAGGGTATTGAACGGGAATTTATTAAAACGGGTCTTGCAGTAAATGAGGGCGAAACTCATATTCTACAAGTCGCCCTTGCCCTTTTTGGCGCAGAAGCATGGACTCTATTAAGCACCTAAACACGAATCCGTATGATAGATGTTTATGCATGTCGTTCGATGAAAGAGGTTGCGCAATGTGTATGTACTTAATTTGCAATACTGTAAATATGAAGAAATCAAATCATTGTGTACTTAAAGAGAACGAACAGGGCTCTCGTATCATGGCGTATTGCAGATTTTTTTACATAGGAAGTGCATCAGTGCTGTCTCTAGCCATCTAACACTTCATATAGTATGTGTATGTAAATTTAATTGAAAATTTTTTTTTATTAAATTCTAGTTTATTAGTCAAAAAATCAAAATTTCGGTATATAAATGTGTAAGTTGGGTATGAATTTACAACAACAGATTCCCATTGCAAAATTACTTGCGTTCTGTTTTGTTTTATTTTGTTTTTTTTTTTTACTTTACTTTCCTTAGTTCGCCTTGTTAATTTCTTTATATTTTTTCCCGTCCTGACTGGAACTATTTTTTAACAACTGTCTTCTATGGTGGGAGAGAGTTTATTCCATCATTCATTCATTCATTCGTTTATTCATCATACAAACTGTACATACTCATCATCATACATACATACGTAAATACATCTTTTATTTGTGTAATAGACACAGATACGATACAAAATGAAATTTTCTTTTCCTTTCGTTTTTTTTCGTTTCAATACAATCTATGTATGAATGTATGTACGAGGTTGTATGCGTTGGTATGTATGTATGTATGCATATAACTCTACATTTTACACGGGGTGGCAAGGATATTAAAGGATGTTATGTACATAATTAAGTAAATACATACTTGTGTTAAATGTCTGTCTGTCTGGCTGTGTGTCTGTCTGTCTATCTTTCTCTCGCCTTGTGTCTGTGTATCTGTAGACAATTGTGTGTATTACTAAGTAATAGAGTGGTGTAGCATATCTGTATGTATGTATATGTGTGTACAAATCTGTGTGGCAAGCGAACGTGTTTGGTAAATAACACGTTCAACATGTCGCTAAAATTTTGTGCTGCAGGGTTGGTATGGCAAAAGCAAAAAAAAAAACACCAAAAAAAGAAAAACTGCAAACTACGACGCCATTATGAATTCATTGAAGTGTATGGAGTGTTAATTCCCTTTTAACTGTAATGAAAGGCATCCGATTTATTAATTTATACAGCATTAACATTTTCTGTCAAAATGCCAAATGATTTTGTTGTTGTTGTTGTTGTTGTTAAACTCTCTTACCACTCACTCACTCACTCACTCACTCACTTGCCATAAGTATTGTAATTTTCATTCATCACGCCATTGTCATGCCATGCCATGCTATGCTACTACAGCCCACTCTCAAAGCACTTCACTCCCTTAGCTGACTACTTAAAATTGTCAAATTAAAAGGGATGAACACTATGGCGTAAAAGCTTAATGCTGATGTGATACGAGAGTATTACGCGATATATCAATAGCACCACTAAACAATACTTTTTTTTCTTCTATATTTGCTCTAATGTTCTCACCAAGATAAAAAAAAAAATGGTTGAAAAAATTTGTTTATCCATCCACCCATTCTATATTAATATTCTCAATGCATTACCACTTCATCATTCATCGTTTAAAATGAAAAAACAAAAATGTTTAAAAGGGACATTTAATTAATTATACAACCGTCTTGGGTATTAACATTTCAATACCAACTGCTTTATAAGGGTGAGCTTAATTTAAATTCTTTTTCATTTTCAATAATGGCTTCAGAATCTAAATTTAAACAGCTAGGTGGTGTGTTATTCGAAAAGTAGGCATTAAGTTTGTCAAATTAAATATATTTCTTCGGCCAGAACAATAGAACAATCACAAACATTTGCATGCAATGTGATGCGGCAGCAATCTAGAATTCGCTAACGTATGTGGTGGATTTTATATTTTATTTCGTACGAAGGGCGAATTCCAAATAAATGGAAATAGACCATAGGTTTGATGGGCTTTGTTTAATCTAGTATACTTATTAGCAAACGGCCGAGTTAACAAAATTGGTTTAAGTTCTCCATTTCGTTGGTGACAATTGTACACCCCTTGGAATGGCATTAATATGGGACGATTTCAATTTTACTACATTTATCTAGACATTAATATACCAAATCCTTTTGCAACCAACCCTACTACGTACATTCGCAATAAGATACTAGAAGTCTGACGTTCTGGCAATCTTGCAAACTCGACATTGAGCCCTGCGGGTTTTTTTTTCTCAAAAACTATATTCAAAATAGTAATGGTGACATGACGTAACCTGGCTAAAAACCTGTTGCAACTTCTGCCGTTTTTCTCAACAATCTGTCATGACTCATAAGCTAATTATGTGTTAGACCTAACGGTCAGATTCCAATTTGTTCCTAACTGTCCCCATTGAATATCCTCTTAGCAATTATTTTAACAACAACCTACTTAATCACTAAGCTGATAGATATGCAGCAAATGGATGCGCCTGGTGCTGATCTTTTATCGGAATCTCGATCTGGTTCTTCCCTCTATTCCCAAAATAATGAATACTTGTAATCACTATACGAGTAATTGTACAAATTGGTTGTAATACACAAGTCATCGAGAGATACAACACAAGTTATGAAAGCTTCTGTACGTATTCAAATTCAGATTTTGGTCGTTTAACAGAAAATAACAAAGTTGTAAGGAAAACAATAAAAAAAAGACAGAATTTTCAAAAGCAAGTGGTGATAGCTGCAAACATCATTTGGAAAGTTTTACACAAGGATTCGGCATTTAAGCCTTGCAAAGATTTGTTCAGCAAAAACAAAGCAGGAATTTCAAATCAATAATGACAAGAACGCATATTCCACAGGCTGTAGAAAGTGGATAATTGTTACAAACAAATATTATTGGCCACTAACAGGTTGTAGTCAGGATTAGGGCTTAGCTTCTCACGCCAATAATTTTTTTTATGTACGAGAGGGGACCTACAGTTTATCGTCGACTTTGAACGACAGATTTGAAAAAGAGTGTTTTTCTTGGCAACAAGTTGACTCTCAAAGCTTTTAGCGATTCACCGAAAGAAATTCTTTTCATATTTCCTGACAAGATATCAGTAAGCAAGTGTTCCATTTGAAAGTCGTGCTTATCAATCGCTAGATTTTTTTCGCAAAACTCATTCCGGGGAGGCAAAACGTCTCATATTTCTTCCACGTTCTAACGCTACATAATCGTTATTTTTTTTTTTTTTTGAGGCATGCCCTTCGGTCAGCCCTGACCACGAACAATATTTGCTAATATTGAGAATAGAGGAAGAAGAAAGAAACCGTCTTTCACCTAATGCGCCACTGCATCGCACTCATTCTTAGGCCTTTGATACTAAGAACTACACTTTTAAGGCCGTTAAAGAAAATGTCGAAAGGGAAATTAAAGGAAATTGCCCAATACATAACGAAGTCGAAATGGCATGGACCTGATGACGCTTCCTAATAAAATGCCTTAGTACCTTTCATTCCCGAAACCATAGGGCCTAAATAGAAAAATCAAACGGCATGTGGTGACGACACCCTAACTTTGTAAAAGAGGCGCCTTTTGACTTTCTAATACTCCTTAGAGTGAAGAAGGGGTCAGGAGCTTCCGATTACTCGTTACTCGGAAAAGATTGAAGATAGAATTTAAATCCGGCTTAAATCGAGTACCTAACCTACTACACCATATCTTTTTACAGGTCTAGCAGCAATCTGCTAGTGATCTCGTAATGATCAAACCCCAAAAAATTGAGAAAAATGTGTTTGCTGCTTAAAGATTTGTATTTAAATCTCATTTCTCTTGCCGCAGAGCTCATCATAATAATACTTCTTCGCCATTTTGTTAATTGTGATAATGTTTAACAAAATATATTTTTTTTTATTTATTGAAATATGAAAATTAATACTATGGCAGCTCCTAAAATTGCATGCTTCCTTATTATTGATGCAGTTTTAAAGGAATTTCCCCATTTAATTTTCTGAAAATGTTAAAAGAGTAGAAAAAGCAAGAAAAAAAAAACTAAAAATGAAGTTAAAAAGCATTTCATTTATCTTTATTGTTCATCTCGGGCAGCTAAATTTAACTTGTGTTATTGATACCATGCTATTGTGGTCGTTTGAGCACCGGTCTTTATCGCCCGCTTTGAAATATGATACGCTTTCATTAAGCAAATCTACCGCCGCCTGGACAAAGGTTTTGATTAGCTATCAAAGATTAGCTACGCTCACTCGCATATGTACCCAGCCAGGCACTAGTACGACGAGTACAACTACGAGGGTATGTGAGCAAAAGCAAAAATGAACAAGGACTCACAAAATCAGAATCAAAAACAAATAACAAAAAATTTACTGATTGCTGACAGCGAATTATATTCATTTTTTTTTTACTCTTTTTTGCTTATCATTATGAATGTATGAGTGAGTATATGTAAGTACGTACACCTTTGTAGGTTATATGATCCTTTGGCTTTTTATTTTATTTTTATTTTTTTAATTTATTTTTTCGTTTTATTCCATTTAATCTTAAACGTTTCGCCAACTTTAAGAGACTCTACGTACAATACAATATTTTGTATTTCGCACAATTATGACTTGCGTCCCCCTCAAATCATACGCTTCGGAATACATAAAAGAGCCGCCCTAGTGTTTAATGCCGGATATATGGTTTATGAAAGGAAAGAGCCTCTACGCATAGGACATACATACATATTAAGGAAAATATTCGTATTTGGTATGTGGGTATTTTTTGTGAGTTCTTGTACTTTCATTTACTCTTCATAAAGCACAAAACAAATCAATATCAGTTCGTTTAAATTTCCTTTGGAAGGCCAAAAAAAAAGAAGGAGTTTTCTGTAGCATTTGGGAGACTGCTGTCTTTGTACAAATTGTCAAAGACTTACGTTACAAAGCTATTTTAAAGAGCAGCTGCCTTTTGGCAAAGCAAAAACAAAGAAGCATTCAACATATTCAAAAGTTGGATTTCTTTTAATTTCTTTAAATTTTTATCGCCTACTACCTCTAACCACAGCCTCTAGGCAAAGGGTAAGTCAATCTCCAATAAACTTAGAAGAATCGAGATGGAGTTGGCATATGCTGAGATTGCTGGAAGAATCGCAGAATGAAACTCACTGGGAAATAAAAGGCAGGGTATAACCATACTTAACAACAAGAGAAAGAAAAGAAGGATACTACCCATAAATAAACCAGGAATAAACTCTGGAGATTAGAAAACTTTGTAATTGCCTTACGATCCCTACTAAGTCCGAAGGAAAACGGTTAAACATGAAAACAGTTAAGATGTATCTTTTATTTCATTGTTATAAGTAGACCAGGAGTTAATTTAAAAAGTCTCGGCACGAGAAATTTTATCAACAAATCACACAAAATCGAAATACTTCTGATATTAAACGAAAACAGTTGTCTTTAAGCTAAGGTTACAGTCAATAAATCGGGCATTTGTGATAACATGAAGCAAAAGCGGCCTTAACCAAGACAGGTTTTAGTTTCGGGCTAGCTTGGCCGTATATTTACCGCGATATTCATGAAATTGGCAATAATGAGCTGTTCTTCGACGACACGAAGACACAATTCGGACCTGGACTGATACCAATTTGACCGTTCAAAGAAAGCAGTCATCCGATAGAGTCCTGCTTTGAAATTTTGAAGACAAATAAAATTTTAATCTAGTCCACAGACATCGATACTGATTTATCAATGGCTCAGAAAACTTGATTGGAAGGGCTTCGTTGCCATAATAGTCCCAGTTTTTTGCCAATAGAAACAGGCATAAAAGAATTGCCTTCAAATAAAATAAGGTAAAGCGGCCATTGGATTACTAGAGGATATGTACACTACATCTAAGGTTGTCCAAGAATGCCGGCTTTCTCAGGAGAAGATAGCGAGACATTCGACGCTTACCCTCATTTGGGTTCCCGAACCTGAAGATACTCAATCATTCACCACAGAAAATTCAATTGAAATCCTACATGAGATTGGATATTCATTGGCAAAGGTATGATGGGTTAATGAATTGTAGAGACACTAGAAACGAATTATCATAAAACTTGTTAAGATACCATCTAAGAAACCTCATAGCAAGGATAATAGAACACTGGCCCTTTGGGTGTTCACGCCAGGATACTGGGAATACCTCGTAATGACTTTTGGAGAAACTGTAACGACAAAGAAAAGGAGGAGGCTACAAAACATTTTTTCTGTCATTGTCCGATGCTTGGGGACCTAAGAAAAAGAAATCTTGGACAGCCAGAGTAAAATCCACACCTTCATAAGATTCTCGGGATGGTTGAGAGATACCGACCAAGAGCTATCATTACATAGCGGAATAAGTAATCTGTTTAATCCAACCTAACCTATTGTCTTCATAATAGCAACATGTTATGAAACAAATCGGTGCATATTTCAATTAAATCTTTTACTAAAATACTACAACTACACCCTAATTTAACAAAAAAAAAATATTTTATCCTGACATTATTTACAGAGTAAAATCATAATTCCCAAATAACTGAAAGGATTTCTATTTAAATTTCACTATTCTACTGGAAAATCGATTCAATTACTTGAGAGTTTGTTTCTTTATATCTATGCCACAATATTCATTTAAAAACAAAATTTATTAACCATGAATCAAATGTAGGAAATATATGAAGAAATATACGTACAATAGGAAGGAAAGAAATTTTTGTATGTTGTTTATGAAATTTAATTTTGAAATTTTTATTTTGCAATTGTCTCTGGGGTATATTTTTCAAGAATGTACAAATGCATCACAATCTCCATAAATCTGTAGATATTAAACAGATTTTGTATGCAAATGTATGTGCATGCATTGTCATATTAGATGAATATTTTACTGTTTATTACTTATAAATCCTATGTTTTTTTCTTTCTTTCTTTCGAAATTCTATTGTTAAAAACATCTATAAACAAAAATCAACAACAACAACAAGTACATACTATAACAAGTATAATCCCCGCCATTACATTTTGTAATGTATTCCTTATTTCCAATTTTTGATTTTGTTTTGTTTTGTTTCTTTTTTTTCGAATCCTTTTTTTTTTTTCTTCTTAGAAAAGTCCTCCTAAATGTGAACTTAATACAAAAGGCATACAAAGAGTCCTTAATACAAAATGGTTGACAATTGTAACTCAGCTATTTAGCATTTTACATACGAAGTCAAGGATGCTGGCAGGGGGTGGCTGGATGGTTGTAAGCTTGTCGCATGGATCTAAGAAGAAAAGAAAACGAACGAACGAACAAATTGCAACAGCAGCTGCTGCATGTCATCACCCACTTGCAAATATTGTCGACGTTCTCGTCTAATTTACAAGGCACAGCAACAAACACATGTGCCAAGGAGCACAAGGAGCAAATAGGGATAGAAAGGGAGAGGCCTAAGTATTTCTAAACAATTTGTAGTCATATGATGACTTTTCTACAATATATGACGACGACGATGATGATGATGATCTAAAAGAAAATTCAAATCATTTCCAAAGGACTTGATGAGCTAGTTAATGATTTCCACAGAGTATGTGTGAGAGAGAAACAGAGGCCGTTAGAGGGGGGCTCTATCTATAGCACTGATTTGAGCAGTACACAACAGAATTTACAAATGAATGAATGTGACTGAATGACTGAACGAAAAGACAAAAAATCAAATGAAAAATGGCAAAATGTGAAATGCGAAATGCAAAATGCAAAAGAAAGAAAGAAAGAAGAAATTAAAATTGAAATTGAAATACATACTTGATGATGATGGGGTTTGTTTAGGTTAAAAATGAAGATGACGATGATGTTTAAATGGCTGTTTGGGTGGTTTGGTTGGTTGGTTGAATAGACGGTTGAACGGTTAGACGGACGGATGGATGGATTGAAGCTCAAGTGCCACAATATGACGGATTTCTGATTTTAATTACTCAAAACTCTTGAACGTGTTCAAAGGTGGAAATATGCGCAATATGCAAATTAATCTACTTCCTACAAAATATATTTATGCGAGAATTATGTACGCGTCAAGGACTTCTTTTTCTACAGTCATATTGTTCCTTTATATTTTATTTGTACACAAACCCATACATATCACACATAGAGAGCGAACATGATAAATCCAAAAAAATCAAACAAATAAACAAACGAATAAAATAAAAAGAAGGAAAATAAAATCATCTGACAAAAGTATAAGAGGCACACTCTTATAAAACGTTGAGTACTAAGCCAAGCTATTCATTCACTCACTCACTCGCTCAGTCATTTGTACATTCGTTAGCGGATTTGTCGAGGGTGCCATTGTCGTGTCACAATGAGAAAAGGCAACATAATACCTTGGATATACATTCACACACACACACACACACACACACTACCTTTTAAATCTCAATTAGAAAAATTTGAAGGATTTTTTACAAATTCCTTGCCACAATTCGTTGCAATATACATGCAACAGCCATAGCAGCAATACACTTAAGCTAAGCATCATGCCCCAACAACAAACTACGTACCATTGTACATACTTACATACGTACATACTATATATTTAAGATCAACCAACATATTGTATTTGTCTGCAATTTGTTGCTTTTATATCAATAGCAGCAGCAGCAGCAGCTCTACTACTCATATTTAAATTATGAATTCAGAAAAAAAAACAGAAAAAAATCGAAAAGAAAATAAAGACAGAACGAACAAAATGTTGTATTTTATTTATACAATAGATTTGTTATTTGCAAAATCTGCAGAAATAAAATAATAAAGAGAAATAAAAGCTCAAACAGCAAAAAAAGAAAAGAAAATCTTTTACAAATTGACGTGCAATTTATTAATATTCAATAGGCCACATTTCCATCCATCATCCTCCTGCACATTGAACACATTGAAATAAAATAACTCCTTATGCAAATACCAGCAGCAGGAGAAGCAACCATTTTGTATATCAGCAATATTTTATTTTCAATTCCTTTTCCTTTTTGCCTAATGAAAGGAACTTGACTTTTTACACAAAAAAAAATAAAAAAAAGTTTGAAAGAAAAACAAGCAAAACACGAGCAAAGGAAATGGCAAAAACGGCCTAAACACTGTAACTGTCAATTGATTGGAGACTTTTTCTCGCACACAGAAATACTACACACACTTTGAAAAAAAAAATTAAAGAAATGAGAACGATAGACACCAAATATCTGCAAATACTATCACATGTTTATCAACAATCCTGACAGTATTCTGATGGCTAGGGCTACGAGTAGAAAAGTTCTATCTGAGTGCCCAAAACTGTTTCATTTCAGGTTCCTAGTTAACGAAGTGTAGGATTCAACTTTTCCGTATGGGACGTATACAACGATCGATAATTTTAAAAAATTCAGTAAATATGCTTCCAATCAAAAAAAAAAAAATTAGAATATTTATTGAAAATTTAACACGTTAATTCATATTGTAATGCATATTCTATAATTATGAATCCTCGGTTCTACGAATAATTTTAGACCAATTGAGTCATATGTGGGGCTAAAAGAACTCAGAATTGAACTCAGAAAATTCAATATCCAATTGCATCCAATAAAATTGTCTGTTAAAGCCGCGTTTTACAATAGGACCGTATTATAATTGACTATTTTTCCTGCAATTTTAAATTATAAACTGAACTGATGTGTGTTTTCAACAAGACAGTACCACACGAGCCACGCGAACGGCTAATTTTGGCTTTAGTGCATCAGAAATTTATATTTTGCCGACACCAATTGGCCACTTAGATCATGCTCCTAGAAGCCATTGAATATTATTGTGGAACTACATCAAAGACTATGAGCATATGGATAATTTGCATTTGAAAACCAACAGTTACCAAGTTATCGCCGAAAGACCTTATCACATTTGCGACAAAGTGGTGGAAAACTACCTCAAAAAGATTGATCGATCAGTTAATAATCTTTAGATAATCTTTTGTAACTTGTAAGGAAAAATTTCAATCTAAACATAGTTTCATACATACTAATCTATCACGGATTTGATAAACTTAATTAGTAAACTTTGAAGATTTTTGTCACCACATACTCTTTTCTTTAAGTGCATGACTAGTGTGCATGACGCTATTTGTTTGCAACCACTTGACGGTGCACACAGTTTTATGCCATTAAGTAACGGAAATGTAAATAAAACATCAAACACCATTCGTATATTCGTATACGAGTAAGTAGTACACGGAGTTAAGAATTCAAATTCTATTTTCTCCGGGTGTGGGACTTTACACCCCACCCCATGCCACCCAAGCAAGAGGCCATACAAGCATCTTTTGAAATCGCACTACAATTTCGTTTTGTATTCAACAAATATTCTATGAAATTTATTTAGAACGAATGAAAGCAGCGTTAAGAGGAAGAGAAAGACACGAGTTCACCGTGATTTACAGTCTTTTCAAAACAACATACCCAACAACGCTTAAGCTGACGATAAACGAGTATTATAGTGGAACGATGTGATGGAATATTTTCCAATTTGTATTCAAGAACTCAACCACCCATTCAGTCATTCATTCATTCATTGATAGATGGATGGTTGGATGGATGGATGGTATATACAACAGTATAGTCTTTAGTCATGTTGTTGCTGACAATGCTTCGTTGAACTAATTGCAGCTTCTTAGACTCTGTGCATTACACTTATTAAACATAATGAGAGGTTCTCTGATATTCAGCACAATAAACTTGATGTTGATGTGGTTGTTGTCGATTTATGGCAGTACTTGTTAACGTTATCGCAGTTATTCTTGTTGTTGCTGCTGCTGTTGTTACTAATAAAGCTGAGTGATGTGTTAGCAAAAACGCAAACAAAATGGCGACATCATTCTAGAGCTGAATATTTTTTTTTCTCGATTTCGCTTTGATTACTTACGCAGAACGCTTTTTAAAAGGAATCCATTTGAAATACGCAATTCAATTTCAAATTGAATTTTGAAAAATGTTTGAAAAAGAACAAGAAAACAATTTTAAATAAAAAAACAATACTTTCGAGTTCAAAGTTCCATTTAATATGGGTGTTGGTTGGTATACGAAACGAAAATTAAACTCTCCAGTAATAAATTATATCGTAGTATATTAGTATATTTAATAATATCCAAGTACATTATATGCTGCTATATTATCGAAAAACAGATTTTCAAACTTTTGTTGAAAGTTTTGTTTGAAAATAATAAAAACACTTTGGCTTGATTACTATACTGCTGTTTACGGAAATTGTTTGAATGTATTTTAACAATGTCAATGTGTATGTGTATGTTTATTAAAATGGCTGACAGGATAAAGCTTTCAAAATCTCCAGAAAGTTAATGTGTGAAAATGTAAACTTTACTTTGAAGTGATAAAAGGAATTTAATCTTCTTTTATTTTAACTTTAATGAGCGATAAGATAAAAAATGTAAAAGAAACATTTAAAAATTAAAGAAGATTTATAACACTTGGACTTGGGTCAACAATATACAGTACGTTCGTACATACATATGTATATGCATACGAAGAACTAATATTGTTTTAATAGGTGGTCTTAATGATAAGAATAAATAAAATTTCATTACAAATTATAAATATTTCCATTTACTTGGTTAACATACATATGTAGCTCAAAAGGACAACTTTATTTTCATTGCATTCAGCAGTTTAAGAGAGCTTTTTATGGACAGTGAATTTTTATAATTAATTTAAATAATATAATTTAATTTAAAGAAGTCGCCGTGGTCTAGTGGGTAGTGTGTTGGCTTATTAGACAAAAGCCCCGGGTTCGAATCCCAGGTCAGACATCAAAACGAAAAATATTTCTTCGACGACTTCCTCTTAGCAGATTTCTGGCAAAGACTCTGAGAGTAAAAATTGCCATGAAAAAGCTTCTCAAAAATCTGACTTTAAACTGTTGGTCCCGCCACTTATGTATAAAATTAACGCACACAACATAAGTGGTGTGAGAAGCTAGGTCGTAATCCTGACTGAAGGGTTGTAATGGCCAGTTATGTATGTATGTATGTAATTTAAATTTAAAGGACTAAGTAAGAGGACTATGAGAAGGCTTCCGTTTCTGAAAGCCTGATCCTACGGAAAGTTAACGTAAATTGGTTGAATTGTGAAATATTGTGTTTAATTAAAAATTTCGGTTGTAGAAATACAGAAAAAAGTTTCAACAGACAATAAGTCTATATATAATGGTACTTCTGATGTAAAGGTTGAAAGTTCCATATAATTTTGTTTTTTTCTGACTACACTTAGCGGCTTACAGGAAACGAAATTTCGAGGTACAATATTCAAATGAAAAATTAAATTTAATATTTTAGTAGCCGCCGTAGTCTAGTAGCTAGGGTGTTGGCTTATTAGACGAAGAGCCCGGTTTCGTATCACAGGTCAGACATCAGAACGAAATATGAAAATAAAAATATATATCTTCGGCGACTGCCGCTCAGCAGATTTCCGACAAAAACTCTGAGAGTAAATACAAATTGCCATGAAGAGTTTCTTTCGTTCGGAGTCGACTTTAAACTGTAGGTGTGGGATGCTAGGCCGCAATCCTGACTAAAGGATTGCAATGAATGACTAAATATGTATGTACATATCGCTCCTTTATTGCAACATAGTCATATCTCAAAAAAACTTGAACTTGGCAAAATGCGATTTAAGTTTCCAAGACATAAGTCCTATGATCTAATTGCCGCAAACATTTTTTGCTATAACTTCGGTTCAGCTTGGGATATAAAACTGATTTTTTTTCAATATGTACAGAAGGTCTAAAAGAGCAGTTTTGCTTAAGTAACTACAAATTTTTAATTTTTTGAGATATGACTATGTTGCAATAAAGGAGCGATATGTATTTAGGCTTAAAACTTAATTAAAATTAATTCAAAATAGTTTTGTTCTCTGAAAATACTCAAACAACACAAGGTATTTCATCGTGAAATATAAAATTAAGAGACTCATTTGCATTTAACTTATTCCTTGGGCTACTATTCATATGTATTAAATCTTAAAAAAAAAAACTCTTTTTTCTAATCCCATTTAAAGAGGTTTACCTGTAAATCTATGTAGCATAGAGAATACATATAACACAAGATAACCATCTCTCTATCATCACCACGACCACCACCCACCCCAAACACATTTTTTGAGGGGTTGAAATATTTGCCAATACATACAAAAAAAAAAGCATGTACGTCTCTATACAATACGTACGGAGGTAGATTGGCTGGTATGTATGTACATAGATATGGAAGTTGGGAAAGAAAAGCAATATTCGACTATGACAACTACCACTGCCACCCCAGTGCGATTGAATAATATTTTGTATGACTTTGGAGTGACAACCTTTTCACTTTTGTCTTTTTAATTTATGTTTATCTCCCTGAAGGCTCTTCAAACTGGCAAAAAGAATAAAAAAAAAGAACGAAAAACGAAAAAGAATCCTGTATGCTACCAATAACAACTACAACGTCCTAAAGCAGAAAAAGCCATTTTGTTTTTCTTTTATAATTTTATTTTCTTTCGTTCTCTTCTATGTACACGAATACAATTTCTTTGTATTCTTCATATTTTCCATTTCTTTACTCTCTATTTTTTTTTTTTTTTTTTTTTGTTGCCAACAAATTTTCCAAAACCGTAAGGCGAACAATGATGACAAAAATTTTTTGAAAAAGGAAAATATAACGTTTGTCCATATCCACTTGTATAATGATTGTTTTAGGAAAAAACCTGAAAATGTACTGCGAGAAAACCCTAGGCAAACTACTGCAATCGTCGAACGAAAAGATGTTCATAAAATCCGTTTCTTAACGTGAATGTTGCGTGAAAAGACTTTTCATCATTAAGCATTAATCTCCGTCGATTCCTCCTCCACTTTTCTAACTTGAAAATTTACTTTTGTAACTGTCGGGATGCTATGCGATCTACGTTTTGGAAACTATGATGGCTTGCCTTAGGTTGGCTATAACACCGTATTTTGTTTCATAATCGATAACATTAGAAATAACAGTAAAACATATAAACACTAGCAGTAATAGTATCAATAACAAGTGTAGTAGGTCGAGCAGTAAAAGCAGGTATAGCGTCAATAGCAGGTATGGTGTCAATATCTACAGTAGCAATAGCATCTATGGTAGGATTATTAGTAACTGAAGCAAAGTTAGCACCAAAAGTAACAGGTTTAGTATCAATAGTAAATAGTAGTGCCGAAATATAGAAACGGAAACTATACTTGCAATAGCCATAAATGTAGTGTAGCAAATATAGTAACGGCAGCAATTATAGCAATAGTAATAATGTCAGCAATTGCAATTGCAACAACTTGAGGAACCAAACAGCCAACTTATATTTCGAAGGATCAAAAACGGAAATTTACGGCAATTCTGATGATAGTCAGGAGTGTGCATTGCGAATAGTTCGTGACTTCAAGAACTCGATAAGGATCTTTGAATCCAATGGAGTAAGTTTCGTATTAGTAGTATACATACTAGGGAATGAGAGAGCGAATACGTTTGCTAGATTAGGTTCTAATTTCAATGAGGTGGCTCTTAACTGTATCTGTCATTCTTAAGCGTCTCATAAAAGAAAGAATTGAGGCGACGGAGCAAAGACGAAGCGAGAATAGGTCATACTGCTAAGTGACTTTAAATCTTTGGTCACCGACTGACGGTGATTGAATTAATTCGCTGCAGGAGCACTAGAAATTGTGGTATAAGGTCCCTGCTGAAGGGGATCAAGAGATACATTTCAGCCGTATTTCGGCAGATTGTCGCGCTCTTTATAGAAGAATCTGAGAATGCCGTAGAAAAGGTATTAAAGTTCAAGTCGCCGTGGTCTAGTAGGTAGTGTACTGGCTTATTAGACGTAAAGCCAGGGTTCGAGTCCCAGGCCAGACATCAAAATAAAAATACAAAAAGTATTTCTTCGGCGACTGCCTTTCAACAGATTTCTGGCAAAAATCTCTCGTTCGGAGTCGAAACTAGGTTAATAATCCTTACTGACGGGTTGTAATGACCAATTATGTATGTAAAAGTTTTAAACTTCACCATCGACTGAAGATTTTTAGGATTTGTTCTTTCTCTTTTTCTGCGTAACTTTACTGTATTTTGTGGACAAAGGCGTCCTCAAACCTACTACGTATCAATCTTGGAATTTTACTTTCAAGATCGTTTCTGAAATTTCTTCCACACAACCAGAAGTACAGACCGTTGCTACATGAATACGCCAAGATTTACTGATCAAGTTTACTGGCTTAACACTTAACTAACGGTTATTGAAAAGAAAAAAACTAAAGTTTAGTCAACGAAAGCAGGTGGTAAATCGGACCTCTACAGATTCGTTAAACATTTTAATTATAAATGCCACCAGATTCAAGATGGTTTCCTAATTACCTATAATAAATGCTTAGCTTTTCAACTCATTTTTAAAATCCTTGTTTCCTTGAAAACATAGAATGATGGCTTTCAAACTTGCCAGTGTAGTTTTTAAAATATTAAACACTTGAGATTTTAAGTACAGAAAGAGCATAATATCATATCTGTACGTATGTACGTATATTAAATTATATTTAAAATGGAAAAAGTAGAGGGAAAAACTAAAAGATGAAGACGGCAAAGTTTAAGATCAAAAAGGAAAGAAAAACTCTCCCTTTTATTCCATATTAAAGCGCTAAAACTGAAATCAACTCAAATTAGGCAATTACATGCTGCTTTGCAAGATGATTTGATTTGATATGAAATAAAATGAATTGAATTGAGTTGAGTTCAGTCGTGTTTCTAAAGAATTTCAACATTACCGAGTATAAAGTTCTCCATGCTATAGAACAGAGTAGAGTAGAGTAGAGTCGTAAATATTTAAACATCTGCTAATAGTTATGCCTGCCAGCACAATTTTTATCTCATTGAAATTCATTTTTTTCCGTTTTTCGTTTTTGATCTACTTCATACTGGTTTAGTTTTTTTTTTTTGTTATTATTGTTATTGTTGTTGTATAAATAAGATACAAAAATTAAATAATGAGAGAATAAATGAAATGAATTGAAATAAAATGAAATGAAATGATTGTAAGCGCGCTCAACTGTTTCTATTTTTAAAATTTGTTTTGTTTTTTTTTTTCGAGAGCGTTTTATTTTTTAAAGAGATCGTAAGGAACATAGAATTTCCACTTTTGATTACGCAAAATGGATAGAAATGAAAGCAAAATAACAGCAAAAACAAAACATTCAAAGAAAAACAATAGGAAACACACGTAAAACCCCAAAAAAAATAAACTAAAATAAAGCGAAACAAACCGAACCGAACCAAAACCGTCTGCATATCTGTATCTGTGATACTCAAGGGTGCATGCATCCTTTTGTGTTTAACCAAGCAGCTACACAACACATCTGATTGTTTGCAATTATTTTTTTTCTTCTTACTTTTTTTTTTGTTAATTTTGCTCTTGGCTTAAATAAATAAAATAACGACAACTACAATAACAAAAACGAATACGTAATAAACTAACAAGCATTATCCGTAGGGACGGACAGCATATTTAAATCATAGCAAACAAAAGGTGAACAAACGAAACGATCCTGCTTATCAACACAATATCACACAACAATTATCCTTCAATAACATTACGGACGGACGAGTTGTGCAGGCAAACAGACAGACAGACAGACAAACAGCTAGACAGATCTGATAGGAAAAGGATGCCATAACAAAAGATTTAAAGAATTGCTGTAGCACCCACTCTCTTAACTGCAGCTACTTCTGTTGAAGATCTTTAAAGGAAACAACTGCTTAAGACAAGATCATTACGTTTCCATTTCTTTTCTGTTTTATTTGCCGGTATGATGTAATAATTATTTCTTTTTTATTGTTTTCTTTTTTCTTAAAGAGTAAAGAAAGAATTTCAGTTTTGAAAGCTCATACAACTGACGACATTCGCAAAATCTTTCTTTAAATCCTTTCAATTGATTCTTTCAGCAATACATATAATGCCAGGATAAAATATTTGTTTTCATCTTAACAGGGAATAAAATACTCTTCAATAAATGCATACACAGGTTGTGTGATAAATAACAAATTTGTTAAAGTAATGAATTCAACACATAGCGTGGAATTTCAACAGATATCGAACGAACTATGAATTTGCAAAGGTACATGCCTACACCGTAATTTAAATACGTAAATAAAACATGCACATACCTACACAATTGGTCATTACAACCTAGATGATTAGGATTATAAGACCTAACTGATGCTTATTATTAAAGCAAATGTTTTTAAACGCATATATTTTCTAAAAACTAACTATTTTTTAGAATTTTTTTAGAGATTTTGTTTTATTTCACATTCGATTGAATTCAATTCATAAACAAATCATATTGTAAGACAGTACCATCCTAAAAAGATGTCTAAGAAGATGGGTCTGGCAGTAAATGAGGGCAAACGCAGGATTACTCTTGCCAACAGGTGCTACTATGGTCTCAATAGGCAATTGAGTAGCAGAGACCTCTCTCGTGCGACAAAATTAATACTCTACAAGACGCTCATCTTACCCGTGCTTCGTTATGGCGCAGAGGCATGGACTCTATTAAGAACTGATGCAGCAGCCTTGAGGGTATTCGAGAGGAAAGTCCTACGTAAGATCTTTGGTCCTGTGCGAGTTGGCGATGATTTCCGCATCCGATCTAACAGTAAGCTGTATGAGCTCCTCAACGACATAGACGTTGTGCAGCGTATTAATATCCAGCGGCTGCGCTGGGTCGGCCATGTCGTTCGAATGGAGGAGGATGCTCCGGCGAAACGCGTATTTGATGCGGGGATCTGCGGAAGTCGACGAAGAGGACGACCTTGTATTCGTTGGAAGGAACAAGTCGAGGAAGCCCTGTCATCGATTGGTGTGACCAACTGGCGTAGGCGCGCAAGAAGCAGAAGCGCCTGGAAGGATGTATTGCGGCAGGCCGAAATCCGTTAATCGGGTTGTTATGGCCAATTAAGTAAGTAAGTAAGTAAGTAAACAGAAATCCTAAGTAATATCAGCGATGAAAAACTAACAAGTAAAGAAATAAACCGAAGAATTTACTATTTTAGGAGTTGTAAGCTGGAGAAATTATTACAGTAGGTATGTATATCAGAGTTTTTGAGTGCAGTCTAAATGAAATGACAAGACATTCTACACCTAGGCATTAGAAGTAATATGATCGCAGACGAAAGAGCCATTAACCACACACTAGGCGTTTACCTAGCTTCGTTTAAAGGCTGCACGTGAAATAAGAATGAAAGAACAGATCATCTTATGGTGTTATGATAAATTGGACAACGTTGTAATCATAGGAGATGTTTAGCATTAAATAGTTTTCATCACAGAAATCTCTACAATGAAATCTACTACAACGAGTAATGCAAACACAATTAAAATTGAAATGGACAAATTTACTTTAAAAACTCCAAGTCAGCGATGAATTTACCGTAAAATATGCAAGTTATAGACAAATTTACTTTATAAAATGCAAGTCATCGATAGATTTACTGCAAAAAATGCCACTTCTCGATAATATGCATAGACATATATGTATGTATGTAGGTAGACGTATGTATATACAGATATAAATAGAAATTTATGTTAAATTGCCTTCAATCTCGTTCCAATTATAGTCATAGAGCTTTATGTATTTTAATCTGCTAAACTATTTGAGCATGAGGAGGTCATAATGACCTCAAATACTACTGCCGGCTTTCTATTTGTTCTTGGGAAATTATATTTGGTTATACAACTGACGGTTAGCTTTAGTTTCGTATGGTTATCACACGGAGACTATCATTTAGATCCAATTAGTGAGCTAACCTACCGAATTATCGATTAAAAAGTAATGGGAAAAACAAAAGTTTTTGAATACATATGCAAACCTAGGATGATTTGTTATCCTTAGTTGCTTACAGAAACAAAATGAAATTGAAAACTTATGATATTCAAAACATTTTCTTTGTGTTTTTAGAAGACCAATGTTTTAAGCAGATCGAAATATCAAAAATTTATACATTTTTAATCGTTTAAAACCATTGGTCGTGTAGATGTAGCCCTTTAACACATTGAGTGCCACGTTTTCGTACGACACCTATTCCGAGTATGACACGAAAAAGACTATATAAAATAAAAAGCAAGGGCAAAATGGATTAGGTATAAATCAGGAATCGGTTTTTCTCACTAATACACACAGTTAAGAAAAAAAAATTGGCCTCTTGGAAAGGTTTTCGTTTTTCCTCTTGGCATTCAATGTGTTAACTTTAAGAATAGATACATAATGAGTGAAAACTGAAAATTATAAAAAAAAAACTGCTCAAATTTAGTACAGAGAAATAAAACAATTTAAAACCACACAGTGAAGCCTCCTAACGTATGAAAATTGAATTAAATTGTATTTTTTTGTTATCATATTTAACAACCGGAAAAGGAAACAATGAAAAGCGACATCTATTAACAAGCAATAGAAACTTAGGTCTTTATGAATTGTTCATTCACCAGTATTTTGTCTTTCATCAAACTAGACAGCTGTCAGAAAGGACTCATAGATAACGTTAATGGGTTCGTTTCATAAATGTCAACCAACGTATGAAAAAAAAGGACAAAAGCAAAGGATAAAAGTTACGAACAAACGAGTACCGTATGATAGAAGACGCAATTAGAAAATATTGCCTAATCGAAGAAGAAGTAAAGGATACAACTGTCTCTGAACACACAAATACTATCAAAAAACGAACAGCAAAATACACAATAAAATTTAGAAAAAAAAAAAGAAAAGAAGAGCAGGAAAAAACAGTTCATACCGAAAAAATATTTCACAACGCAGACAACATCGAATATCAAACGAAAAAATAAAAAAAGAAATCCTTTTTAAGAAAAAAATCTATAAAACACATAAAAAATAAAAGAATATAAAATGCAATATAAAAAGTAATTTCAAAACCATATTGAAGAAAGCGTAATAGATGGAAAAGCAAATGATATCCATTTAAATTAAATATAAAATGAAATAAAATTTGTGAACGAACGCGTGTGTAAAGAAATGAATCTCCTAAATGTATCATCATAAACGATTACATAAAAAATTCAATAAAGAAAACTATTTCTGCATTACGTGCTACGACTATTACTTTCCTCAGCTATCCACCAAACTACTGCAAACTAACCACACTAGAGAATAGCCAGCAGGCTCCTTGACGAGAATCTCTCTTGGAAATCCAATAACAGACCCAATACTGTCTACTTAAATAAGCAAGGAAAAAAAAGGAAAAGCATAGAAAAAAAAAACGGGTAAAAACCCCCTAATTTTTCTTTTATTTCGTTTTTTTGTTCTAAGAGTCAATAGCCATAAAAAGAGAAAATATGAATCATTATTAATTTTGTTTTGGGTTAATAGCACCAACTGTTATGAGTAATGCCTCCTATCTATATAAGCGCTTAAAGAGAAGACCGTGTATAAATAAGTCTAATAAGTGTATATGACATATAAATGCAAGGGTGGGTGGGTGTGTTCTTTTTGTCTTCTAATTAACAAAGAATCCTTAACAAGGAAAAAGTGCAAAGAAGATCTGAAAAGCAACTAAGTTTTGAAAAACTTCTACTTCAACTCAAAGAAGGAAAGTTAACAAGAAAATTCGCAAAAAGTTTCGAAAACTTCTTATATAATCTTTGATTAATGATTTTATACTGAAAAGGAAAATAAAAAAAGGAAAAAAAAAACAACAGCTGCAGCTGAAAGTAAGGAAAACACCTCGTAAATGCATTTGCCATTAAGCTAAAGCGTAAAGGCAACAACAACAACAACAACACCACAAATAGATAAACTTTTACTCTTTAGAGGTGCATTTGCTATTGTCGCCATACGTTGTCAAAACAAAATAAGTGCTACGTACACACGCATTATTAATGCTTACGTATGTAGTTTGTGCACCTGCAAAAGTTTGTCTCTTTGTCTGGGGTCTGGTCTTTTGCAATGGAAGGTGAGGTTTTTCTTCCTTTGGAACCTCCCCCAAAATCTTTCAAGTCAGTACTATACGTACGAAATTCTTTCGACTTTCGGTGCCATCCACCTTTAATTTGTGTTGGAGTCATTTTATATTTTCCAAATACATAATAAACGGCACAACTAATCGATATATTTCAGTGTTTTTTTTTTATTAATTATTATTGGCGATTCATCATCATCGCAGTTTCAACCGTTGCTTCTGTTCTAACTTGACCTCTGCACTAATTAAATTTTTTAAACGTTAAGACATTAAATATTCAAATTGTAGTCGGCTAAATGCAAGAAAACTATTTCAATAAAAAAATTATTTCCGTTTCCGTTTGTAAGTTTCTTTCCGTATCTATTTTTAAGAAAATTGCTGCGACTATTCCTTGTTGCACATGTACTCATTTGACCTTTTAGCCAGCCACAACAACAGAAAAACAACAAAAAAAAAAAAAAGTCAATACCAAACATTCCTCGTATTGATTGGCTTTTTAGAACGATTACGTAGATATTGCAAAGAGTGCTCTCTTTCTTATTCAAGGTTAATGGCCTAATTCTTCTACTATTTTGGCAGCATAAAGGTTGAAATATGAGTTTGACCTCTTTTCTTTCAAATAAAATTTTAAATTGCTATTCTGAAATGTCATAAGCAATAAATGCCACCACTGGAAGGATATCTCCGTTGATAACACCAGTATCCAGAGATAAAAGTTGTTTTCAAAAACAAAATTTAAATACGCCCTACTGAGCTATCTGCTAATAAACTTGGCAATGACCCGAAATAGTAACATTTAAAATCTAAATTTTTAAATTTAGAAAGGAATTTCAAACTATCTGACTCACATGCAAGGATTTTTAGGCAAAACAAATTTAATTAAAGTTTAATAAAGTAATTACTTGAAATCAATCAGTCTCAAAAAAGAAACAAAAAGCTTATTGCCTCGAAAGTGTTTTCAAAATATTTTTTTTCTTAATGTACAATAATTTGTCTCTTTACAGCAAAATGTCTCAGGATAATAGAATATACAGTTTCAAATGTCTTTTAATAATGTTTGTATTATTAAACATTAACGTTATTCCGCTGTTTGGAACGTTTGCAAAGGCCACGTCTTTGGCTACAGTTGCAACATCTACAGAAATTAGTGTTACAACGAGTCCGTCGCTAAATGCCTCTACTATTAGCTCAATAACCACTGATGCGCCAGCTACAGCCCAATCGGCTCAAGTGGCCCAGGAGACGGTTGCGGTAGAAGCTACCACTACACCTGAGCCTACAACACCCTCAACGACACCGGTACATGAGCTGTTGGGTTCAGCAGGTCCCGACAAAAGAGAACAGGATGCCATACTTAAAGCTTTAGATTGGCTTAAAATGAAAAGGGCAGCCGATTACGGTTGGGGTAATGATACTCATGTCGTCATATTGGCCAAGGAATTATCTGGTGCCCGAGACCCTAACGATAATGATGGTCATTTGCAAGTGATACAAGAACTAGAAGATATGCTTTCGGTTAAAGAAATGGAAATTGAAATTTTGGCCATGCTGGACAGACATCATACCCTGCCTAAGCCTTTAAATTTAGAAAGATTGGCCCGTTATGTTTTAGCTCTGGGTTCGTTGTGTAAAGATCCCAAACATTTCCATGGCCATGATTTAGTAGCTACACTGCAACATCATGAGCCCACTCAGGATATAGAATTTGCTTTGACCACTCTATCAGCCTGTAGTTCGGCGGCTCATGTCAGAAAACGTCAAATACGTAGACTCTTGGATATAGCCAGCGGTGTTACTGACCAGAGTGTTGACACTATAGCCATGGTAAGTAGCCAAAGAAAAATTATTATAAAGAGAAATATTTTTTGAAATTTCCATTCTAAATATTCCAGGTTATTTTGGCTTTACGTTGCATTGTTACCGATCACCGCCATCGCCATTTACAGCATTTTGTTAGGAGGCCTGCTAGAGGTTTAGCTAGTTTACAGGATCCTCGCGGCAATTTTGGTTCTTTGCGCAGCACCGCTTTGGCGATGCAAGCATTGCAGGATTTGGAACATGATCCGGCAGGTGCTTGGAATAGAACAGCTGCATCGCGTTGGATTTTAAGTCGCCAACGGGAAGATGGTGGCTGGAGTGAAGAACCTCTACAAGATGGCCAAGATCCAGACATAGGTGTGGGTTTAACAGCTGATATTATTTTAGCTTTAGGCTGGAAGGGTCTGGGTGCAGTCAGAGCTTTGCAATGTGATCATGTTATACGAGAAAATAGTGACCCTTCTTCGGGTGAGCATAACATAACATATAGAAACTAAATTTGTTTTTTTTTTAATTAATTTTTAATTACAGAAAATGGTGAACAAAAGTTAGCAGTACCTTATGGTCTAACTACTTCGGCTGAAGAATCAGATTCCAAGAATGTATCATACACATATACCCTATGGGTAGGATCAAATGTAACAGAAGCAATTTCCCTATCACTGGTTTCGCCAAAAAATACAACCTTCTTTAAGGCCATGACTCAAGCAGCTGAAATTGATTCAAGGCATGTATTACGATATAAATTAAACGAATTTATTATTCATAGATCTTTAAAACGTTAAAAGGTTTGCTTTTGAAGCTAGAGAATGGCCAAATGGGCACTATGTACATACCTTGGCTGGTAAAAAAGAAGAGCCCAGAGGGTAAGTTTGTGTTAACTTAGAAACAAATGAATTACAAGGGAAATTTTGGTATCTTCCTAATTTCAGGTATAATTATTGGTTGCTGTATCGTCTACCAGAACTTCCTGATCCTAATAATGCACCCGGTAATCAACTAATAGCACCAGTTGGTAAGTTTTTTTAACTTAAGAGTTCAAATAATGGATTTAATGCGATTGTATTGATATATTTAAAGGCGTAGACGAGCTAATGGTGGAAGATGGTGAACATTATTTGTACTGGTACAAAAAGCTTTAAGTACCAGGAATTTCGAAACATTTAAAGCATTTGAAGGCCATTCCGTTAACTCCTCATTCAACTAAGTTGCATACGTTCTACAACAAAACAAAAATACCAAAACAAAAAAAAAACAAAAAGAGCAGAAAGAAAAAAGAAATTGTTGTTTATCCATAAGAAAGTTTTTTTTTTTTAAATGTAGGCGTGCTTCTTAGCACAAGTAGCAAGTAAACACGCATTTGAAGAGACAACTTTCTGTGGAAGACATAATTATTTAAGAGCTATAAAACAATTTAAATAAAAAGCGGCCATTTTAGCATCTTATAGATTAAATGTGAGGCACACAAAACATAACTCGCTTAAAAGAAAACGAAAAACTTTCAAGAACCCAAAACAAAACCAAAATGCAAAAATGTTTAAATCAATATTCAAAATACAAACAATAGCATCGAATAAAAAAAAAATCGCCAAGGAAGTGACATAGAGAATCATTTAAAAATTGAACTAAGGAGTTAGTTTTCTTACAAAATAATACAATAACACAACAACAATAATACAGACAACTACAGACTAACACTAGGATATGATGGAAGGAGCAGAAGTGAACATAAAACACGCAACCACAAGAAGAAAAAAAAACAGTCAGTCAGTCAAAACGACATACAGACACCGTTCGTAACAATAAGTGATTATAAATCATACAACACTAATTAAGCATTAATATTTACATACATTATTACAAACAATTCATATTCATTAATTATAATTAAAGCAAATAAATAAATAAATAATTATTATTATTATTATTCTTACGAAATATAAAACAAAAAAACAAAAAAAAAAATATTAAAAAGGAAAATGATATTGATAAGGATGATAAAGAAAAACAAAACAAAACCAAAATGAAAATGAAAAACAACAATGTAGATAATATTTTGTGCATCTAAATCGAATATAATTTTGATATTGTACGAGCAACATACTAAAATTAAATTAAAAATAAAAAAAAACACACACAGACAGTATGTGATACATGAAACAAACCGAAACCAATACCAATAATACGAGCATAAATAATACTTGAAAATATTAAATAATTATTTAATTAATAATTATACAATAATCCAAAATGACAAAAGACAAACAGCTTAAAAGAAGGATCACAAGTTAATAAATACAAAGAAAAACCCCCAAAGATCCTTAAGTCATATAAAATCTCTATTAAAACTTATTATTGGATTAAAAGAAGAAAAAGAAAACCTTATAACTTCTCAATACTCCTATTCCTATTCTATTCTATTCTATTGTATACTCTCTCTATACAGTGCTATATAATTCTAAAATTATTTACTTACTATTACTATTATTAAGTAATTTAATTTAATTTGATTTTGTTGTTTTTTTTGTATTATTTATTTATACTAAAATTAATTAGTGCAGAGACGATATACAAAAATATATATTAAATACCCACACATGCCCTATAATTTAATTGATTTTCTAACACAATATATTCTAGTTTTTATTTTTCGTTTCGTTTGCAAAGTAAAAACAGACAAAACTTTAAGGTATTGTATGAAAAAAAAATACTTTTAATGATAAGCAGAAAATCAAGAAGAGAGATTTTAAAGAATCAATGGAAAATTCTGAAATAATATTATTTTGTTTAAACTAGAAAAGAGACTGAAAGTATGAAATCCAATATAGAATCCTCTTTTTAAATTGCAAACATAAAAATAAATTATCGTTTTTGTTTTCTAATTCAAAAAAATTTTCCTGAAATATATTTGTATAGAATCTTTGAAATCTCTTTTAGAATACCAATAAGAAAGAATATAAGAATATAAACAAAATTATATTTTTCTATCTGTATAATGTATATCAAAATTATAACAAAGAAGTAAATTACTACTAATGTACTCGTACTGCATTATAGATTTGCTTTCCACTAAAATATTTCTCTAACACCAACCAACACACAACACCACCTAAGAACTTGATACAACTTCTTTTCCACCTACTTATTACGTACGTATTATAATACACTATAGAATTTGCAATATTATTATTAATTTATTTCTCGTAGTAGTTGCTATTTTATTACGTATATATCGTCTCTTGTAATAATTCATATTCACATACTGTAGCTATTATTCGCTAAATATATAATAATCGTGCTATACACTGAGAAAAAAAAACCAAAACCAAAACGTTGTATTTTTCATATCATTTAAAACCACTTAAGAGAGAGAAATTATGCTAGCAAAGATCTGCAATACTCTACATTATTCATATCGTTTATTGGAAGAAAAACATTAAGAAGAGTAGCAAGGAATGGAAATCTAATTTTAAAGATTAACATCATCATCCAAACAGGTTTAGCATCATACCTGTTTGTGTTTTTAGTGTTATTCCTGTTCTAACACAACGATCAGACCTATGGTGCTTCGATTTTGAGAAGACATACGACACAATATATAAGAGAAATTTATACCACATGTCTTTTGACACATTCTACTTGAGCGCAAAATCAGTTGCCATATAACTATCGAAATAAGAGTGTCCAGAATTCCACCAGCTATCACATCATCTCGATTAAGATTACTAAACAATATGTTACAGATGGGAACTAACAACTAAAATTTTTGTTTGACAAATAACGTTTTCGCTTTTCAAATGGTGTCGTAATCTTCGATTACTATCCATAAACAACTAATTAGACTATGCAGACAACATCTTCCTGCAACTTATGACATCAGAACTTTACAATACCGAAGCGGAAGCGGCATTAAACATCTCTAAAATCAAAACTGTAAGTATTTGCATGGCGAATAGACGAAGACAGTTACGATGCCAAATCAAAAAATTTCAATATTTCCTCTGATTGGATGTCCAGAACCAAAAAACATAGTGAAACGCACAAACAAAATAAGGTGAAGACTTGACGACTGGGGAAATCCCCTTATACTCAAGCACACAAAGATCAATATATTCTACAGCTGAGTTAAATCACTAGCGTTTTGCCGCTATGAGTCATAGAACTTAACGCAATATCGATGCCATACAAGCTACTTCCATCGCACGTTCCACATTTTCTGGTCAAACGGCATACTAAATGTGAATGCTTATGCATCGAGTTGAGGGCAAAGCTCAGAAATGCAATAGACTGAACCCAGCCCGCCTAAGACAGCCACAGGAAAAATCCATTCAGGCGAATAACATCTGGAATGGGCACCTAGACAAGGAAGTTGCAAAACTTAAGATATGAGCTTAAGTTTCGCAAAGACCCTATAATTCGATATGGAACAACAGCAATTTATATCAATATATTCTACATACATACACACACATATAATCCATCTAAGCTACTTACAAATCAATCACCACTTACCGAGGATCAGCTTTCTTTTCAGCTCTCCTTTATATGAATTTGGAAATTTGATTGATTGATTGATTGATTGTTTGTTTGATTGATGGATTTGATTGATTTCTTAACTCTAGGAATCGGCTTAAAAGTTACTTTTGAAACAGCAAACATCAATTTGGCTTAAAAGTTAGTTTGAAACAGCAAACATCAATTTGGCTTCTTCCGTTTTAGTGTTTTGGAGTTTTATTTAATTGTTTTTATTAAGTTTTTGTGTTTTAGAGTTATTTAAATTAATGTTTAAAGACATAAAAAAGTGTTTTTGTGTTTTTTTTTTATCGCTCTACTTTACATATGTTACCACTAAAGAGGAACACGCACACGCACATAGTTCTCTAATGAGCTCCTTGATCTTTTGTTTGTTGTTTTTTGTTTATTGTAACAACCATTGTTTAATTGGAATTTGTAATATTCCATTAGTAAGAAGAAAATAGTGAATGAAAACTGTAATATTTTCTCCCGGTCCCAATGCAATGTTTTGATGATGCACTGAGACCGGGAGCCAATCGCCAGTTTTGGAAAATATTATGGTTTGATGAAGCCATACATTGCAAGTCCATTATACAGAAAATTCTGAACTTGACTTTCAATGACTGGAGCGAGAGTTTTCACTTTTTTCTGTGCTGTTGCTTAAATGTTCCCCGGAGCGTAGACGAGACGTCTACTCTTCTTCGATCACTTGTTGTTGGACTTGTTGTTCGTGGTGTTGGTTTTGTTGTTGCTGTTGCTGATGCTGTTGCTGCTGTTGTTTATGATGGTGATGTTGATTGCGCTGATTGCGATTGCGTTGATTTTGATTATCGCGGCGCTGGCCCATTGTTTGAATGGTTTTATTATAGTTGCGGATGCGCATGTTCATATTACCGCGTTGCAAGAAGTTGCCTTGTTTCATGTCGAAAATTTTTTCGTTTACATCTACCAAATTGGTAACTTTGTCGACAAATTGCATGGCAAGCGCTTGTAGGCGAGAAGGCTCGGAACGATGCATGACCACAGTTTCAGTTGGATCGTCCAAACTGGCCATCAATTCTTCGTTAATAATCATTTTACTAATAAGAGAGTGTACTTTTTGTACAGGCAAATCATACATCTGCGCCAGCGATGGTATACTCAATGAGGTATAAACATTCGAATAGGTAAAGAGATAAGTGCGCAACGACTCTTCCTTGATAAATTTAACCAACATCTCACGAACTCTGTCGGATTCGTAGAACAAGTCCCATACTTTGGTGTTCATCTTCTTGTTGACAATGAAATTTACACAAGCTTGCCAGTTACCGCAACGCATTGCCTTAGCGGCAGCCACTACGTGTTCTCTCATCGATTCGGGAGGACCCACAAGAGATTGACGTTCGGATGAACGTAATTGTTGATAGAAAGTCTTACTGATCATACGACGGCGTGCATCGAACTCATGAGCAGCAATATAGGGAATTTCAATAAGCATGGCAGACACTAAATACACACATTCAAGCAATTCCAAATTGATATGCATATGGAAGGGCATTTGACGTTGCTTTTCAATTTTCTCCTGTTCAGCTGAACGTTCATGTTGACGTTGAGGCAATAGACCTTGGGCCAATAACTCCTTGGGCTTGCCGGTGACCATTAAATCAACTAAGCAATGATGGGCATCCTTGATATTCTCCTGACGGAAGGCACACAAGCCCAAATTTGCCATCATACGATTGTAAAGAATCTTGGTTGAGGGATCAGCAGCATCGATATTGTCTTGCAAATGAGACATAAGCACCAAGTCGCGAGCTTGGAACCAGTTGTCATGCAAAGCGTGGTGATAAATGTGGGCCAAAATGGCTCTGGTGCGAATACGATCAGTATCGTCCTTGGCGTAAATAAATTTGCACAAACGATCCATTACTTCAACAGAAGTTTGAGAGGTGGCAGGAATTTCTCCGCGTTTGCGTTTCAATACCTCCGGATCGAACTTATAGTAGAGATGTTCAATCTTGCGCAAATAAATACGACAACGTTCATTATTGGTGCCAATCTTCTCGAAGTAGTTCAAAACACTCTCAATGATGCGTGTAACAGTTACTTCGTCCTTAAGACGGATTACGTAATCATTGGAATGGGGATCGCATTCTTTGAGCAATTTGGTGAACTCATCATCAAGACGTTCCACGGCAGCCAAAGGACATCCACGAATGTAGAAAATCGGTGCTGCAAATTCTTCATTTTCTTCAGACACACTCTCGCTCATGGTTATGTTCTCGTTGGCTAATAATATTTTCATCATGCTTTGCATGACATCAAGTAATTTAGACCAATGCTCCAATTTCATTGGCTCCGAAATCTTTTGGTTGTAATCATAGATGGCGGATATGATATTGAAATGGATTTTAACGGCTACAGCTACACCTAGAGCATGCTGTTCAGCGATATCACGCAATTCGAATAACATATCAATTTGCATACGGCGATCAGTGCGTTTCTTGCCACGGGCGGACATAATTTCACTTAACTTAGCAAGTACTAATGGAATATCAATTTCGGCATCCTTCTCAAACATTTTAGGTTTTTCAACCACTGGTCCCTTGACAACAATTTCCCATTCGCCATCTTCATCGGCCTCTTCTTGTCTCTTCTCGCGGCGAGGTTTAGCTTCCTTGCGCTTGTCCTTCTTGCGATCATCACGATCCTCTTTCTCTTCTTTACCACTGGGTTTCTTCAAGAAACGATCGCGGATATTTTGGTATTGGTTATCATCATCTGATGATTCCGATTCAGATTCAGTATCGGAATCCCAATCAATAGAGTCATCAGAGTCATCTTGATCGGGTTCTAAAGTCTTGGCAGGAGCCGCCTTCGACGACTTTTGTTCAACAACACTTTTTATATCACGAGCACCATCATTCACTTCAATTTGCTTCTCATTATCGGAATCATATGCGGCCTCTTCATCCTCAGCCTCACTTTCTTGGTCAGGATTTTCGCGGAAACGCGTCAAATCCTCTTCAAAGTCTTTAATATATTTACGCACCTTCTGACGCAAAGTTCCCAAAGACTTTGAATTATTTTTGGAAAGATTCTTACGTCCTTCTCTATCTTCCCAGACATCATTAATGAAATCTTCCAATTCAGCTAAACAGCGAACATAGAAGCGTGGAGTAATACCATTTTCCTCTTTGGAAATAACAGGCAAAGCCTTTTGATACGCCCGCGTCAAATCCTCAAAACTTGTCAAAATACTCGACATATCCTTAATCTTCTTGTGATTGCGTATATTCTTAATTAGTGCCGTTAGATTTTCATAGCGTTTTTCCTTAGTCGAACGAACAACGCGTTTTACTTCTTCTTCATCGTCACTGAATTGCTAAAACGACATAGAAGAACCGTTAGGTTTGTCGAATTCAAAAACTATGAACAATACGATAGAGACACTTACATAGGCATTGGTTTTCGAGTAGATTGGTGCCTGAACCTCCTCATCTCCGGAGTCGGTTTCCGAGTCAGAACCGGTAGCAAAAAAACGTGACATGTCTTACTATTATTTCTCACTTACTGCTGAATAATTTCCTGAAAACAAAGAAGGAATTGAAACAATGCACAATCAAATTTAGAGCTTTTCTTATTGTTTTTGAGGTTATGTCGTTTGTGCATATAAAATTTTGCAGCCAACATGGCTGATGCCACACCATAATTTTTTTGGGAAATATTTTAATTGCATTTTACGAAACATTTCAAACACTTTCGTTATTTCCCCATAGAGATTATTGTTTTATGCACACATTTTAACACCTTTAACACATTTTAAAACATTTTAACAAATTTTTCACAATTTTTTCTAAAACTTACAATACAAAATGAAATTTTCGCTGACGACTTCGTACGAGTCGCTTATTAAAAAGGCATTAACCAGTAAAGCCGATAAATGTCATTGTCAAAGAGTAAACAGAAAGTATTGCCGAAACTACATTATTAGAGATGCCAAGTTCATATTATGAAATAATAATACTATTAATAATAAAGCAATAAACTAAGTATAGGGATAAATATTTCTTAAAATCTATGCTTAATACATTAAATTTAATGTTAGAGACCTGGAAATTTTAATCCGATTTCAGTTTTAAAATCAGATTGTCCTTAATTCATCTGTGTAACTACGCCATATTGTTAATATACGGCTTGGCAACCTTTTCGTATTGCTTTAAAGAGATAACGGCAACTCTTTTAAACAAATAATCGGAAAAAGAGAAAAAGAAGAAGACGCGAGTTGTAAATCTCTACATAGTGAAAAAATATAGCGTTTTGTATCTGAATTAAGTCAATTTAAAGTTATATATTTTTGAAAAGAAGGTAAATTAAATGAAACAATTTATTTGAAATTGTTAAAGTATCCCTTGCCGTTTAGAAGATCCATTCATACTTTCCTTTCTCACATACATACGAAGCCGCCGCGAGTGGTTAAGCCTCGTTGTGATTTTGTGTCCAGTTTGCTACAGACTCCCAATAATAATAAAAACCTTTTTTTCTTTTGTTTATTGAATTCCAATTTATACAGCTCAGCTTGTAATTTGAGGAAGCAATTACTCAATAAACTTGAATAGTTTTTTAACAAACTTTTACTGGAAAAATAAAAACTTTCAGCCCATTGAGAAAAGAGAGAATTGCGGTATGGCTGACGCTGCGAATGAACCAGAACCTGAGGCCGAGTACTCTGTGGAGCGTATTGAGGACAAACGCATTATAAATGGCAAGGTTAGTAGTTGAGATTTATTTGGAAATTTTTGAAGACAAAATTTATAAAAGTTGTGTAAACTCATTTTAGACTGAATATTATCTCAAGTGGAAGGGATATCCACGCAGTGAAAACACATGGGAGCCGGTGGAGAATCTAGATTGTCCGGACTTAATAGCTGCCTATGAAGAATCAATAAAACCTAAAAAAGGTTGGCATTCAACTTTTCTCTGTGAGAAACATATTAATTGAATACCATCACCTTTATTTTTATTTTAATAGCAGAGGCAAAGAAACGACCTTCAACGGCTCCGAGTAATGATGGAAAAGCTAAAAGAAAGGCCGCCGAAGATGAGAAAGATAACAGAAAAACGGTGGGCTTCGATCGTGGCCTAGAGCCGTCTAAAATTTTGGGTGCCACTGATTCTTCAGGCGAATTAATGTTTCTGATGAAATGGAAGGGCAGCGATGAAGCGGATTTAGTGCCCGCCAAACAGGCCAATGTCAGATGCCCCCAGGTTGTCATACAGTTCTATGAAGAGCGACTTACTTGGCATACGCCCTCAGCCGAGGAGGACAAAGCCATTACTGCCAGCAAGGAGAATGCAGCTGCCGACTAGATGCTGATATCAAGCCTCCACTCGACACAAAACAAGCGCAACTCCCATAATTTAGTTTTTTAAGATTCGTTATAAGTGCAACAATATGAATTGGAGTTCTAACACAACCAGCAATCGACAGGTAAACCAAACTGACCGTAACACATATTGCTTTGAAGTTTGAAAATCTGATGTAAAATTTATCTTTTTATTTTGTCTTTTTAATCTTTTATGAACAAAAAATCCTGAATTATTCAAAGTTTTTGTTACTTTGCTATAAGAATTTTAATAATTTACTCTAATTTGTTAACATAACGCGGACACTTTAGGGGATAATCCCCTTTAGGTCTTCTTTATTGTGTGTATTTTCTCTTAACTCCCTCTTGTCATCGAAATAAACTGTAACAAAAGAAAATTTAATTTAAAATTGTGAATTTTTTTGTTTCTAATTTTTTTTTTTTTTTTTTATTAAAATATCGTAAAGATTAAATAAAATAATTACTGTAAAATACAAACTTTAAAGCAATTGTTTCCTTTGCTATATAACAACATCACTGCAGGATGAAACACCCGCACAATTTGTTAAATTATTCAAAGCCAAACTGTACAGGGCCCTTTCGATAGGCAACATATCGCGAACAATATTAGACATTTCATAAGGATCGTTTGTCAAATCATATAACTCCACAAAATCCTAAAGAATTATAGAAAGAAATAGAGTAATTGGTTTAGAAGTTTCAACTTTACGTACCTCGTGGTCTATAAATTCACAGTACAAACGATTAGTTTGATAGCCATAATGCCTTATACATGCATAGGTGTTATTCCAACTATCTTGGCAATGGCAATCTGCTTCAGGAGTACACTGTTGCAGGAAATCGGTTTTTGACCAAGGACAAGAGGGATTGTAGGTATCTAAATTACCCTCACCGTAATGCTGTACCAAAATACTTCTGCGATACAGTTTATCACGCATAGCATCATATCGATTGGCATTGGCTATAAAAGCATTAACAGATTGACCGTCTATATTAGGCTGCGAAGGTAATTGCAGCCACTCCAATATAGTGGGGAAGATATCAATTAAAGCTGTAAAGGCTGTTATTTTTACCCCAGCTGGTATATGAGGACCTCTTATAAGTAAAGGTACTCTAATATCGGTTTCATATGGCTGGCGTTTATCAAAAGGCTGGGCAAACTGTCCCATATGGTAACCATTATCGGAGGTATATATTATATAGGTATTTTCTAAGATTCCTTTGCTTTCCAAATTTAAAACAATATTCTCTACTAATTCATCTACAGCCAATAGAGATTCCCAACGTTTCTCGAAATACGAGTCCATTAACATTAGAGTTTCATTAGGTAGTTTTTGAGTGTGAGAAACCAACCAGTGTTTATCTACAAGATTTATAAAAAGAGACAGACATTCATTGAAATTATTATCATTATTAAACACAGGTTTTTAACTTACCTTTCGAGATTGTATTAAAATTGGGAGTACGCAAAGCCTTTACACCTGAGTAGGCATTACGATGGCGTTCAGCAGGAGTATAGGGAGCATGAGGAGCAGGTGGTGCCACCAAGGCAAAAAAAGGCCCTGTAACATCATGGCTGTTAAGGAAATTTGTGATTTTAGTGTCTAATAAGTCTGTTAAGTATGTATTGGAGTAGCTAACGTTGTGAGAATTTTCCCTTAAAGTGTAATTATAGTAACGTGAATTGCCATGTAAGCCATAGAACTCATGCCAGCCCGGCGGTACATTGACGCCTTTATACTGATTGAGATATTTGCCAGCGAAAAAATTCTTATAGCCCGCCTTTTCTAAAGTGGTTGCTAAGGTTTGCATTTCCATTTTATTCAACCAATTTAGGCCATTACAACCGCCTTCTAAGGAATTATTAAATGTTTTATGATTATGCACATACTGGCCCGTAAGGATACTAGCACGTGAAGGACAACATAAAGGCGAAGTAGTAAACTGTGTATGGAAGTAAATGAAGGTGAAACAAATATGTAAAATTATTATTTTTATATACATACGGCATTTTCGAAAGTAGCACCCTTTTGAGCTATTAAAGTGTTGACCTTTTTCATAGGGAACATGCCGTTCAATGTGACATCTTGATCATCGGTTAAAATAATTATAATATTTGGTAAGCTGCCACTATTTAAAGCAGAAATTTCCAACAGATATAGAGCCAACAGCAGCAGACGTCCACACAGCCAACGATCCATTGCTAATATGACGTATAAACAAATATTTCGTTTAAAATTCGAATCACACACAAAACCATAATTATAGTGATGGTTAGGTGAAGTGAGTATCAATGACATTCGCTGGGTATGGATCTTGTTTTTGATATCAGCGGTGAGTGGAAAACTATGTTAAATTTTTATTAAGTTTTTCTATTCGAAAATTTATTAATTTTTTATTTAATTTCAGAAATAGACTACAGAACAACGCAATTTTTCGTGAATTAATGGTGAAAAATCGTTCCCGTTGTGGGGGGGAATGCAACGTTTTGTAACTCATGACGAAGGTTATTTTTATATAAATATGTATGTATTTAGCCAGTTGTACTGTTTCTGTTTCATAGCCACGTTTTCTCACATGATCATCTCTATAGAATTAGTTTTTTTTCTTATTTTTTAAATAAACAGTAATTTAAATAAAGCTTTTTTGAAAAAGTAAATAAATAAATAAAATTAATAAAGAATTGCATTCGCCTACTTACATACACATATATGTATGTATGTATGTAGTATATGTAAACATTGATATGAAGGCTATATATATATATTATATATATATTTATATTAAACAAATTAAAAACATGATCGAATTAATAATAAATCTTTTCAAGATTCAAGTCATAGTAAGCTTAAGGGGTTAGTAGACTTCATAATTTTCAAAAATAAATGCAAAATTAATTCAAATTAATTTTGAATTAAATTCGCCAAGGGATTCTTACTATGGTTTTTAACTTTCAAGGAATATTATTGCAAATGTTTAGTAAATTCATATTATGCTTACCTTTATGTTGCTTGTAAAAATTATTTATTTTAAACAATTAAAAAAAAAACACACTTCAGTTTTATATTTTCTTTTCTGTATTTATATTTTCATTCACTTTTTTTTTATTTTATTTGTTTTTTTTTTGTTTTTGTTTGGCATATTTTTTTTAATCGTCATTTTTAAATTTCTTTATTTATTTAATTTTGTTTATATATTCATTAATACTTTAATTAGTTTTATAATTCTTCTTTTTTCATAATTTTGTATTATTTCTAAGGGAACGTTTATAGGTTAAACGCCATTTGTGTGTGTGTTTGTTTAAAATTTGTTTTAAATTTATTAATTTTCCTTTTTTAAACTTTGCTTACACAACAGTTTGTTTGGTTTTTTTTTTTACATAAAAGCCATGTTTTCATATACTCCTAGGGCTTGGGCTTGTTTAGTATCCATCCTTGCTTTATTTCATACACAAAATTTTTTGTAATTTCTTTTTTTTTTGGTTTTAATTGAATTTTTGTTTTATTTAAAAAAGAGTGTTAAGGTATAAAATTACAATTTGTTTTGGGCCTTTGTTTAGGTCTAACAAAATTATTTTCTTTTTCGTTTTCTAAGGAATCCTTTGTCAGGCTCATTATTGAATTGTTAATAAAAAAAATTTATACGTTTTAGTTATAAAAAAAATTTGGAAATCTTCTATAAAATTTTTCACTAATTTTGTTTTTTTTCGTCACTTTTATATATTTTTGTATTTTATGAAAGATTGATTATTCGATCGTTTAGTTCGTCTAGGTATTTAAGCTTAGTTTTAATAATTTTTAAGTTTATTTTGTTTCTTTTTATTTTTTAACTAGTTTTTGTTTATGTCCTCCTTAACGTGTGTCTCGTCGTCTGGTAGCTACAATATATTTTGAATATCACAAAAATTAATAAAGTTTTTTTTTATATACCTATCGAGAATTTGTATTTTAAATATACAACTATGAGTATGTAATTTGTAGCAAATATTGTATTCTTTTTCATTTTAGTTTGTTTTAATAATTTCATTTAGAATCTAATGCATACATATTCTGTAATTGTACTCAAATTATTTTTTAATTTTCTTTTTTATAAATTTTCTTTTTCTTTTTAGTTTAGCATTAAGAGCATAGGATTACTACTATAAGAGTGTTTGGTTTATAATTGGTGGGTGTTCTATGATTTTCGTTTAAAGTTTATTATGAGACATTTTTAAAATAAAGTTCAAACGTTATACTACATCTCAGTTAAAGAAAAGCTTTAAATTATTTTAAAGCAAAGACTAAGAAACCAAAAGAAATTGTTTTTGTGTTTTTTACAATTTCAAATCTATGGAGTAGAAATTGTGTATAAACACACTTTAATAATAATTTGAACCTTCTCTCACGCTTTAAAACAAATTGTATTTTTTTGCTTTTGCCTTTTCTATATTATAAACAAAAGTTCCAAAAATTTGATAAGAAAATATTTTAACAAATAATTTCCTATATAATATTTTAAAATAAATATTCTGAAATTTTGCTGAATTTTAATTGTTTATTTTGTTTTTACTTTAATATATCATATTGTAATACCATAGGTGTTCCAAAACGAAGGACATAATGGGCCACAAATCATAATAGTAAAAAGGATTGTTTTTAATAAATCCACGAAAAGATCTCTTACTGAAATACATATTTAACAGAAGAAACCAATGAGGGTGGCATAGTTGAAATTAAATTAAACTTTAAATCTTTCTTCTTTTATTGCTTTTAAAATTAGAAAACTAGAACTTTAAAAACTTTTAAAATTTAGTTTATATATTCAGTAAAAATTTCAAAATATTAACGTTCGTTTGTTTGATATACAATTTCTTACTGAATTGCTTTGTTTCTGTATCATTTGCTTAGTGGTAATATATTTTTACATACATACATACATGTGCCATATGTCAACGATTGATTAAAACAAAAATTTCCAACTTAATTGCTATCCAAGAAAATAGTTTTCTTCCTTAGTGTATTTATTTATTCCGTTTTTATTTTGTTTCAATTTATTTTTCGTTTTCATAAATTTCTTAATTTCAGTTTTGATAATTTTGTTTTGTTGTTGTTTAGGGCCATTTTAAAAAACGTCTATTTGTAATCTTTTCTACTTTATCAATAGAGTAAAAAAAAAATGTAAGTAAGGCTTTTTAGAAAAACTGAATTGTGAATGTTTCTTTATTAGAACTTTACGATTTGACTTACAACTACATACAAATGCAAGTGTATATACGTTGTATGTGAGATGTTTTTTTTTTTTGTTTGCATTACGATTCTACCGAAATAAAATAGACTACGACTACACGTTATTTTTATATAATAAATGTACAAAAAATCTCTCTCTCCATTTGCCGGCCGACTGTGTACTTTTTATTAAAGACCAGCCAGCTGGCTGTAAGAAATGATCAGTATGTAGTTATGGCTCCTAAGGAAAGTATGTTTTGCATATGATATAAGTTGGTTTAGGTGTTACGTTATTAACGTAACATTATTTAATTCTGTATTTAAATTCTACACATACAAACACTTACTCATCTCTTGTGTCAATTACAATTGTCTATACTTACGTACAGAAAATGTTTGCTTTCGAAATTTTATTAAAATAATCATACAAATTTATGTATGATTATGTGTTTTTGTTTTTTTTTTTTTTGTTGTTGTGTGTACAATAACTATATGCATATACGCAGAGCAGAGTTCATATGAAATAAATTTTATAGTTAATACGTACATATGTTTTTTTCGTCATATATTCATCTATGAATATGTTTATTGGTTATTATTTTCAAAAATTGATTGATTGATTGATTGGTTGGTTGGTTGGATGCATGGTTTTCATACTGCATCATAAAATTTTCAATTATTATATGATACAACATACATATGCTTATGTTTATGCTTTTAATCTTTTTTTTTTTTTTAATAATATTCATACAAATAACAAATAGAGTTTTTTCTTTTATTTATTGTAATTATATACTATATAAATAAATACATACATATACATACAGACATAAAGTAGTTAGTCCTACTGTTTAAATTTTTAATATTAATAATAATAATAATAATTATATTATATAATTACGTTTAGTTTTAATTGTAATTTTATTTATTATTTATTTTTTTTTTTTTAATTTTTTGATTTTTGTTTTTTTTTTCAATAATTCTAAGCATATTTATTAAATATATTATTTTTTTTTTATTTATCGCATACATATATATTGTATTTGTATATGTATTAATAAAAATTTATTCAATATTATTTACAACAAAGATCTCGGGTGCAGCCCACTAAGGCGGCATATATATTAGCGTTCAAATGAAATCTTCTTTCTTTCTTTTCTTTTATTTGTTAAATATGTATGTGCTTATTTATCAATTTCCAAAACTTTTTAGGGGACTTTTATAACGATTTGTTAATAAGTTAGCATTTTAAACAATTGTATTGTGTTGCTACTTAAACAACAAGAAAAGAAAAATGTCCCCTTCTTCGCCTCTTCCACACAATTTGTAGTTGATATTTATTGCTATTGTTTGTATTGTTGTTTGCTGACTAACGTTTGTAACAACATTCCTCTCCTTTGTTGGTAGGAAAAACAAATGGAATTTTGGAATTGTTTACAATTTAATTTTTTAATATTTTTCCAAAGCTCGCCTCAGCTTTTTGCAGTAAAATGGACATTAAGATTCACGCTCTTTTTTAACCTTGACTTCTTCTCCCAGAATAGTGGTGATTTCGCCCTGCATAAAAGCCCAAGGTATTGTCGAATTTGCCAAAGGACAACGATCGCCACTGGGACAATACACTTCATTGCCCAGACCCTATTAACAAAAAAAAAAAAATAATTAATAACAATTTAATTATAAAAGACAATTCATATTAGCTACATTCTGCACAGTGTTGAAAAATTTAGTACTTTAGTACTTTTTCTGTACTTTTCAATGTAAAAAATACCACAATACCACGCTACACTTTCCGTACTTTTTTTTTTAATTGTATATACTATTACTATTAATGGGTTAGCAACATGTTGTAACATATTGCCAAAGGTAGAATTACTCTTTAGCCCCGGTTAGTCCAACGTCCATGTAAAGTACGTTCGTTTTTGGAATATGAAAAGTAATGAAAAGTAAAATGAACGTACATTCCATTATGTTCCATCGAAATTTGACTAAACGGGGCTTTTACGTTTCGAATCAACTGTTTATGTTTCGTATATGAGAAGCATGTATAAACCGTTAGTTTTTCTATTCCATTCCGTACATGTATTAATTATAAATAAATATTTTTTTTTATAAAATTACTAATCGATGCAAAAATATAAATTTTTATTTTATTGCTGGTCAAGAAATAGTAAACTTGCACAGACATAAAAAGTAAATAAATACACAAAAATTAAATTAAATAAAAGAAACAATAAGAAAAGTACAAAGAAAAAACAAATAATTTTTAAAAAATATTCAAGCTTAAAAAATTACTCTTTAAAGAGTAGAGTTAGTTTTTTTCTTTTCAATTAACAGGCTGGTAACAAATTAAATTTATTGTATTGGTCCACAAATAAATTTAAAACTCACCTTTCAAGAACTTCTCATCTACCCACACCCTCTCTTCCTCTTCGTTGTTATAATGCATTTACTTCCACTACACACAGATTTCAAAATATCTGCCTACATAAGCATGCATGTGCATGAACCTGCGTACAAACAATCAACACTTTCACATTCAAGGCCATGTACTAACAACACAACATTTAGTTTTTTTATATAACGGTTTACTCTGCTGTTTTACTCCAGCTGGGGAGTTTTAAAATTTTATTACTTATTAAAACCTTAATGTTGTTGTTGTTTTTATTTTTTTTACATTCAATGCCTTGCACTTGCACTAACAACAACACTTGACTTACATTTGATCTTTGGTACTTTTTTTTTTGAACATACATTCTTACTGATGTACTCCATTATGAAAATTTTCTAATGAATCTTATTGAACTACAAACAAAAAAGAATTACTTAAAGCCTTTAGGATTTTTATCTATATTAATTATTAATAGAGAATTACACGCGGTTATACATACATGTATTATGTTATTAATACAACTTTTTATTTTTTCTTATAAGCAAACTTTATAATTTTTAATTTCAATTTTAAACCGCAAACATTTTCACTTACTTACACATTCTTCAATAGTACAAAAGTTACTACTAACCGTCTGCCGGCTTTGTAGTTCTTTTTAAAGCAATTGAATTAAATAACACATGCATTTACATATATTATAAAATGTGAAGCGAAGAGGAAGAGAGGGCGTGTGTGGGTGGATGAGCAGTCCTTAAAAGGTGAGTTCCAAAATTTTTTTAAAACCAACACAATAAATTTAATTTGTTACGATGCTTGCAAAACAAATGCTGTTGCATCAGGGTTTGCGAGAAAATGTAAAAGTGTTGTGTTTTGTGGTATCAAAAACCAACCTTCTATCTGATAAGAAAAACACTAACACACCACTGTTTAAATTTTAAACTTTCAAGTAATATTTTTTGTTATTCCATCAACGTTTGACTAAACGAAGGTGTTACGTTCTGTTACTTTCCGAATGAGCTGTTTTCGTTTTGTATACCCCGTTAGTTTTTCTGCTTCGTTTCTTACGTGTATTAAATATAAATAAATTTTCTTTTTACTAAAGTACAATTTTTGCTACGAAAAGGTACCCCACCCCTTCAGTTGTACTACAGTAGCACCATTTGAAAATTTAAATTTATCAACACTGATTCTGCATTTATTTTACTTACATTCTGTCTTTTTATGCTCTCCCGACTGCAGGGGAAGCAGAACTTGTGATGATTAACAGACGGGCACTGTACAAAGTGTGTATCTTCGAGACGTTCTTGGCAGAGTGTGCACTTGAGTGTGGTATTTTGGGCTGTATTGGGAGGTGGTGGTGGTGCTGCTGTGCCCGCTGGTGTTGCTCCACCAGCGTTGTTTAAGCCTGCCGGTTGTGTTGGACCTCCGGCATTTGTATTACCAGCGGGTCCAGTAACTTGACCATCTGGACCAGATGCTTGCGACGATAATGGACCTGGACCAGAGGCTGCACTACTAACACCCACATTGTTAACGGGTCCGCCGGGACCCACTGTTTGTGCATTTGATGTTTGATTGGCCTGCACTTCCGAACTGGTTACTGTTGTACTGGAGACATGACGTGAGCCTGATGAGCGGCGACCAGATGATGAACCTGCTGAAAGAAGGTTCAATTTAATAAAAACTTGATTTTAAGTTTACAAATTAAAAAAAAAACTCACCCGAACTATTCGGCGAATGTTGACTGCCCCTTGAGGCGGTACGAGGTGGTGGAGGTCCGGGTGGACTTGGTCCATTACGTGGACTTCCTGGTGGTAATGTCTCTGTAATAGACATTAAATTAGCCATTGGACTTTGTGTTAATTGGGTAACTGAGGTGGCTGTTGTTGATAATTGTGGCATAGGAGGTGGTGCTATTGACTGTGGTGGAGGTGGTTGTGGCTGAGATGTCGGTAATGCCGGTGGCGTCGAATTGCCTAGCGAAACGGCCGGATGTGGCAATGGCGGAAATACTATAATTTTATTCATCATACGCAGTTAACAGAATCACAGATTTGGTTATGAGAGGGAGAGAGAGAGAGAGAAAGTAGAAGGTAAAAGTAAAGATTATACATTAACAACAACAACAAAAAAAAAAAAAAACATCACATCACATCATACACACAATTTTTAACTTTTAATATGCAGATATACGCATGAGCACTTAGAATACGTACGTGTGGCATACAACAAGACAAAGTGATTCTATTTATTTACTTAGTGCATGTATTTAGTGAATTTGGTGCAAAAATTATAACAAAACTGATGGCTTAAAGGTCTTGTTTAATATTCAATCACTGAACCTTTTTTACACAATAAACATTATGGATCACTATAAAACGTTATTTGAAACAACCGCAATGTCAGAATTGTCAGACTCTATACAAGTTTTATTCCTGATTCGGAATTTTCAACCCTTATGTATTTTGTATAATAAATATGCCTTCTATAATTCATATTTGAATTTGTGGTGGGTTTCTAACCCAATGACTTTGCTAATTGGGGTGAAATTTTTTTTCTTATTCCAGACACAAACCGTACAATCAATCACTGAAAAAAAAACAACCATTGTAGTACAGACATTTCAACAATGTCGTATACTTATTAAAGTAACGGTATTTTGGGTGAATTACAGTTTTATTGACCACAATGTGTAAATTCACCACAAAAAATAAATTTTCGACCTGGTGACCGTTGCGAAGGTTTACTCTTCGCCAGCGAGGAGAACAGACCACCACCAAACACCAACAACACCGCAATAACCACACACACACCACCCATACGCACGTCAAACTTGCTTAAACCTAAACGCAACAGGCCTTAATTTTTATTTATAAACCGTAAAAGGAAAAAGTGTGCGAATTATAAAAACGGTGTTGTTTTTGAAAAAACAAACTTTTTTTTTTTTAAACTGCCACCTAAATGTTCGTAGTCAACATGTTGTTTAAAATAAAGTTTGAAATGAATTCGTTTGATTTCGACAACGACAGTAACGAAAAAAATGTTTTTGGCTTTCTACACACACACACACACACACACAATTAGCAGCCAATATAACAAACACTACAGAGATAATTATGAGAACAATCTTAGGGAAAGAGAACAAGTGAGAGAGCTTGGTGTTCTCTGTTATGATTATACAAAAAACAAAAAATCTCGTTTATAAATAGAATGAATACCACACCGCTCTTATAAAATATTCTACAGTTGGGGGAGAACACGCAAGTTTAAGTCAACAAATTATTATCGACAATATTTTCGTTTTTGCTTTTTTAGTTACATACACACAAACACACACATATGCAAGTATAATATGCATTTTACGAAATAAACATGAATTGTAAGTAAATAAATGTAAGAGAAAAAGAACTTAAATGATCTCTTTGGTTTATTTAATGAATGAATGAATGAATTATACCAAGAAATTTATAAAAAAAAATAAAAGAAGATATCCGTCCGTCGTATACATATTTTTAGTTGGATTATATTTTTACTTTTAATACACAACACATGTAGTCTGTCAGCCAACTCAAGTCGCTCGTAGTCAAGTCAATTCATTCCAATTGGCGTTTCATATCTATATTTAGATTGTGTTTTATTAGTGTTATTATTATGCATATATGTGTGTGTAATATAATATGCGTGTGTATAGTAATCATCTCATTGTTTATTTTATTTTATATTTCTTCATCCAATTCCCTTTATTTACTCTTTTTAGCACAACATTAAATGAGTAAATGTGAAAAATTTACTCACTAATACCAACACACACACAATAAACACATTAAAAAAGAATTAGCAGTTTACCCAGTAAACAATTTCGTGGCAACAGACGAAACTTGATAGATCAAATATAAAAATCTTTCTAATATACCTATTACAGATTTGTGATGCCATAACTGCTCTTATTATTAGAAGAGATTATTTTGATTTACAAGAAAATGTTTAGTGGGTAATTTTATGTATGTACATACTAAATAAACAAAATATAAAATAAAAACAACACCTAAAATATACAATATAAAACGTCAAGCCCTCTAAGAAATAAATAAAAATTAACGTATAACATCTGCTTCAAGAACTTGTTGTGTGTTTGTATTTGTTATACACACACCAACACACACACAAAAAAATTCTCATATTCGCTTTAATAGAAGCGGTTTATGCAGTTGTTAGTTTATGGCATGTGAAGAAGAGTACTTTTTTGCACAAAAGCGTAAATTTATTTAAAATATTAGTACATTTCATTGCTAATAAAGGTACTTTTTGTCCTTTTAATTCTTTTTCTTCTTCTTCTTTAATAAATAAAAACATTAACATAAAATTAATAATTATAAAAAAAATTATTTTTAATACGTTCTATGATGCTGGTGATGAAAATCTTATCGAGAAAAATCTAATATTTTTCGTATTTTTGGTTTTTTTTTTGTTGTGTACGTACAAATAAATAAATAAACATTTGGGATTTTTAGGCGGTGCTAATTTGTGTGCCAATTGACAGGCACTGTTAAATACACAAACACACACACACACACACTTACAAACATTGAAATGCATACGTAACATAGCATATTGTATACATTTACTATGTATGTATGTATAAATTTGAAATTCTTCAAATGTTTATCCATGTATGTGTACCACCACTACGTTTTCATTCAACGAAGTTATGCCATCATACGTCATTTTTATAAATTGGCACTAAGCAACAAAAAACAACAACACAACAACAACATATATAACGTTAATATTGACGATGGTGTCAGTTATTTATTATTGTTGGCAAGCTAAAGAAAAAAAAATAATGAAAAACTTGCATGCAATATTTGTATGCCTTTGTGTACTATATATGTACGTATGTACGTACAAGTTCAGTTTTTGGTTTTTTGTTATTATTTTAAATTGTTTTCTTTTTTATTTTCGTTCTTCGTTTTTGTTAGGTTAAGTTGTGACGACTTTTTGTTTCGTTTAGTAGACGACACAAGACGTTGAGAAACGGAACGCAACGCAACAACTGTTAAAAACAAAAAGTGTAAAAGCAACAGCAAAATTACTACGACAACAACAAAAATTTGACCAAAGCAAATGATTTTTTTTCTTTTATTGTTGTGAGGCTTGTCTGGTTTGTTTGTTTTTTGGCATAATTTACGATGTTGTTTATTATACCACACACGCATACAGATACACATTTGCTTATAGAGCGGACTGCAAGAGCAGTCATAATATGCACAAACGTATGATGCCAACCTACACTTGCACAAAAATTAATAAGAAAAAAAAAACCAGATAAAAGAGCCAAAATTCTTAAATCTTCGCTGTTTGTTCTCTTAAATACACTCTCCCCCACCCCCTTCCTCTTCCCTTTAGCGAAATGCGAAATACATAGACAAAACATAATTGAATGCATGCATTAGCCGTATTTATTAAAATGCATGTTGACAACATATGGTGTATACCTACATAATCGACAACATCGTGTCTTCGTTTATGCTTGTATGAATGAATAACAAACAACAGTGACTAGCCAAAGAAATAAGTCTTCAACACAATAAAAATTATTTAAATTTAGATTTAGTTTTTATAGAGAAATAGAGCCAATATTTGATTTTTTGTTTTTTTTGTTTTTGTTTTTCAAAATATTATTTGTAAACCAAGTGGTGTGTTTGAACGTTAATTAATATTCATTCCTGGCATCTGTCTTCGGTGACAGCCCAACGTAAAGTACTGCTATCAAGAACGTGTTTCGCATATGAAAAACATAAAATTTTGTATATTTTCTGTGAAATGAAATAAAACTCATTTCATTGCTATTAGCAGAATAACCACCGTAAGAAAGAAAAAAAAACTTTACAACAAACAAATGATCGACAAAGTGATGGCAATGAATTTATTCTTCAATTCTTCTTATCACACTACATAGGTAGGGAATATCATTAGCAACCAGAGTTAATATTGAAAAAATTCATACTTTTTACAAACGTAAAGTTTTTCAAGAAGCAATGTATACAAGTAAGGTCACATAAACCTTCTCCAATTCTACCTATCCTACAGTTTATTATAGTATATTTTGAATTTAGATTTATATTGCCAGTTATATATGCTAAATGGGAGCCCCTTTTAATATCCTGAAATAACAGACACCTACGACAGTACGATAACCTGAAGTGGTATGTAACTTCAATGAGACGATGTAGTAAGTTATCCAACGAGTAATCTTTGGGTTTTATTACATGAAAAGTTTCCATAAAGCTTAATATAAAGTTTTGGCATCTAAAATCAGGCGATTTAAAGCCGTTAAATTGTTTTCTGAGTTAGAATTTAAGCGGATAATCCACTAATATTAGAATATTTTTAATTCAATATTCGTTTCTTTGAAAACCGAAAATTGAATTAACTTTTACGTATTAAATGTGATGGTATAGCTAGAAATCAACAGATGTTCTTTGACTAGATTAATATGTATATAGATACTATGTATATATGTATTTGCATATTGTTCTCAGATAAAAATAATAAAAAAAAATATTTTATATGTGCGTGCATGAATAAAACTTAAATGAATCGCAATGACCCTAATGAAAGCTAAAAAAATATTTAATATTTCAACAGCATTCGTGTGACACGCTATTCGAATAAAAATAAAAACAATGAAAACAGAAAACAAAAAACAAAATAAAACTAACATTTGAAAAACGAGTCACAAATTGAATTTGTAAGAAGCCATACATACGTGTGGCATACCAAATAACATCAGCCATCAAAACATCATCTCCTCTAATACCATAACCATCACCATCACCACCACCATAATAAATACCACCCTAGAGAGGAGAGAAGTTTTATCACTACTACTGTTACCATAGAGTAGTAGTGTACACATTATACTAATTACTATATACTATGTATGTAGATGAGATTGTATTTTGAGTCAGACTGTCAGAGAGAGAGAATTGGCCAATAATGCAAACTTTGGTTATAAAGCACGTGAAAAAGTTGCTGTTATTGGAACATGTTGTTTCACAGTTGAAAAGTTGCTTTTAATGTGACTGCTTTATGCGTAAACCAGAGCCGAACAAGACGTCGAAACCGGTTGTAACCTGAACCAGAATGTGTGACATCATATGAATGTGTTGTATTGATGTATGGATAGTTGGATAGTTGTGGGTAGCAGCAGCGAACAGATCTTGAAAGCTATAGTGGATCGCATGTTTGACAAGATTTTAATAGTTTGCCAAAATGATGATGATGGAGAAGAAAATAAATACATTTGTATGTATGTTATGTTGTGGCCTATTGTTTGGTATTGTATTTTTGCATTACAATAAAAATTTTTGTCATAAACACAATTGTGGAAATTGTTTCTTTTATGTACGCCTGTTTGCTGCTTGCCTGTCTATATGTGTTTACTTGTATTTATTATTTACAATTTCACACAATTTATTATCTTTTTTAATACGTCTGTGTCTGGTGACACTATATAACCGTCACAACACCCGATATAACTACAGCTACAGCTGCAAACACACAAAAATATCGATAAAAACATGTGTTTTTTCTTCGTCTTCTTCTTTTTTTTTATATACAATATACAATACAATTTATTTAATTTATTAACTTATCTAATCTTAACGGAAAGTTTGACTGATAATTCTGTGTTATCGCATTCGATAGATAACCAACGATCGCTTCAATTCACATCTACCTTATCGCCTTATTTGAGTGTACAGTACATATGTACGTACGTACGAGAAGAATGTTACGCCAAGTAATGCTTACTGATAACGAACGAATGAATATGAACGTTAACGTGTATTATTATTAATAATATTAACAGCAAATGGTATTTGTTTTCTGATAATCACAATCTCAATACATTATTACAGATACACACAACACTAGAAAATAAACTTTGTTTTTTGAGTTTTTTACAACTCAAATTAAGAAATTTTTTATTGAAAAAAATCTGACAAATTAAAATGATCAAAAATGTACACAGAATCTTAAGATCAGAGAAAAGATTCTTAAAACCAAAGCAGTGGTTTTCCTGAATTCCTATCTATCGCATCAGTTAATTTAACTCATAAAGCTACAATTAATCTAATGTTCACGGAACGTATGTATGTTTAAGTGATTCATTTCGTGAACGTTTGGCTAATTCTACCTTAAGAGTGTTTAGCCAAAAGAAAAAGAATCTGCAGAGAATTTCTACTAGAAATTTAGACCCTAATCCGTCATTGTTGTTCGGTTATTTGATATACACGCTCGCTGATAACACATAAACTTTTGTTTTATCTTCAAAAAAAACACATGCACTTTTTACGTAAATTCTCTATTGAGAATTTAAAAGCTCTCGTGATAATAATTTGTGCTGGGTTGTGTGGTGTGTGTAAATAATTTTTGTTTAATTTTCAATTGTCAACTGATAAGTGGTGGGAAATCTTATCGCGCCTTTAGTCAATTTGTATAATTCATCATTATCTTATCGCCGCAATGAAATGAAAAGAAAAGAAAAAAACATTCTTATCAGCATTGAGTAAGACAAATAGCGCAAGCCACGACTGTAAAATAACAAAGTTTAGCAAAATTTTAAAAATGATAACGTCCGTTTCGGTTTAACAAAAGTGGAGATTTATATTTTAATGTCGCAATCAAAGGCAAATGCCTTTTAAATCATATTCGAACTTTGTAAATAAGATTTTTCAACGCAGTCTATGTATTTGTCCAGTTGCTTGAATAAATATTTAAAAATAAAACTTGGCTTGATAAGAGACGTTATCAGGCCATTGCTGTTATCAGTAAATGTGTATGTGAATTTAATTGAAGCAAACGATAAAGGGAAAGGTGTAAAATTTTACTTTTGAGTCTAGCAAATATTTACCAAAAAAAGAAAAACAGCTCAAAACGCTTTAATTAAGAGATATACGTACGTACATAGATACACAGAACCAGAGAGAGAGAGAGACAGAGACAGAGCCGATACATTCATTTTATTTGTTCAATATTTAACAAGTTTTTTGTTTTTTTTTTGTGTTTTTATTACGAATGTATTTGTGGGAATAAAATAAAAAAATAAAATAAATTTCGCAAACGTTTTAATGTTTACGTTTTTATCATTATCTATCGTCAAAGGCCATGCAAACTGGCAAAGTTATCAACAATATTCAGGGAAACATTGAAATTGTTGACAAACCAGACGTACTAAAGCATCAATACAAAATGGAGATAATGAAACGTCATACACACACACACATATGCGCAACACATGCAAATTTATAAAATTAATATGAATTTGATTGCATGAAACTTGTTTTTTTTACTAAAAATTAGATTTTTGCTATTTGATTTGCAGATAAGTTCTGTAAAATTTTCTAAAGAATTTCATTAGATTATATAGAATGGATTTCTCGATCTTAAACGATCTAAATTACAATAAAAGTTCCCTTAATTATTTAATTAGGTTGCTAAAGACCTTTACTGAAGATTAATATCTGCCTTGACGTGGACATAACCTTAAAACCTTGCTATAAATGCATATTTATTTCTTACAATACCATTATATTCTAATTACATCATAATAACAACGAACTGAGGAATTAGAATCGAACCCGAAACCCTTACCCTAACCGATTACCGATTAAGTTTTTCGGAGAAGGAAAATTTGTTATGTTTACAGTGATCATTGTTCTAAAATATTGTGAAATTACTTAAAAAAAACCTTTTTTCCCCCTTAACCAACCATTAGTGAGTGTATTTATATTTTTAGTATGACACTGTTAAGTATGTATTTTCAAAGCCAACAACAATTTATCTGAAGTGTTACTCTAGAAGAGAGCGGGACATGTAGAGTGAAACATTTAGTGATTGTGTTGACTGAAGGTAGTATGTATGTATGCTATGCTATGCATGTGTGCACAAGTTATGTGAGTTACGAGATAATGATGAATATTTTTGTTTGCCCAACTCCTCTTAGTGTTACCTTTTGACAAAAAAAAAACCTACTCTTATTTCTGTTGACGATCTTATCGTCAGTTTTGTTCTTTACTGTGTTTCGTAGTTATTTTCATTTTCAACATGTTTCTCTCCTTTTGTACACAAGCCTACACACATCAAGTCAAGTCGTCAGTGAGGTCTGTCTGATACACTTGTAACAATCTAGTTGTACAACACGTTTGTACGTAGTCAGTCATACTCTAAAATTGTGTTTTTTTTTAATGAAATGCAGCATGTTTGCCTTAAATTATATACACAATATGCGAGCGTGAGTATATACAATACAACACAATACAATACATATGTAGCTATAAGAAAAAGACGAGACGTTTTTATTTTCAGTATAAACGAAAAATAACAACAAATAAAACAGGTTTGGTGACGATGTACACATACAACAAGAAAAATAAAACAAAAACAAAAATACAAAAAAAAAAACTCTAAAACTCGTTTTGGTAGTGTAGGTAGGGGTAGAGACAAGTAAGTCTGTTAATGTATGTATTTATGCATGTGAGTTTTTGTTTTCATTTTTTTTTTCTTTTTGGAACATTAGCAAAAAATGTTTTCGACCAGTGCGCATGACATTTTTCACGGTTTACTAAACTGGTTTGGGTGGTTAGTTTAAGTGTGTATGTATACCAGTCAGTCACATATACACAAATGATATACATACACTAGCTAGCTAGCTTACAATCGCAATAAGACCAGTATGTATACAGTCGTACAAATCGTGTTTAACCCCATAAACAATTTCATTAGAAATTGTAACAATGTCACGTTGTTTTAATTGTTGACCTATTTTTATTTATTTGAGCGTTTTATAATAAATCCCACCTATTTTGTAGCGAAATAAAAAATGTATAAAAACAAAAGGCAAAGAAATTTGCATGTGAAATATGTAAATTGGAAGGAACATGTATTTTCTTAACTATTTTTGTAAAAATTTCAATTCTTACCTATTCAAATTTATTAAAATATTGTTTTGTTTTGTTTTTGGTAATCTAATATAGTTATTACACACAAACTAAGGCTTTCTTTTTCAAAAGCTCGATGTAATTACATATGTATACTGCATAATCATGCACCTACATTTCTATTCTTATTCTTATTTTAAAATCAATGCATTCAATTATAATTATCAGATAAATATGATCCTAAATTGCATTAGAAAATAATAACACTTTTATTTAATGATTCATAACAACATTTTTGTTCGCTGGGTTACCGTAGAAATTAACAACAAAGCAATACATTTTTTATGTTATAACCGTTACAAATATGAGCCCTTGGTATACATACTTGTTGTAAAATCTTTACTTAAACTCGTTTGCTCTCTCGATGAAAGCTCTCTCTCTCTCTCTCTCTCGTTTCTTCTCAGGTACACATACAAAAACAAACAAAATTCTTATTGTACGTTTAGAAAAATGCATGCAATTGTTGGTACGAAGTACAGAAGAGAAAAAAAAAATTAAAAAAAAGAGAGCAAGAATTATGGGAAATTATCTGTGGATACAAATTTCTATTGTTTATTTTGATTGTTTTTGTTTTTGTTCAGTCAGCACTGATAAGATTTGATAAGATTTAAATGCTTAGAAGAAAGCAGGCCTATAATTTGATTTGATAAGATAAGATAAAACATGCCTAATCACTAGCCAGCCTGTCAGCCATAAATATTCGTGTACACAGTATATGTATGTACGTATATTGAAATGAATGAAAATCTACGATAAAAATAATCACAATTTATTTATTTTTGACTAAGATCAGGGGACTTTTAATAAAACAAAAAACACAAAAAGAAAATCCTCAGAATATCAAGCCCTTACCACAACAACGGTAGATTGGTATAATAGGGATCAGATAGTTATAGCACTTACTTAGTACCCACAATTATTTACAACAACAACAACAACAATAAAAGCAATATTATGACATTTAAGATGTGATTTTAATTGAATTTATTAAAAACTTACCGCCTGGTTTAAAGGTGGAGGCATCAAATGAGGGTGCCCGCACTGGTTGATGTTTGTCACGTAAACCAGAGGAACGCTCCGATATGAAAGAAACGGCAGCCGGCAGCGACTCACCACGCGTTAATGGTGGTCGTGACGCTGGATCATCAATGGGCGTGCGTTTAATGCCGGACGGTCCACCGCTATCATTATGATTATGATCGTCCTCCTCGGACGGCGGTCTCTTTAGATTGACCGACAGTGCTGGTGGGACTGGACCGCCTACCTGGGCTGGATTAATGTTGGGACCTGCGGCCGCTGCGGCAGCTGCTGCTGCTGCCCTATTCGACATTGACATGTGATGTGGAGGCATGTGTGAAATGCGTACGGGACGAACACTGGCATCGTGTGCCTCCATTTTGACAGGGAAATCCATAAGGGTGGCCTGTGGTGGCCCGATTCGTTGTGAGGGATAACTGTGATGATGTTGCTGTTGTGGTTGGCCTACCACGCCCACATTTATGGGCGCTCCACTGCGATGCTGGCTCTGTGACTGGTTGGCAACCGTCGACTGTTGGACTTCGCCATTCTCATGGCTACGTTTCGCTGCCTGATGCAGACGTTTCATCTGTCTGGCCGCATCTAAAACCAATTCGATTCTGTCGGCACCCTCATAATTTACACAACCCCTACAGACGGCCTCGGAAAAATCATTGATCATGGCCCAGGGCATGCGTGGCAGATCGCACAAATAGCAATGTTGTCGTTTCGTTTGTAACGACATGGTTGTAAAACTGGTTTGTTGGGTTACAAAATAGTTTATATTTCCGCTTTTGCCTATATATATGTATGTATATGTGTATGTGTATGTGTGTGCGTAGCAGGTTCTTCCTCTTCTTGTTTATTTAAAACTGGGGTTGTACTGCTGCTGCTGCTGCTGCTGGTAATGAGTTTATCAGCGCAATTTTCTGGGTCTCCTTTACAACAAAACTAGGACTGGGTAACAACTTTACGCTATACGCTGTACATATCCAATGAAAACATATTTCAAACGGGATATTTTACGTTTTTTTTTTATTTTATTATTTTTATTCTTCAATTGTTTACTATTTTTTTTTTTTTTTTTTTAATTTCACAAACTCTTTTTCTCTTTTCTTTTTTTTGTTTTTTCTTGTTTTTCTCTTTTTAAATATAAAAAAGCTTTACAATAAAAATTTTATTTCATTTGAATTTCGTTTAAAAATTCTTCTTTCTTCATCTCTTCTTCTCGTTCACATCAATGCTTTTGCTAATTTTTTTTTAACATTATAAAACACACACAATGACAAAAACATTTTACACACATCATCCACACTGGCGTAACGTTAAATACCAACTAAAACAATTCATGAGGCCGTTGTCCGTTATAAGACCGACCCCGTGTTAAAACGTTGTATATGTAAATGGATAGATGGATGGATGGGTGTGTGTGGCTGACTCTATGTGTGTGTATGTATAGTTGATGCTCAATAAAACTCAATATATGTACATAGCTGTAGTTATTGTTGTTGCGTTACGTTCTCAATTGTCCTTTATTGATTTTTGTGTATTTAGCAAGGAAGAATGTATCGAAGAACAACACCAACAACAAAAATTTTAAACGGAGTAAAAATTAAAACACACACACTCTCTCTCTCTCTCTCTCTCTCTCTCTTTTACTTTACAACAACACTTTTTTTTTTAATATGCATACGATGGATGTTTCTTCTATATACCGATTCACTTCTTTTTTTTTTCTTCTTTTTCTTTTTCTTTTAATACAATAATTCTAATTGTTTTAAACTTCGTTTTTATTTTTTTTGCTTTAGAAATACAGAATGGATATGTATTTATTTATTACGTTTAGCACACAATTAATCATTATTTTCCGTTTAAACAATTATTGTGAAATCTCTATTGAGAATTCTGTTGTTGAATTAATTATTTTATGGAATATAAAAGTACATTTATTTGTATGAATAATTTTTAAATGCGTTCACAAATAGAAAGAAATACCGACCGACGACGCGTTACCTTTTTATCGCTCTGTCTGCAACTGAATAAAACGGAATACAGCAAAATTCAGTGAATCACACTCGTCGTAATTATTATCATCATACTAAACAGCACACAGTGTATGTATACTACTAGAAACCCCCTCTTGCTCTCGACCAATCTCTTAAATAAGTAAATTCTACTCTCTCTCTCTCTCCATCTCTATCTCGCTTAATTCTCTTGTGGTTGTAAAAATAAAAACATTAATAAGAACAAAAATATACAAATTTCTATTGTATGCGGAATACATACTATATTGTTGTTGATGTTTTTGTTACTGATGGCAATGTTTGCTTGTTCGTCTGTTTGTTGTCTTTCCATATGTGTGTGTAGTTTTGTGCGTTTAAATTTATCAGTCGACTGTGTGAGTGCTATAGTTTAACTACACGGACACTGTACCTATCGTCATATTCAATACACCGATAAACGAACCATTCACAATGTGGAATGCGCATGGCAAAGTACAGTTTTGTTGGCACAGTGGCTATGACGCAAAGAATAATGCAATTAAAAATATTTTTCTTACATATTTAAAGGAAATAGGCATAAAACACAAAAATAAAAAAAGAAATAAGTTCGTAGTCTGTTTCACGCGTTTCATTGAATCAATTAATCCTTTTTGAATGATGTCACGAAGGATATAGCAATTGAACTATGTCGTTCGCATAGCATTGTCAATAAATTCTCACCTCATCTTTAACTAAGCTTCACAGTAATGATGAAAGAACCTGACTTAGAAATATACATTTCTGCTCAATTTCATAAATAAATATTTTTAATTTTTATCTTAAACACACTTATTTAACTTAAATTTATTTAATTTCTTTAGCAAATGATAACGCATTTCACTAATAATAGTTCTTTTTGCCCACTGTTCATTGTAGCTAAAGTACGATGATGATGATGATGTTGATTTCATGTTTGTGACGTCACAATCAATATATAATTTTAAATAGGAAATATTTGATTTTGGGAATGTTTTACTAAAAAGTATTACAGGTACTCTCTGCACACACACACACACACACACACATGCATGCGGACAACAATATGAACACGAATACACGAATACGAGTAAGCACGAACAGTAAGTAATAAGAATTTGTGGTTGTTTGAAATTCTTGTTGTTCTTGTTATTAACGTTGTTGCTATAGTTGTTTAAAACACATTCATGTTTAGCCTCAAAGGAGAGGCCTATAGATGTACATACTTTATTGTGACGTATTGCCCAACGTACCAACCAGTTCTCAGTCAGTCATTCTGTTTATACATGACAATGTCATACCCAAAACCATACAAGATTTCTAATAAGTACTCCACAACAAGAAATGAGAGGAATAAAGCATACTTGATGTAATCAGTGTTGTCGACTTTTATATATCAAAACCTCTAAATTAAACCAAAAACGAATTTTTTTCTTTAATAACAAATCTTAGTGTTTCCAATTTATATAAATTAAACTTGACCAGCGTATACTCATTGTATTCCCATAGCGTATAATTTATTTATAATTGACTAGAACGGTTAAACCCCGTTAATAAAATCAATCCTATGAACAATCAAAAAAAAAAAACTAAAATACTGCTGGAAACGCTAAGTTGGCAATGCTGAATATTTTAGATTTGGGGAAGAAAACAACATGTCTGTCTATCACAAAGTATATGTATTTAGATGAGAGTGTTTACATATGTATTGGTAAGTTGTTTTATTCGTTTTGCGCGATGATGAGGCGCGTCATAATCACACCAATACCAACGTGCGGAAGTGAAAACACATAATCGATAAAGAAACAAAAAATTACGAGTTTGTAACGTATGAATGACTTAAAAGGGATGTAGAAGTATACAAACAAAAACACTAACAACAACTATCATTGTATAAAATATTGTGGTTAAACTTGTGTTAGTGTTTTTGAAGTCGTCTACTATGCATACACACAGCAATAACAAAAATTCTGTAATTCTGTATGAAGAGCAAAGAGAGAGAGAGAGAGAGAGAAAACAAAAGTACTTAACAATACAACAACAAAAATGCTTAAGTAAACAAAAATCTAAAATAAAAACATGTTAATGGGTACACACATTCATACAATTACAGTAACAACAATTATTCTCTTTTAGACTACGTGTGAGAATGTGTGTGGATGCATGTGGAAAGAAATGGCAAAACAAAACAAACAAAAAATAGTAGGTATAGATGATGATAAGAAAAATAAACTGAAAAGAAATAAAATTGTGTATATAACAAGAATAACAACAACAAGAACATCAACTACAGCAAAGTTGACGACAACGACGACAGAAAACTGGAATGTGGTTTTTTGTTATTGTGCCAATGGATCCGATTCGATCCGATGCGATGCGATACGATGCAAAATTCCTATTTTTGTGTGTTTCTGTGATGTGGTTTTTCTTGTTGTGGCGCTGCACTCGACATGAAACGTACAACGTAAGGCAATGACAACGACAACGACAGCTACGATTTGGCTTATTGCCAAATAATAATACTCAGTATGTAGTGGATTTTTGTTTTCTTTTTAGTGTTGTATACACTATATAGTATGTATGTACATACTACATACACATAATCATGCAAACAATTACGTGAAAATAATTCTCGTATACAGAAAACCAGTCCAAGAATTAGGAACTTAAGATAGCGAGAGAGAGAGAGTGGGAGAGGGAGACTGATATAAAAGAGCATTACATACATACAACAAATAAGTGAATGTGGTTTTTATTTTCTTACATATGATGGCAGTGTATCAATTGCCACCAAGTGGTTATTGTACGACCTAGAACATGAGCTTTTTTGGAAATAAAAAAATTGTTTTTATTAAATTTATAACAATTTAAATTGAAAAATTAAAAGCGATATAATTTTTTTGAATTAATTTTTAATAATTTTGTTACGTTAAATAGTAGTAGCACTGCTTATTCGACCCTTACCGGTCGATCAACTGCAATTATTAAAATGACTTCAATTTGTATTCCATTCGAGTATACGTTCGTTAAAACATCATTGGCATTCAAGTGATGTTGTTTGCCCGTGTGTTTTTTATTTGTTGTTGTTGTTGCTGTAATGTGCGATAATGCGACATGATTGCCATACAAAATATTGTCTTATAATTCCAGGGGGATGATTTTGTACCCCAGTCAATTACCTTTTTAAAGTCAGAAGGGTGTTAGAAGGACGCATTGGGCGTTTTGAAGTATTAAAATAATTTGTAATAAATCTTTTGTTCTTTTCTCTTCTTAACGTTGGGAGTATAACAAACAGAATTGTATTTGATTAAGTTAGTACGCGTATCGTGTAGGTACATGGGAATTAATTAAGGAAGTTACGTTATGTTTTTAAATGTATTAAAAGGATTTTCTTGTATGGAATTTAAAATTTGACAAAATTTTCAGCTCTAGGATTTTATTTTATTTACTATACGTGGATAATAAATTAATAGATAAAGATAATTAATGATGAATGCTTCCTTTTTGCTCTCTTAATTATGAGAAATTTGGTATAAATGGAAAACTTAAAGGCAGAACCTGTTCACATGCTTAAAAGCATTTAATCGGATCAATTGTTAAAGCAATAAGCAGTATTTTACACTGAGCTCGTGGCAAATAAACCAAATGCACTATCTACTAGACTACAGCGATTTCAAATAGGAAATATCTACTTTCGATTGTTTTTATTACTTTTATGTTTTAGAATTTCTAATAGGTATACTTCCATATATCGCGCATAATTAAGTTTCTTCCATAAAATGCTTATTACAACAGGAATTCTTCATTACTGAAAGAAATTAATTTTTTTTTAATTTATAAAATATTGGCTACCCTGGTTGTCGGTTAAATTTAAATTAAACCCCAATTATTTACTACACTCACATACACACACACAGTCCCATGCACACCTTTTATACTCGTTTTTAGCAAAGCAATAACAATAACATATAGTGGTAGACCTTGAATACGTAACGGCTCTACAATTGCTACTGATCCTACTTTTGTATGCAGCTCATAAGCTTTTTTGCTGTGTTGAAAGAAAAATCAAAACCAATAACAATAACAACAACAGCAGCAACAGCAACAACGTTAAGTAATGCATAGAATAATAACAATACAGACGACGATTGCTTGACTGATTTACGATTATAACATTCGGCTCGCAGACATGATATTCTCTTCAAAAATTGTTGTTTTAATTTGATCTTTACACATCTTCACACATGCTCGTGTGTAAATGAAACCATTATTATTATACTTGTACGACAGCATTCTCGTGAGTTTGTGTGAGTGTTGAATGTTTGTCCGATAAGAGAGCATCTGTGACGTCATAATTTGCTTAACAATATCATAAAAATCATGATATGTAATGCAAACACTTGCATGTCAATGCATGCATGTTCGTTTCGTATGAAATGTTTGAAGGTGCAAATGAGAGCGAAAGAGACAAAGCGAGAGACAACGCAAGAAGAAGAAATAAAAATCAAGTTCAGTTTTAAGGTGTAGTCGCGTGCTTTAAGTGAGTGAATATTGAAATTGTTTATAAAATAAGTGTAAATAAGTGTAAGTATAATAAAAATATTAAGAAAGTAATAAAAATTAAATACAGAAACCGAAATATGTTTAGAAAAACCGAAAAAATTAAAGGACAAGCAAAAAGGCTGTAATTGCGTGCCGCCATTGAGTGAATAATAAAATTGTTAATAAAATAACTGTAAACGAGTGTGAATGTAATAAAAATATTAAAAAAGAATCAAAATTATGTGCCAAAATTGAAACATGTTTGGAAAAACTGAAAACTTTAAAGAGCAAGCAATCAAACAACCAAAAAGAAAAAAATGGGAAGGAATTGTAAAATTTGCGCCAAAAATGCTTTTTTTCATGCCCGGGTACGCTACCACCACCACCAATAAGAACAAGATATGTAAGTACATAAGTGTGTATGTATGTATGTATAAAGTAATGGCAGTAATTCTTTTTCTTGTTTTTTGTTGTTGTTGTTGTATCTTTTTCCATTGAATTCTTATTGTGTATGTGTTTGCAATAACAACAATGAGTTCTTTTTGTTTTTTTTTCATTTTTTTTTTGTACAAAAACGTTGTGCGCAGCAACATTTTTGTGAAATTGCATGTGCAACGCTGCTAAGAACATGAAATCTGCTAAACTGGTGGTACAAGTTCAACCACCTCAATTGAAAAAAAAAGAACAACAACTACCACAATAATCAAAACTAATCTACACAAACATAGCACATACATAGCAACAACAACAACAACAACAACATCGACAATGGCAATGTTGAATCTATTTAGAACACATTCTCTTTTATTTTACTGGTACTGTTGTTGTATTTTTGTGTTTATTTGATTGTTGTTGTCGTTTTTTTTTCGAATTTCTTTTAAACTTTTCGTGTCAATTCAGTTGGCAGCTATCAAAAGTCACCTCTGCATTCTGTTAATACATTTCTGAGCTCCCATTTTATTTTAAAGGTGGGAAAAACAAAAACCTCGCCACACACAAACAATCATTAACACTCGCTCACTCGCCAACAGCAGACAGCGCATGTTTTATTTTTCCAGAGAGCCAGTGTATGAAAACACAAAATTAGGAGCCGCACAGATAGAGAGAGTGAGAGAGAGAAAGGACTTGTAAATTAGATTGTGTGTATGTATTCAGTAAGTTAGTTTGTATGTTGACACTATCTTTGGCTGGGTTAAATATCGATCCACATTGTAATAGTTGGCCATGGTCTGGTCTGGAATATTTGTATGTGTGTGTGTGTGTACCTAAGAATTTTATCCACACTATAAAATTACGAGCTCTTTGCTTCTATATTTGTATGTATGTATTGGATTTGTTTGGTTATATAGACAGAAAAAAGAGTACATATCGCACAGAGGGACTAAAGCCATATGCATGAAGGATAATTTTTGTTTATCTTTATTATTAAAGGCCTATTTACCAAATATAAGAAATTTTGTTTGTTGATTTTAAGCTTCATTAGGCTGACCATAAAACTGATCAAATAGAGTTTTTCGGAATTCTTTGGAATTTCAATTTGCATCCTTAGGAGAGTTCTGCAGTTATGGTAAAAGCATTGAAACCAAGGCCAACATGTATGCGAGTTATCGTAGTCAAGTTGAAAATCTAAACCTTTTCTGTAGAACGATTTTGGCTCCTTTTTATGCCAATTGCTTGCCTCTATCTCATTAACTATTAGCATTAGGGACCAGAAGTCGTCATAGTCTAGTAGGTAGTGTGTTGGCTTATTAGACATAAAGCCAGGGTTCGAGTATTTCTTCGGCGACTGCCTTTCAACAGATTTCTGGCAAAAACTCTGAGAGTAAATATAATTGCCATGAAAAGTTTCTCAGAGATCTGTCGTAAAATCAACACACACAACATAAGTGGTGCGAGAAACAAGGTTAATAATCCAGACTGAAGGTCTGTAATGAAGTCGCCGTGGTCTAGTTGGTAGTGTGTTGGCTTGTTAGACGAAAGACCCGGGTTCGAATCCCAGGTCAGACATTTAAATGGAAAATATTTCTTCGGCGACTTCCTCTCAGCAGATTTCTGGCAAAGACTCTGAGAGTAAAAATTGCCATGAAAAGTTTCTCAAAAATCAGTCGTTCGGAGTCGACTTTAAACTGTAGATCCCGCCACTTATGTATGTATGTATGTATTAGGGTTCAGAATTAATCTGTTGGCCAAGTTATATAACCATCCTTCCAATACGAATAAACACCCAGCGTAGGTATTTTTTTTTTTATCCATAGCATCCATCTATCCTCAGCTATTCGGTAATAACTAACTACAGTAAATTTGCATACATATTTTGTTTTTGAACATTTATTATGAAATAAATAAATAAATACATTTTTGATTGTTGTTATAAAATATTATAAATATTAATTGTTTTTAAGAAGACTTCTATTTTACATTATAATGATTATTTTTCTTTTTTTTTCTTTTCTTTTGTATAAAAATCAAAAATTTTGAATTACAAAAATACACAAGGACACTTCAAATATTTTTAATTGAGCGCAAAAAACTTTCAATTGAAATTTATGCAATAATTTTTACTTCTCGTTGTTTAAATAAAATTTTAAACAATTTTTTTTTATCATTTTTTTCGTTTTTGATTGAGTATAAAACGTTTATAGTCTCTATCGTTGGAAGAGTTAAGTTAGTTAATGAATGAGATTTTGTTTATAATATATGTAAATGCCAATAATAAATTATTTAAATTAATAATATTTAATAATTAGAGTAATAATAATAATAAGTGCCAAGGATTAAATGTTAAAACAACATAATAACAAACAAATTATATGAAGAAAGAAGACTTTATAATGCTCTGAGAGCATATTTTCAAGGCTCTGAGTGAAACGATAAAAGGTCAGCTTGGCCAGGTTTATCACGTGTTGCATGATAGGCTTCACGTTCCTTATCAGGGAATTTGGTGGGCAAGTTAGGCGAGTGTAAATTGACTTTGGCCTCGAATCTCATGCCAGCCACTTCGACTTCATAGTGGCCAGACAATACATAATCGTTAGTTACTGTCATTTCATTGCCATCATCATCTAGATTGCGTACAAATCCCAGACATACTTGCTTCTTAAAAGTAAACCCATAGCCAGTAGTGGTAGTCATGCCACAGTATTTGCCATCTCTATAAATGGGCTCATTGCCCCAACACCAAATATCTACTTCATGGTCGTGATCATTCAACAATAGCTGTACATACATGCGTTTTACGCCTTCATCTCTTTGCTTTTCCAAAGCAGCGCGACCAATAAAATCATTGGGTTTCTAAAAACACAATAAACAATTCAAGTCAATTCAATTGTTGCTTACCTCCTCGTAATCATTTCATTAATATGTACTTACATTGAATTTCACACGCCAACTGCGACCACACTCCAGTGGTGTAGTGAAAGTATCCAAATCCTGACCCCAAAATGCATAAAACTTTTCAATTCTCAAAGTGCGTGTGGCATAGTAGCCCGCATGTTGGATATTGTACGTTTGGCCAGCTTGTTTAATGCGTGAATAGACATGCAAAGCATATTCATTGGGTATATACAGCACATAACCTAATTCACCGGTATGGGTTATATTGAGCACACGTATGCCGTTTGCCAAGCCTACATCCAGCTCTTTGTAGGTAAAGAAAGGAAAATTCTTTGGTGATAGATCTGTATCGGTTAATTCGGAAAGTAGAACACGTGAATAAGGTCCTATAATACAAATGGCTGTATACATGGATGTCACATCAGCCACATTGACTCCGGAACGCAAATGCTTGGGCATATTTTTCCGTATCCAACTCATAGAACGTGTCTGCTGGATGGTCGGTGCTATCATCATGTAACTGCAAATAAAAACAAATCATTACATATCGACAGGGAGAAGAACTATAAGGCGACTACAGAAACATACTGTCGTTCGGACAGGCGAGCCAAGGAGCAATCGTTTTCGTAACCACCCAAGGGATTCTGCATGCCCGTGTGTATAATAGAACCAACTGGCACATCAACATCATTCGAACACAAATACTGCAAGAGTTCTACTATTTCACTGCCTTTAGACCATAGGTCGTATTTGGTAAAAGAGCTGTAATCTGCCAAACCGATACCCTCGCGGCAGACCTTGTATTCATTAGCCACGTAGTCAAACCAGGGAGGCTTGCCGAAAGTCTTAGTTTGGGCTATGCGGAATTTTGGCAAACCAAACTCGTCTAAAATATAAAATTTTCATAAATCACAATAACAAACCGCCAATGTTAATGCTAAATAGTAAATCACTAACCCTTAACATTATTTGGATCGAAATAATTGGGCCTCTCGTAGCCCATAGTTTGGCCAAAGACTGCACCTGCATCTTGCAAAGCTGGATATATGGGAGACATTCGTAGATTACGGCCTGTTTTATATTCTTCGAACGGATAGGAAATTTGATAAAGTTTGCCGGGAACCTCTTTACAGCGATCGGTTAAGAATTTACGGTTGTTGTGTAGACCCAAAAAGCGGTGTATATCTAAGATGTGCACATCAACGAAAGTACTACCCTTTACCATAAGTTCAGCCAAAGCGCGACCTATGCCGCCAGCGGCTGAAACGCCTATTGTTTTCATGCCTGCTGATACATAGTAATTTTGTATTTCAGGGGCTTCACCCATTATCCATTTGCAGTCTGGCGAAAAGGCTTGCAAAGTATTTGTTAAGCGATCCAAGGAAGCCGTACGTAAGGTAGGCACACGTTTTAAAAGTTCATCTAAGAGCTCATGGAAATGATCCCAATCAGCTGGCAGTATGCGCTCTTTTTGGGAACGGGGTACAACGCCATCATCATAAGTCACTTTAGCTTCACGCTCAAAGCCACCTAAAATTAAACGTAAAGTTTAAGTTACTAAATCTACTATAAGTGTTGCAAAATAACATATTACCGGCCATTATAGTGCCTGCCTTCTCCCTGAAATAAATGCCACCATCATAGTCTCGGACGAAAGGTGTATCGGGATTAAGGCCTTCTATGGGTTTAGTATGCAAATAATGATGTTCAACAGCCTTGAGGGGTATTTTGACTGCCGGAGAAGATAATGTGCCTACTGCTCGTGCCCAAAACCCAGTGCAGTTGACAAAATAATCACATATTATATTTCCCGCTGTAGTCTCTACCTCGGCAACCTTGCCATGATCGCTGCGTATCTTTTTGACTGCGCAGTGTTCTACTACGCGAACATCCATGCGTTTAGCTTCATGTATGAAGGATTGGCACACCAGTTGTGGGTCACAGACACCGTCGTCGGGTATCCAAAGAGCACCTGTTAAGTCTTTTACCTCTAGAAGGGGACATTTGTCTTTACACTGATCTGGCGTTAAAATTTCAGTTTGTACACCCCAGGCAACTCCTTGGGATTTCATGCGATTAAAAGAAATCATGCGATCGAAATTGCGTGCCAAATTAAGACTTCCCACTTGTCGCCAACCGGTGGGTAGACCTTTTTCTGTGAGCTCTTTTATTAGCTCTATGGAGTATTCAGCTAATTTTAATTCTGAATAGCTGGGTTCAAAACGTCCTGCTAAACCACTGGCACACCACGGATTTTCACCGCTTACCTTGTCCTGTTCCACTAAGACGGTGTCTTTGCCCCAGCCTAGTAAAGCTAGATGATAGGCCACTGATGCACCCATTATGCCGCCACCACATATCACAACGCGTGTTTGACTTGGCAAGACCGTATCGACCTCTATCGAGGGTTCTGGTGGTTTAAATTTTCTTTTACGGAAAACATTTGCCTCCTTATCGGGTGCATTCGATTGCAGGCATCTAGTCGATGTTAGCAAACCAAATGATCCTTTTGTTTTGCCATAAATTTGTCCAAGGCAAAGACTTGATGATAATTTTTGGCCATATTTGTACATTATTTAACGCAGTAATAGCACAAAATTATTATTTGTGTGGCCTTCTATATGTATTGCGTATATTTTCCAATCAAAATAAGAAAAGAAATTCACTTCGTATATTTAAAAAGTAAACATATGCAATGTTGGAAAAAGAAAAACAAAAATAGATATGTCATTTGTGTAAAGTGCTGCCAAGTTATGTGTACAATGAAATCATATGTCAACAAGCTGGTGTATAACAGTTTGTCAATAAAAGTGTACTTTTTATACCAACGTAAACAGCTGACATAGATGTAAACAACAGTAGTTGTTTTCTATCGCCGATAAATTGTTATTCAATTACTTAAATTTAGAAAGAAAAATGTTAAAAATAATATATTTTATCAAACCAGTTGCTGGAATACTTCCTCATACGTTTAAAGTTACCTGTGGCAATAAAACACACACTTTAATAATAAACAATTCAAAGAGCTTGCATACCGGCTTTTCGAAATTATCCCAAGAAAATGTCGAACAGAAGAAGCAAGAGGGTAGTAATAAAGCCTTTTTTTTTAATAAAGATGTGTTTTTATTTATGTAAAACGATTATTTTTCTTATGTTTAAGAACATTCTTTAATGGATTTTAAGGGGGAATGGCCTTTGGAAGAATTATCATTATTTAAAAACGATATGAAAGTATTGCCTAACTTTATCACGGATGTGGAAGAGACTCAGCTGTTTGAAGAAGTGGAACCCTATATGAAACGTTTGCGTTATGAATATGATCATTGGGATGATGTAAAATAATTAAGGAACATGTATGTGGGGAAATATTCAATTATTTTTATATACATATTTAGGCTATACATGGTTTCAGAGAAACCGAAAGGAAACACTGGTACCCATATAATAGGCAAGTTTTGGAGCGTGTACAACAAGTGGGCTTTGATGGCGAAATAATGCCTTTTATACATGTTTTAGATTTGGCTCCCCAAGGTGTTATCAAACCGCATGTGGATAGCATTAGAGCAAGTTTTTACTTCGAAGAAGAGTTGTTTAAGGCAATTTTTAATAATTTTTTTTTTATCTTAACATTTGAATCTTAGTATTGTGGTCACACAATAGCCGGATTAAGTTTATTATCTGATGCTGTTATGCGTTTAGTGCGCACTAAACCCACAGACCAAGACCACAAGAGTGGCAATGACACTGACGATGCCTATCGCAGCCAACCAAAAGCTATTTTGGAAAACAATTTTTATGTTGATATACTATTGCCCAAACGCTCTTTATATATTATGAGGTAGGTAAGCCAATGGAAGTGTTTTCCATAGCAGCTGTGTCTAAATGAAAACATATTTTGATTTGTATATTTTATTTTTTGTAGTCATACGGCTAGATATAATTTTACTCATGAGATACTAGCCAATGAGCAGTCGAAATTTCAAGGCCAGACTATAATAAAACAACGAAGAATTTCTATTATATGTCGTAATGATCCTTAGATTGTAAATAATAAAAAATGCAAAACTGTTTAACAGTTTAACTAGTCTTAAGTGTTATGACCTTGTTTTTTAGGTTTAAATACATGAAAATTATAGCATGAATAAATTTTTTTGATTACAATTCATAGTATTTGAGCCCTCAATTCAATCATAAAAATATTTATAATTTCCCTTGATAAGACGTGAGTACATACGTATATAGATGAAAATTTGACATGTTTTATGTCTCTCACCATTATTAAAACTATTATGTTTTTAATTTTTATATGTTTTTTTTATTTTTTATTTAGTTTCGAAAGTATTGAATTACAACTTTTTACACAATTCTAAAATATTTGCTAAAACTTTTACTCCTAATTTATAATATTATTATTATTTTATTTTTTGGTTTTATTTAACTATATATATAAACTTTTGTTTTTATTTAACAAGTTTTCAATAATGATTACATAATTATTTATTATTCTTTATTCTTTATTATTATTATTATGTACTTTAGTTTAAATATTAATTTTATTGGTTTTCTTTTTTTTGTTTTTCTTAATACTTCTACTTAAACAATGTGTTTTTGTTCCATCTGTTATATGTTTTTGTTTTGTTTAATTATTTAATCTTTTTAATTTTTGCTGTTTTACGCTAAACTAAACAATTTCATAAATAATTTATTTAATACAACTGGTTTCATTGCTAAATTATAAGCAAATTTTTATCTTAGTTAAGTTTACTTAGCATTCTCAATATTTTATGATAATTTTGTATTTTCTAATAATTAATCAACAATTCATTTTGCAATTTATTTATAAATTTTGAAGCAGCTAATATCTAACTGAATAAAGAGGTACATACTTTCATTTATAAAGTTTCTTATTTTATATCAATTGCTGTTTCGTTTTGTAAAAAAATTGAAATTAAAAAATTTCGGAAAGAAAAGTAATCTATAAAGCCAGCCTTAAATCAAAATACAGTTTCATATTGAAATAGAAAAAGAATATCAAATAAAAATTCGTAAGCGATTGTTTTAAGATAATCCAAATAAATGTTACACAACTTAACCCAGTGATATTTTCTATTTTCACATTTCCTTTCATAATTCCCTAAATAAGGTACGTTTTTATTGTTGATAAAATTTATTTAAAAGAAATTCGAATAACTAGACCACTTTTTATCACGGGTTTTGTTGTTTTCTTTTATGTTTTTAGTTTTTAATCAAATTAATTTCAGTAATACTTTTTTGCAAAGGCCATTTCACACTATTACACTAAATTTCGAATATGTAACTTCGGGCAAAAGGAAACGGGAAAAATTGAACTCACTTCTGTTGTAAATACATTTCTTTTTTCTGCCGTATTATTATTCCAAATAAAATATGGAAACCTTTGCATGGAGGAGTCTCATTACAATTCTTTAGTCTGAATTATGACCTAGGTTCTTACACTACTCACGTTGTGTATGTTGAATTCATCCATAAGTGGCGGAACCTACAGTTTTAAGTCAATTCCAAACGATAGATTTTTGAGAAAGTTTTCATGGAAATTCTATTTGCTTTTAGAGTTTTTGACAGAAAACGACAACCATATTTCGTTTTTGCTTGAGATGTCTGGGCTAATAAGCCAATATATTATCTAGTAGACTATGGCGATTTCAGTTTCATGACTCTAAGTAAAAGACAATAATTTTGTTCATTTTATTTCTTGTATCAGAACAAGACCCCTCATTGCATGTGTCTCCAGAGAAATGTGAAAGATTTTAAATTCATTAAAGAAAAATTGAAAAATTTTGCAATATTTAATAAAGGAGCGAAGGGGCTTTTGAAATTATAGGTAAATATGGATTAACAGGGCTTATGAAGTGATCAATCATGTAAAATTCTTATTCTGTTCGAACGTAAAGTCCTATTGCCCCTCTATTGTTATTATAGTGTAAGACGGTCTTAAGCTGTCAAGTTATTTGGAAGTATTGTTGTTTTTAAATTTTAATTTTAATTTTTTTTTTTTGTTTTTGCTTTTTGTTTATTATAATTTGTTTTAGTTTATTTTATTATAATAGATTGAACGATCGTTAAGGAAAAGAAGGCACAGAAGAAATTATCTATTATATACATACATATATAGTGTACTTTACATTTACATTTACATATATTTAGTACAATTTTGCTATTTTCATTTCAATATTTTGTTTTGATTCATGTACCAAATATTGTGTATTTAAATATGAGAACATTTCAAGTGTTTCAAGTATTCTATGTACGATACTATAGTTTCTATATAAAATTTGTAAAACATATCCTAATAGAGTATAAAGTTTTTCTTTTTTATTTTTATTTTTCTTTTAATATATAATAAGTATACATACATACAAGTAAAGTCAAAAGTATAAGTTTCTTCTTATTTATTTATTTATAATAATTTACAATTATTATTCGTATTATTATTATTAATAGAATATATTTTTGTATTTTTGTTTTTACCAATATAGTATGTATGTATGTATGTAAACATAGTTTATTTTTTAAAGTGTGATTTACAGACAGAGATTTTTTATAGCTTTAAATATGTATGTATGTATATAGTATGTAGTTTTTTTTTTTGTTTTAATTTATAAAGAATTGACAGTGTGTTTTGGTTTTTTTTTTTATATATTTTTTTGTATAAATAGAGATTTTTTTTTTTTATAAAAAGAAATTGCTTTTTGTTTGTTGTTGTTTGGTTTTTATTTTTTAATACACAATTCGTTGATAATTTAAATTGTTTAAGGTTTCTGGTTTTTCTGTATTTTTAGTTTCCATAAATACATACTCCCTTCTAGCAGCCTTAAGACATTCATTAAAAAAATCACAGTTTAAGCTCCTGCTGAAGGTCGTGGTTTTCGGATAGTTTATATGTTTTTTTTTTGTTTTATTCGATCATGTACATAATGGCTTAGATTAAAACAAAAGGTCCAGCCAGTTCAGGCAAAACATAACAAGACACAAATAAGGATTTTAAAAAAGAATTTGGATTCTTTCTTTCTACTGAAAGAACTTAAAAATCTCTGGTAGAAAGTCTATCTTAAATAATTAATTTATGAAATAATTTTCTTGTAGAATATTTTAAGATTTAAAAAAAATAATTTAGAAAATTAAACTTTTTAAGGAGTCAGTGTGGTTCTAAAGTTCCAGAAAATCGATTTTTCTTAACGTTTCTAATACGTTTAGAGCCAAAGGTAGAAATCTTCCCTTCCCTTAAATGCTACGAAAGGAAGAAAAACGCCATCAGGTAGGCGGAATTTAAAAGTGTTTTTCGATTCGCGATTTAGCAAGAACTTCTTGACGGATTTCACTGAAATTTTGCGAGAATGCTCTTAACTAAGCTAGAAAACATTGGCAAAAATAGGAAAAAAAATCCTAAATAACGCCATTTTGTTATTTCTGGCTTTAGAAGCGTTCCTATTTTTTATTTTAAAAAACTTTATTTCTGGGGGGAAAATAACTTTTTTACAAAAAAAAGTCCCAACATTTCTAAAGGAAACTCCGGAACCCGATGGCCTCTGTTTGTGTTTTCTTGCTTCTTTTGCCCGGGGCTAATTTAATACACAATATTTGATGTAAATACTTCGTGTTATTATTATTGAATTTATTAAAAAAAAAATTTGAATTTAATTTTGTCGAAAAAACTTGTTTTGTTAGAAAACAAATTTAATGAAAACTTTTCATCACATCTCAAAATTCTTGGAAAAATAAAGGGAAAAACTTTGCAAATGGCAACGATGGGCCATTATCTTAGAAAAGAGAAGTTTAAAAAAGAATTACGGGAAGTATACCTAATAGGTAAACCTTTAAGGCTTTTGGTGTTGTAGTGTAATTTTCTGGATTTAAAGAATGTGTTGAAATATGAAATAGTTCTAGTTTCTGAAATATTTTTCTACAATAGAAAAGATAAGTGAATTCCACTGTCTTCCTTCTTGACTGGACCTGTAATAATAGCAAGTATTTTAGAGTTTTAATTTATGGATTTTGTTTTTCGTTTCGTTTCGTTTTTTTTCTTATTAATAAAAAAGAAAAGAAAAGAATTTTCTAAATTTAGTTTAATTCCTCTAAATACAATACTATACATACATGCAATTAAAGTTATGTTTTCTTTTATTTTAATTGTTAAAAATGTTTTAATGTCGCCTGTATTTCGAAACCTAACAAAATATTTCTTTTAAAAAGGGAAAATTTTATCTTTTTTTTTTTTAATATTTCAAACAAAAAACTCTTTCAAACAACATTTTCAATTGTTTGTTTGATTATTTTATATTTTTTACAATTCCTTTGCGAAATACAGAGCTTTTTTGTGACCTATTTGTGTATGCTGTTGGAGTTTTCTTTTTTCTTTTTTGATGTGAATGAAATTTGTTTTTTTTTTTTTCCTTAATTAATAAAATTTCAATATAAATGCGTTTTTGTTTTTCTCTGTTGCTCTACCATTAATTTAATTACTATATATAAACTCGTTTTAACAATTAATTTTTATTTTTACTTTTTTTCTTTTAAAATAATTTGTTTTTTTTTCGGATTGTGAGTTTCTTTTACAAATTTAACAGGTTTTTTTATTTTTTTTTATTTGTTACAATATAAGTTTTCAGTTTTAATTTAATTTCAATCGGTTTTTGCAACTAAATAACGCTACACAAAGTCAAATATTTACCGAAATGAGATGAGAGCTGAGAACTGAAATGGATGCATAAGTACAATTATTTGTGAAGCCAAAAACTTTTCAAAATTTCACGATTTTTATAACATTTGCTAGGTCACACTGAAGGCTTATTTAACAGCTGCTTTATATGTAGTATATATTCGGTATCTGTATCATCGGTATAGAAAAATATTTTTTGATATTTTATGTAAGGAGTGTGTGTGTGTGTCTTGTTATTTATTCTGGCTTCTATCCAAGACCTTATACTATAAAAAATTTGGCTATTAACCTACACTAGCTACTTAAAAATGGCTAACTGACTAACTGACTGACTGACTGAGACTCAATAATTTGCAATTCTTGTTTTCTTTTAGGATTTATTATCGTCTAGAAGACATTCGTAGAATAAGAAATATTAGTTGAAGATGTCGTTATGTAAAGTTACATTAGCTTAGTCATTAAACTTAAGTTTATTAAATTAAAATTTATAAGTAAATCGTACTTGCTTGCTCCTCATAGCACGAGTATATACAATCGTTAATTCATCTTCCCTACCGAAAGTTACCATATGTACACTTTAATTAAATCTTATGTTGTTTTCGTTTTCGTTTTTATCTTTGGTTGTTCTACTATTTATATTTACTTAAGGATTCGTTCGTTCTACAAGTCTCGTTCGTTAAATCGTATGTACATTTCCTCTCCTTCCTCTCTTATTCCTTTGCTTTTCCTATAGTTTCTATGCCTAATCACAGAGTTTTTGGCTTTTAAGAATCGGTTTATAGTGGCTGTACAGAAATTATTTTTCAAATTGAGCATTTTTGTTTTTGTTTTGTTCGTATTACGTCGAGTATGATTTAGATTCCCTAATGATTTTACAATAATTAATTGATTCATAATGATGGAAAACTAAACTAAACTAAAACTAGCCGTCAATGGATGATTGTGGTGATTTGACCAGCAACAATTCATTATAGTCGGAGTCTTCATTGCCACTGTTGTCTCGTTGATCCATACGTCTGCGTTCAGAAATGATGCGTAGTATTTCGGCCGAATCAGATTTGCTAAGGCCTTCGACTATTTGCATATCTGACGATGGCATTCGACCGCCGTTTGTGTCGGCGTTATTGTTGTTGGTTTTTGTTTCATTTGAATTCGTAACATTTGCATCGCTTCGGCTTTCCATTACCACCGGCAGCAGTAGGGAACTTTCATCCATGTCTGGATCTTCGTCTAGTGCCTGTTGTTTGAAGAGTTGTTTTGTACTACCGCTACGGCTGCGTGGCGGCATAGAACGTGGCACCGACAGTAGGTTGGTGCGTGCCGGTCCCATAAAAGTGGGATCTGTAGAGAGCGAACGTCCATAGGGTTTTCTTATGGCGACTGCACTAGAGGTTGGTGTTGTGCTGCTGGTTGGTTTTTCACTAACAACCGCACTTACAATGCTGGCTACATCGTGTGCAGTACGGGGTACCTCTTCGCTGCGTATGCTGTGTACGTCATAGGTGGAAGAAGGACTGCCGTCCGATTCTAGACTCTCGAAGATAGTGCCACTGCGAAAATCAACGACATCGCCTCCCCAAGGCAAAGAATCGGAACTCATACGCTTCGATTCGAGGGTACGACGACGAATGGCTTGTTCGTCCAGAGATCGTTCTTTTGTGAGCATTCCTCGTTTGCGCAGTGCTGTCGAACAGCGACGTCCACGTCTCGCTGTTGGTGGTATTTGTAGTTTTGAATCGAAACTATTCTCTTCGGTTGTAATGGTCTCGGGTATTAGTTGGGTGAGAGCTTGTGTTTTAAAAGCACCGCCTATCTCGGCAAGACCCAGTCCGTTTTGCTGGTTAAAGTATTGTATTGTTTGGCGTCGATTATTGGTGGCTGCTGCGATAGCGGTATTGAGTACGCCGCCACTGCCACCGCCACCGCCAAACTTTTTCTCCAGGGAGGGTGTATTATAGGTAAAGTTCATTGGCAGTGATTTGACTTTGCCCAGTTGACGTTGAGCTGGCGCAGACGGTTTTGTTTGCTGTTGCAATTGTTCGCATAGCTTTTGTTCCTGCTCAAACTCTTGCTCTCGCACAAGTTCGCGTTCGAGTTCGACTTCCATATCCATTTCGTCTTCCATTTGTTTGTGGCTCTCCTCGAGGTGTTTCATCAGTACAGCCACGACGACGTTCACTAACACGAATTGCGCCATTAGCACGAATATCACAAAGAAGATGGGAGCTATAACTGAGCTAACGCAACAGTTGCGTACGCAATCCGGTGCGTCATCACAATTATCCCTCAATGTATCCTTCATGATGCCGTTCCAATTATCGCCAGTCGCTACGCGAAACAATGTGAGGAAAGCCATCCCGAAATTGGCGAAATGTGCATGTTCGCCTAGGCCCTGGCATGGTATCTCTTCGGAGCATTCTAATCTGCCGAAGAGTTCCACGCCGAGTGCGGCGAAAATAAAGAAGAGCAGGAAGAAGAGCAGACCCAAATTGCCAACTTGTGGCAACGCTTGCATCACCGTGTCCAGCAGGGCTCGTATGCCTTTGGCCATTTTCAACAATTTCAACACCCTTGATATACGCAAAACACGCATTACCCGTATTATAGTCGGATTAATGGGAATAATTTTTGTGGGCAATTCTTCTAATACGATGCCCACAATTGATAGGATCACAATGCCAACGTCCAGTTGATTCCATTTGTCTTTCAGATACAGTACCCATCCCAGTGCCACCAGTTTCATATGGGCTTCGAGTATGAACACAGCGGTGAAAAAATAATTGAATATCTTCAAGGCGTACTGTAAAAAAGTTGGCATTCTATAGTATTCCATGGCCATCGTTACAACATTAAGGCCAATTACAGCCGCTATTGCCAAATCAAAATATTTCGAGGTGACCACATTATGTACAAACATGCGTGATGGCGAGTAGTTAATATAGTAGGGTGGCTCATGCATTCGTCTACGTTTCTTTTCCATTTGCAGTGCTCTTTTGGCGGCCCGACGGATTTTCTCTTCCTTTTCCTGTTCCTCACGACAACGATGGAAATTCTCGACAACGACACCGACAAACATGTTGAGCACAAAGAAGCCGACGAGCAAAATAAATGCAATAAAATAGAGCAGACGCCATTCGTTGTAGTTGACAATTGGTTGCTGGTCGACACCGACCGCATCCAGACCAGTGTACATGATGTTGACCCAGCCGTCGCGCGAGCTCAGGACAAACAACGACATAAGTGCCTTACCCAAATCATCGAAATTGTATTTTCTATTGACCCAAGCATTACCAGGTATGTTGAGGCAGTCGGTTTTATTCCGAACGTGTTTAATGTTCTCGCCCTCGCAGAAGAAGAAGGTGCCCTTGAATAGCTGCACGCCCAGAATGCCAAATATAATGAAGAACGTGCAACAGATCAAAACAATATTGCCAATAGGTCGCAGGGACGATAAGAGCGTTTGCACGACTAATTTCAAACCCGGGGCACGGTTGATAACACGTAGCGGCCGTAGGGAACGAAGTAGTCGAAACACCTAAATGCGAAAATAGAAAAGAAAAGAAAGAAAAGAAAAGAAAGAAAGAAAACAAACACACACATACGCATACACAAATACAATAAAAAAAATTATTTAAAAAAAAAAACCGGAAACAGAAAAGCAAAAACGAAACAAATTAAGAAAAGAAGCTTGCGAATCATATTGTATTTGCCGTGCGCTTTTTGAGTTTTTTTTTGTTTTGTTTTGTTTAGAACTCGAATAATAGATGGACGGAACGAATAAATGATGTTGATGATGATGATGATTTACCCTTAAAATCCCAAAAATCCTTGGACTTGATTGACTTATCAACGACATGAGTAAGTCAATTATGGAAATTGTAACCAACGATCCATCCATTATATTCCAGCCAGATGTGAAGTAGGCATCTGGGCCATAAAACATACCAGTTGCCACAACCTTTATTAAAACAACAAAGATACAGAAAAAGAAAGAACAGAGAGAGATAGAGAGAGAGAGATCAGAGGGTAGTCGTTCGTTCATTCGTTCATTCGTTTATGAATAATAATAACCTTGATTAACATTTCAATGGTGAATACAGCCGTAAAAACATAATTTGCGGTAGACAGAAATAATCGTTCGGTGCTGTAAGGCGGTATGTTGGGTCGTTCCATGGCCAAGGTAATACAGTTGAGTGCAATAAACAGTAGAACTAAATTGTCGAACCATTTTTGGCTTACGAACCAAGTACAGATACGACGGAACCTAAAGTGTGGTGCCATGTATTAATTTTTGAGGTTTTCTTTCTTTTATTTTTCCAATCTCATTAAAGTGTACCTGTTTTCCTCCGAGAATATGTACAATGAATATGATTTACGTTCATTGGTAAACTCGTGTGGTGTTAGTCTTTCGATGAGAATTTTTATCTTTGACATGCGATCTGATTGCGAAACAATGGAATGTTGTTGTTGCTGTTGCTGTTGCTGCTGCTGTTGCTGCTGCTGCTGGTGGTGTTGATCTTTAGAGTGATCGGTGCTTTGTTTACGCGGAAAATGACTCAAAGAATTCTTGCGCCTCTCACGCTCTTGCATATATTGTTGCAACATATCGGTTTCACCAACATTTGCATAACTCTTGTGCCACTTGTCCAAATCCAATTTGGAGTTGGTGTAGGACAGCGATTTGCGTGCTGCATCCAGATTATGTAGATTAAGGTGGGACGTTTTCGTGAAGGCCAATTCTATAGAGGACATCCGACGCTTGCCGGGCGCATTATACAATTTCGAAGGTTGATTGAGATTCTGGTACATGTGCGAGTTAAAGAGACAGGCCGAAGCCCGTCTACTGCTGGCACCACCACTGCCTATACTAAGCGAAGTGGATAAACGCCTCATGGAGTTTTGCGGGCTTAAACGATTAGTGTCCTTATGCTTGACCGCTAAATTAGGTGTAGTGGGCCTTAGTAAAGCTTCAGCCCGTTGTGAAGGACTATCGGTTAAAAGACAGGAGTTATCATTGCCATTATTAAGCTGATGTTCCAAATCCTCGTCTGTCAACATATCGGATTTTTTTCGTTTAGAACTTGAGCGACGAAAACGTTTTAAACTTGGTAATCTCTGTAGAGGCTCTTTAGATTCTGGGGCAAGAGAACTAGCTGTTGCATTAGCAGCAGATGCTAAACTATTACCCTCATTTCTGGTATGGGTAAAGGAGGGTAACTGTAGCTTAGCTGCTGTTGAAGATATGGTCGGCACATAAATGGGCCCAGTGGCAATAGTACTAGAATTTTTTGAAATATCATCAATTATTACACCACCGCCAGTAGTAGTAGCACCACCAGCACCACCTGCCCCACTGCCATTAATACTGAGCGGCGACGGCAGTAGGGAACTTTTTGCTCCACACGCACTCAAATTATTTAACGAGTTACTGTTATTGATTTCCAATTGACTGGCATTTAAGATGTTGATTAGCGGCTTGTGCGGTAGAACCGGTGAGGGTGGTATAAGATCTATAGATGGAATGCCTTCGTCTAGAGAACGTTGGGCGCTAAATATAGTGGGCGGCCGCAATAGCGAAGGAGAACCGGGACTCTATGTATAACAAAAGAAAAGAAATTGAATTTTTTTTCTAACGTTTAAATTATTGCCAAAAGAAAAACAAAAACTCAGTCTACCTCTTGTGTGTCTGCATCAGTTTGATGATCCCAGTTCTTGAATGTAGTGCCAGTCTCTAGAGTGGTATTTGGTGAGTCTTGAGGTGTAGCCGCTGTGGTGGTTATAATAGGAGGTTCCCTTATGGGACGAATTTTAGCTAAACGAGGAACATCAGCACGTCTATCTCTTATGGAATATGTCTTTGTATAAACAAAGAAAATAAAATTATGAAAATTTTTTTTAAAAGGGATTAATTTTAATGTTTTTGTTTTGTTTACCTTCTTAAGAATTTTACGATCCTCATCCGTAATGGATGGCAACACTGCTCCTGTGGCAGCGGCCGAACCAATTGACTTGTGAACTTCTTTCTCTGATAACTTACGTGGCACGTTTGCCAAAGCGTTCGAGCTACTTAAAGGTGAGGATAAATCTCTTGCCTTTTGCGGTTTTTGTAAATTGTTTTTATTCTCTTGAAATGTTTCCAAGGCCTCTTGATGCTGATTGAATTCGATTTAGTTTCTTAAGTATTACGCGCGTGTAAACTGTAGCATGTATGTATGTACTTACCTTGCGTATATCTTCAGCACTGTGCCAACGATTATGGACCTCATAGTAGCTCTCATTGGTCGATGATGAATCTGTTTCGCTGGGCGATTCATCATACATAACATCGCTATAATTTTCAGCCAATGTTTCCTCGCGTAATTTCTTAACCAATTCACGTTGTTCACGTTCGCGACGTTCATTTCGCTGAGGGAATCAAAATTTCAAAATTAGACTTTTGCTATGGTTTTTATGCGCCCTTCTTTTATAGGCCACATCATCATAATCATAAGCATTATTTGATTGAAATTGTCTAATACAGGCCAAAAAAGAATTTTCGTTGCCATTATTTGATAAATCAAAATAACTGTTTTCAATAACTGTGCTTTTAATTAAAAACATCTACAGATATCGGGGGGTGTAAAAGTGAGAATACATATTAACGCTTGCAGAGTGGTGATGTTAGTGATTGATTTGATTGGTTAATTTTGTTTTTTAGGACTGAACGACGAATATTCTTCTTTGGTCTGTTTGTTTTTTTTATTTTATTTTTTGCTACTGGTAAAACTCTACCTCTGAACTGAATCCCTCAACCAAAATGGCGACCAATAGGTTAAAGAGCACATAATTGCCGAATGTCATTAAGGCTACAAAATATAATGCGGCCCAATGACTTGTCTTTTCCATGCCATTGAATAGTACAACATTCCAGTCTTCTTGTGTCAGAATCTAGAAAATGTTTGGGTTGCATGTTAAGCACGTTAAGCAATATTATTTCTAAATTTTTTGTTTGTTTTTGATTTTTTTTTTTTATTATTTTTAATATTTTTTTAACAATCAAAACAATTGAACGAAACACAACTGGATTACAAAACGTGTCTAGGAAACATAAGCCTGGATTTTTTTTTTGTTTTTTTTTGGTAATGTTAGCAGGCTTTTGCTGGCTTATGTTTCTTAGTTTAGAGTGAAAAGCGCAACTTAAAATCAAAAAAAAGACACACAAAGTCGTACAAACATTAAAGAAAAAAAATTAAAACAACAAAAAAAAAAATAATAAATAAATCAATAAAAACATTAATTAATTAAAAAACCGAAAAATTATAAACAATTTTAATTAAAGGTTAAAAAAAACTAAAGGTTTCTTACAAAATTTGCTGTTATTTTTACGAGTTTTTTTTTTTTTTTATGGGAAAACTTCAATAATGCATTATTAACAGCCTACAAAAGTTTTTAATTCAATTAAATTTTTTTTTTATGGTCAAGGTCTTGAAAACATTTAAAAATTTTAAAATAAATATTCAAAGCAAAGCCAAAACTCTGTGAGTGACCTTAACCTTTGACGAAATCTAAAACAAAAAAAAAAAAAAAAGAGCAGAAGAATTTGAAAATCTTCAAACAATTATTATAAGTACAGTTAGTTAGTTAGTTAGTTAATTAATTAGTTACAAGTAGTAGAAGTTTATAAATTATATAAATTGTATAAAAAATTTTAAAAATAAATTTTAATTCGTGGTGTGATTTGTTATTAAAAAAAAAAAAAAATGAACAACAACACAGACTTGATCAAGAAACTCTAGCTGAAACGCGTACGAAATAAACAAATTCCAATTTTTTATTGTTTTTTTTGTAAAATTTCTTAAAAAAACAACAAAAAATACAATTAATATCGTATTCTTTGTTAACATTTATTTACAAAAGTTTTTTTTTTTATATACTTTTTTATGGTATTTTTTTTTTTATAATTAATTTAAAACTATAAGAAAATTCATTACGTGCCAACTGTTTAAATGAATTATTTTGTTTTTGTTTTAATTTTTTTTTTTTGTTGTTTGATTTTATTTTAAGGAAAAAGGAAATTATAGAACTCAACTACCTAAAACGAAACTTAGCAATAATATCGTATAGTATGTACTTTGAAATCTTAAATTTAAAATGTTTTTTTTTAAATATAATGCTTATATAGTAAATGAAATCATTTCTCTTAGTTATATTAAGAAAGAAAGAAAAGTTTGCAACATTTTTTGGTTTTTTTTTTTTTAAAGACACTTTACTTTGTATTCAAAGAAGAAGTAACAATCACATGCATTCACAAAATGAAATTCTTTTCGATTTTCATTTATTTTTGACTGTCAGATCTGATTGGTTTTGCATTAACAATGTGAATTTGTGTAACAAATGATAGAGTTTTCTTAATATTTAAAAGAAAAACATTTTTTTTTCTTAAATGATTGCTTACAAATTACTGTATCTCACTTAGAAAGTGCAGTAAATATTATTTTGAAGTGATTTTTATTAAGAAAATTTGTTAAAAGAATATTTTTTCATGCACTTGTGATGTCTGTAAGGAATGTCTTCAGCAAATGACTTGATTGTTAATTATTTCTTGTCGTCGTTATTGTTATATTATCTGGACTAACATATAAACCGATGCTTTGATAGCATTTTTGCAATATTAAAATTATCAATAATAATTGTGCCCTCTACTGTTTCATGTCTATTGACATGTGCAAATCTCAGCCATCATGTAGGCTTTTTGTGTGTTAACCATTAGGAATAGGACCTTATTTTCTATAGAAAGTCTGAATTTTGTAGTATAAATTCCCTAAACTCTTTCCAGTTCATTCTTCTGAGATTAGTTACTTTTGGAAAAGTATCATCCGAAAAATATTGGGATCTCGAGTTTGTGAAACCGGGCCATTAAACATGAAATTAAGTTCTTGTTATTATTATCTAATAGAAATTCTTCAATTTAATTAATATGTACGTACATATATCGTTATATATTGACCAATTCCGTAGAACAGACAAATGTAGTTCATTTTCTTTGTCATAAAATCTACATTAAAGCGATTTAAATTTCTAAACAAGCGAGCGGTCAGATGACCGGTTGTAATCCACACCTCAAATCGTTTCCCATTAGATTTTTATTCTTTATTCCTAAGATCATTTTTAGGAAGGAATGACAATTTCTTCACAGAGGATTTCACATGGTAATTGGTGAAAATCGTATAATCAAAATTAATTTTCTTACAAATCAGATTGAATTCGATTACAAGCCCCATATTAAGCCTCCAGACAACGTCAGAGTCATGTCAAGAGAAACCTCTAGACTATCTCTTGTTGTTTAGTTGAGAGATTTCTGTGTAAACAATCCAAAATAGTTCAAGTGATAATACAGTCAACGAACGATAATTGGTTATTACGTACATATTCTCGAGTCCGAACGATTTAATTCAACTTTCATACAAAAAACGTCGTTTATTACGAATTCTCGATTAAAAGGAACTCCTTTAAATGGTCCCAGTAATTAAATTCCATACATTTTACCTTTTTTATAACGAACCCTCAGAAATAACTTTGAAATGTGGCAACAATCTTTAATCAGCTGATAGGTAAAAAGAATTAACACTTATTTTTGATTTTTAATAAAAAAAATACTTTTTGTTTTTAATAAATGATAAAAATTATTTGTATTTTATATTTTCTTCTATGACTTCACCCCGTTTATTACGAACTTTGCCTATAACGAACTATTTTTTCTGGTCCCAGGTTTGACTATATATCGAATTGAATTTCAAAGTTACAAGAAAATTCCCTTCTAAATGTATTTCTATATTCTTCTATCACTTTTTCTTTAACATAAAAGAGGACAAATTGAGTGGGTATTGAGTCCATCCTATATATTCTGAGTTAGAATTTCAGAAATACCATAAGATTTATGACTGATGAGACCAATAAATCTGTATTCACCTGACTTCTTCGCACCAGACTTGTTCGTGGAATTTTCTTTTAAGAAATCGTTATCATTTCGTTTCTTGGTTAAAAACTTTGAAGATATAATTCTACAATTTAGCCAGAGATTTTATGTTCCTATCTTTTATCAGTTAAAAGAATCTCGAAAGAAAGAAGAAAATATAAGGCCATACACCCTTTTTTCCTTTCAAAGCATTGATTTTTTATATTATTCGTTAAATATTAACATGGCGCGATGATCAGATGGATCTGTTTATGCTTTTTATCGATTAGGAGAAGAACTTCTAACCTCTTTACTCATATAATTATTATTATTTAGTGAAACATATTGTGATTGTCATATTGTGTTTGAGTCAATTTCTTAAAAAAGTTTCATTTTGTTGCATTTGTGCTCTACTATAAGTAATTAAAAATTAATATTTAATTAGTGTCTAGGAATTGATAGGAAACTGTGTAACCTAACTTTAACTATTGTTCATAATATCTTTGATAACTTGAAAGCTAGATAAGGTGCTTATTTCTACTACTTTGTACTTTGTATTGGGCAAAAAGTCTAGGAATTTTTGGTAAAACTAAACAAAAAATTTTTAAACTCTACTTATACTCGTAGTATATGGATATGGCAATTAGCTACAATGCCAACAAAATTAATTTAAAAGATGATAACAAAAAAAGGGATTTTAAAAATTTTTAATTTGAATTTTGTTTGTTTCTTTTTTTTTAGAATTATTCTACGAGTAGATAATCATGGTTATATGATATGAAAATGTTTGTTGTTGTTGTGTTTAAAACTATTCAAATACATTATAATTATTATACTATATGTATGTAGTATATGTATGTAGACAAATTTAATGAATTCAATTTACTTGAAATGTCTAAAAATGATTAACTTGATGAAATTAATTTGAAAACTTAAAAAAACAAAAATAAATTTGAGACCATTAGTAAAGTAAAGTGTAACTCTATTACTAGTGGTATAAGAAGAGAGAGAGAGAGAGTAAATATTTTTTCTTTAGCTACATATGTATGTAGTATAGTTCATAATAAAAATAGAATAATTAATAAATAAAATGAATATTTAATAATTAAAAATCTGAATATATATTTTATATCGTAATAATATTAATCAATATACATAATAGAGAGAAATAAATTTGAGAAATAGAAAAAGAAGAGGTTTTTTTTTTTTGCAAAAAAGGTGTAAAATGACTATGTTTCTCTTACTTGAAAGACGGTAACGGTGGCCCAGAGTATATTGTTGAAGTGCTTACGATCACATTCACATTGAGGATGTTTGCTGATTATTTCGGGACACGTACATTCACGTTCGACTCCAGTGTCTTCCATAAATTTGCAAAACTTACCGCCGAACAAATACATGCCCAATATACTGTGGTGTGGTATTGCACATGGTATTTCGAGTTGTATAAATTGATTGTTTAGTTAATTTTTTGTTTTTTTTGTTTCAGTTACGTTTACGTTTATGGTTATGGTTACGGTTACGGTTACGTTAACGTTTTTTTATTGTTTTGTTTTGGTATTCATTGGTATACCCACATACAACATCATTTTACAATTTTATACAACCACAGATCGTTTTATTTTTCAATAATTTTTAGTTTTTTTTTTATAAATTTGTTGTTATTTTTTTTATATTTTATACAAACACACGCATGTAGTAGTGGTAGTAGTAGTATCAGTATCAGTAGTAGTAGGGTAGTTTATTTTTTAGTTGATTGTAGTAGTAGTAGTAGTAGTAGTATTTCATTATGATATTAAAAAAAAAATGATATATGTTTTGATAATATTTTGTATTGTTAAATATTTTGTTTTTTTTTTAGAAATAAATTTATTTTAAGTTTTTTCTTAAAAATTATAATTAAAAAAGACATAAAAGTATTCAACTAAATTGTTTATATCTATATAGTATTTATTGTTATTATTATTATGTTGTATTTTATTAAAATATTTTTGTTTATTGTGAAATTCGAAAAAAAAAATTGTTCTAAAAATGTTCATAGCAATTGGCTTTTACTTTTTGGCTAAAAATCAGAGATAATGTCTATGTTTACATACATATGTACATAATTGATCATTACAACCCTTCAGTCAGGATTACGACATAGTTTCTCACCCGACTTATGTCGTGTGCGTTAATTTTGTACATGAGTGGCGGGACCTACAGTTTGAAGTCGACTCGGAACGACAGTTTTTGAGAAGCTTTTCAAGGCAATTTTATTTATTCTCAGAGTTTTTGCCAGTAATCTTCTGAGAGGAAGTCGCCGTTTTGATGTCTGTTCTGGGGTTTAAACTAGGGCCTTCAGTTTAATAAGCCAACACACTACCTACCAGACTACGGCGACTTCAAATGTCTATGTCTGTGTATACATATGTTAACGAAGTGGAGTCTTAGTAGCAGAGAAATTTCAATGATTCTCTGTCATGAATATTTGCAGGGTTTCGGTTCTTTCATTTTCTCTTGTATTAATTTCTCTTGAAAAATTTTACAGTGTATCGTAAATTGATATTCAGAAAGTTTATTAGAAGTTCTAAAACATTTAAACGTACTTGACCCATATGGGAGGTAGTTCTTTGATAGAAACTCTTAATGAGTTTCTCTTTTTGTATTTTTTTTTTCTTGAAATGATAGAAGCCTTGATTCACATTCATGATAGTATTAAAGCATCAAAAGAGGTGTGTTTAGCTTCGTTTGCTTAATAAACTTGATATGATTTAAACAAAGCGGTGGCTAAAATGGTGGTTACCGCTGCTATAGTTGTCTACTATATACTTGTCCTCAACACACCTTCTATTTAGAGATTTTGAAAAATGTACTAGTCAACGACAAATTGTCATGTGTTGTGCCTTGAATCAGGCAGTTCTTGTTCGAAATGAAATAAAATCCACTATTTTGCAGGCTCTAGTGAAGTTGACTCATGTTTTCATTTTACTCGAATTCCAAATCGACGCCTCCATTCTATAAGTACACTTAGAACGTTTTTAAATTCTACGTTCTATAACTTAAATACTGTAAAAAATTGGTTGAGATGCGACGATCCGTTCCGAAGTTATAGGGAAAAATTTGCTTTGAATACACATGCGTGAAGACTTTGAAAGCTCATAACTCAAACACACACTTTTTCGACTTAGAATGTTGTAGAACGGAGGCGTCGAAGTATGAATGTCAGCTTTTTCTAACACTGCGAAGTAATTACACATTAATCACAATGTAGACCTTTGACCACTCGTATTTTTATCATCTTTGTCAACCGCTTTTGACTTCCATTTGATAAATAACTGCTGTAATTCCCTTGATCTATTCTATATGAATTTCTGGTTTTCCCCGGTAATCGAGAAGTAGCTAGACTAGACATAGCCCCTCAAGTTATGAAGATAGGAATACATCTAGAATTAGTCGAACGTTTACGAAACGTAATTTTGGTGCTTACAAATTCTGTAGATGTTGTGAATGGGAGAAAGAGAGTATGCCGATGTAATATTCTTGCTAGCTAGCTAAAGCAAGCTTAAGTGCATGTCTCTCCAATGATCTGATCTCTTAAGAAAGTGTCACCAGCAAATCTATATAGTTTTGGCAAGGATACTTCTTTAGCAGGCTTCTCTCCTGTGTAATTATCGAGCGTTGTATGGTAGAGGATTTTGTGTGTTCTTGTAAAATATCCATGACACCCCGTCGAGGCAAGGTATCATGACTTTTTTCACTCATAGCAGATATTCAGTTCGGCTTCTTTCGTGTGTAATTACTGAGCGGTGTATGTTAGACGCACATACATATGTATTCATGTATTTAGATAAGGAGAAAGTAGGGCTATACCACTACCACGGTTGGAAAGAGCACCCTCTGGACTATCATTTACATATAGTCTGTATAGGGTACTATTTCTTATATGTTCGCAAATTGCCACTGATCTTCTTGAGAATTTTTAAATATTTATGGCCAAAAATTGATTTTTTTTAAATTAAAAATCTCAACTTTCAAAATTAGTAAGGCTATACCACTAGTACGGTTGGAAAGAGCAACCTCTGGACTACCCACTTTTTGAGCGAATGGACTATAATTTAGGAAACTAGAAAATCTGATAGTATTTGCTAAGAGCAAAGGTTAGTTCACACGGAGTTTTTGAGTATCATACCAGTATCACGATGTAAACTTGACAGCATTCCGTGTAATCTATACTTGGCTGTTACAGTGATGCGTAAAATTTTGATTTGCTCTAGGACAACTTTTAGCAGATTTATGTGAGCCAATTTTAGTTGTCTCCCAAAAGATTTTAGCCAAAAAGTACACAAGCTCTGGAATAATTAAAGCTAATAAATGTCTTGTTGAATTAATGCTGTAACCAAAAGTGGAAGTGGTTGGTTATGTATTCTGGGTGGGTTTTCTTGTTTTAGAGAAGGGGTTTTTTTTTGGACTGAATTGGAATTTACACTCAGCAAAGCATATTTAAAATATAACCAGAAGAACTAGCAACTAAAACGTTCGAAATTTTTTTTCCATTGCTTGGCTTACGGTGCATATGTCTTAAATAGTTTGCCGATTGTGTTATTTTAAATTGTTGTTCTTGTTGTTGTTACACGTAATAAATTAATAATTAATAAACTTGTTGTTATTATTGTTTATAAATGATTGATTTCTGCAATTTTATATACAATATCAATGATATTTTATAATTTTGTTAATGATACAAGATGATGATGTCTGACATGATGTTTGCTTTTTTACAAATGGACTTTAATGATCTGGTGATGATTAAAATGGTTGATGATACGATAATGTCAGGAGGAAAGCTATATAGAGAGAGACAGAGATTTTAGTGAGAATAAATAGTTAAATGAATGGGGAAATGTTTGACAGTACGAGTATTTTTAAAGTGTAGAAAATGTTTTAAATTTTGTTTAACAATTTTATCTATTTGAAAACATTTGGATTGAGGGGGGGGGGGGGGTGAGTGGTAGGTGGGTGAACGAACATTTAACACAGAACAATTAACACATTAATGAACACTTAAAGGTGAAATGAACATGCAAAAGAACAAATAATGATTTTAATACATAATGTAACGCATATGTATATACATACGTACGTATACTTATATAGTATTTTGGTTTTTTGTTTGATAAAACAAAAACAAATCATGCTTAGATTTTCTTAAGAAACTTAATAATCAATACTTACCTACTTGGGGTATGTAAACTGTTTTAAAACTAAGTTATTTTAGAGTGTTTTTCTTTTAATTTTTTGCCGTAATATTTTAAACAAAATGCCACACTATTTATAGAAAAAAGTAATATTTAAAACTCCACTAAGTTTTAACTAAATTAGCACGTCTATCTATTGGGTAGACTACTGCAATAAAACGTTAAAAAGGACACCTAGGGCCTAAGAAAACGTTTAGTAGTGACCTACAGCAACTATAAACTATAATTTACAGGAGATTTCTTAGATTTTTTTTTTTAAATATTCTATTTTTAAAGTATTGTACACAGAACACACCACAAATTAAAAAAAAAAAAATACAAAATAACAGCAGAACAAGCAAAATAAAAATTTTAAATTAAAAGAAAGAATGAAAGAAATAAGAAAACTAAAACTAAAACTAAAAAATATAAAATAAAATGCATAACAAGCTGTATTTTTGAGATGAAATTATAAATCTTTAAATCATATTAAGGGGGGAAAAAATACATTTAAACATTAGCAGAAAACATTTGTTAATTTTATTTTGATAATTAATATAGCTTTCGAATAAATGAATAAATTAAATAAAAAAAAAACAATAAATTACTTAAATAAACGTATGATAACAATAATAATAAAAATCTACCTGAAATACTGTGACAAGAGCCCACAGTAGACTGTCGAAGTTTTTGCGATCGCATACCACCTCATCGCCCACTTTTTCGCAGAATTTACATCCGAATAGATTCATGCCAAGTATACTATATGTATTCATATGTAAATTATTATAATTTATAGTTTTTTTTTTTTTTTAATTAATTATTTTATTATTTCAATAATTTGTTGATCAAATCAGTTTGTATCAACAACAATTGTAACGTTGTACGTAAGAAGTCATCATCACCATCATCAGCATATTTTGTTATTCATTTGAATGGTTTGATTAAGTTAGGTTATGTTAGGTTAGGTTAGGTTAGGTATGTTGGTCATAAATTCGTTCAAATAATTTTGTTTATTTTTTATTTTATTTTTGTTTTATTATTTTTTTTTTTTTTATCGAAAATATAAAAAACCAATAAACACATAATTTAATAATAATAAGAATAATAATATGTAGTAATATAATTAAGGCATAATTTGTTTTTGTTCAAAAATTTAAAGTTTTTTAAAAATTTTTTTATTTAAAAATTTTTTTTTTATTTTAAAATTAATTTTAATTTTTTATTTTTTTTTTATTATTAAATTTATTATTAATTTATAAATTATTTTGTTTATTAATTTATTTTAAATAAATAAGTGTTTAGGTTCGATTTATTTAATTTTTAAGATTTAGAAAAAAAAAAAAATATCGAAAGTTTAGTTAACATTTTAAAGTAAAAGTAAATATAAGTAGTAGGTAGTCATAATGGAAAAGAGAAGTTATAGAAGAAGAGTAGGAAGAAAAATTTATTATTGCTTTTTATATTTTAATAATTATTATAGTAGAGAATAATGTTAATGGGCAAATGAATTTTGTTATATAGATATTAAATAAGTAAATTAAAAAAATTCATAAAATATGCATATGTAATGTATGCTTCATTTACAAAACTCTGTTGAAAACTATTTAAAGAATTCATTCACTTTTCAAACTTATTTACAAGAAAACAACTCTAGAATCATTATTAGTCTAATAGCAGCAAACCTATACATATTTATTTATGAAATAATAATGATATTTTGAAATTAATTATAAAATTTGCGAAACATTTCACATCTCAGAGATAATGTATAATTTTTCAAAAACAGGCTTAATTTACAAAATTTCTTTTTATTTAATCAGAAATGAAAATTTTTTGTAAATTTTTAAATGTTTTAACGGCTTAAAATTATACAAAAAAAAAAAAAAAAATCCTGTGATATTTTCAAATTCTATTGCTTTTGTTTAGCCACAAAAAAATTATATCGCGCAAGTATCGCTTAAAAGAATAGCCAGACAGGTAGCTTAGCCGGTGTAAAGCGAATATCAATTTCTTTGGTTGAATGAAAACGTAGAAGTGGAAAGCAAAGCAAGTAAAATACCCTAACAGAAGTAAAGCGGAAATAAACGCACCACAGTCCGATTTAGGACCCACCTTCCATGAGGTATAACACCGGGATACTTGGTTAGTGATAACTCACAAACCATTTTCGTTTTCTCAATTTTAGTTTTTAAATCGACACTAGCTGAATGAGACACTAAATGATTAGGCTTCGATTGCGTGTCCGAGTGTATTGTTGCTAAACAGACAAATATTGTCAGCATAATCAAAAGCGTCAAGAACCTTTCATGGCAAATTAATTTTTACCAGATATCTTCTGAAATGAAAATTTTTTTCATCTTTCGTTTTGTTCGAAATGTTTGGTCTAGGGCTTGAACCCTATATGTCAAAACACTATGTACTACGCTGCTGGACTTGATAGATTAACGTGACATAAACCAGGTTGCAATGGTGTTTCAATGAATCAACAGAGTTGGATACCCAAACGCCTGTAATGAGCAGCTTGGTCCTTCTTGCACGCAATCGTGCATATATGAGAGTTGTATTCCATTTTCGTTCGTTATAAGTGGTGTACATATATGGTTAGGAGATCAGATGGTTTGAAGTATTTCTTGGACCGTTTTTAGAAACCGAGGAACTTGAACTTTTTCCCAATAAACTTTAAACACAATACACGCAACATTTAAGGCACACAGAATTAATTAAAATAAAGGCAGCAGCAGCAAAGCATAAGTAAAACAAATAAAAAATAAACAATTCATTAATTCCTTATCAATGGTGCCATTTTATTGCGTATTGGCAGCACTAATCCTCTCATTGACAGCACTAATATTCTCACTGTTAGCAATAATTACTGAGAATAAAAAGCGAAGCGGCAGCATTGTCGCTTGTTGTTTGTTGCATTGCCTTTAAAATAATTTTCCATATTACACCTATGTATTCTATTTTTGTGAGATTGCTGTGCTGCAAATGTTGCGTGTATTGTGTTTTTGCATTTTTTATAAAAAAAAAAGTAAATAAATTGTTAATAAATTTAAAAATAAAATGAAGAAATAATTGAAAATTTCATAAATTAAAATATAAAACCAAATTTTTTGCTTCGTGAAAAACTGCAAAAGGAAATAGTGACGAAATAAATTGATTATTTTGAAATTTGAAAGCTTTAATTTGAGGAACAAGAAGAATAATATTTCTTTAAGAAGAATATAATTTTGTTAATTATTAATAATTAATAATTGTGGATAATAATAGTAATAATAATATGTATATAAATATTTAAGATAGATAGATAATAATAGTTTTAATTTTCGTTTAACAGTAAAAGAGTTTAATTTAACAATAAAAAGGGTAGTTAATAGTGATAGTAAGTTATATTGTAGAATAGAAGTAATAGCAGTATTTAATTGAGTATTTAATTGGAGCAGTATTTAAATTGATATTCAAATGAACTGATTGATGATTTAGTATAGTTATGTTAACTAACTACGTTTAATTGTGAATTAATTTTAATGTTTTTTGTTTTTTTTTTTAAATTACTGTAAGAGGCAACAATAATATAGCTAAGCTAATAATATTTAAAGGAATTATTTAATTTAATTAAATTTCATTTATATAAATATATATGTATATATATAGTATATTATGTAATTAATAATTAATGTCAAAGGAATTATTACTCAAATATGGGCTACAAATTATTTCGTTTTTCTCAAATAAATTAAAAAAAATTTTTGTTTTTTGGTTTTTTGTATATTAAAATGACTTTATGGAGAAGAACGCACGCTATTATCTAAGAAACTAAATACACACAATTATTATTATATAGTCATACTGATTAATTTTTAACTAATTTTATAATAAATAATGTTTTGTAGCAATTAAATATGAATGGATAATTGAAATTGAAATTGTAATTGAATTGAATTGAATTGAAGCTGTAATTGATTGATTGAGATTGAGAATTATTTAAAACAAGTGATAGATTAAGTGAGAAACAGACAGATCGAGAGAGAGAGAGATTGAGAGTATTTAAAAGTGAAATTTATAAAAATAAAAATTAAATTAAAATTACAAATTAGAGTTACAGACGACAGTTAAGGTGAGTGACACAACGTAATAAGAGCGAGAAAGACGAAGAAATGGTGATTTAATCGAGTACCAACACTATGTTATGGACTAACAAAAGAAGCCGAGTGAGAGTGACATTTAAGTGACAGTGATACTTTTTTTAATGTGGCAAATGCAGCTTAAGGAGTTCATTATTAATAAAGGAAAGAAAAAAATTAGCAAAGTGAGGAATATTATTGACCATTAGTTTGAAAAATGGTCAATGGAGTTAGGTGTGTGTGTGTGCGTGAAAATCACGTTAATAAATTTTCTTCTATGTATTAAGGTTTAAAAGAAAGAAAGAGAACGAGTGATTGAGATAGAGAGAAAGAGCGACTAACTACCAATAACGGTATTTGTTTAAACAAACACTCTCTAAAATAACAGATGTCGTTAGCAAATAATGATTTATCCAGAGATACACAGCAAATGACAAATAAATCGTAAGAGAGAGAGAGAGAGAGAACGAGAGTGAGAGTGACAGTGAGGTTGAGAGAAAAGTTAAAGGTGTAATAAGAGAGAGAGAGAAAGAAAATAATGACATTTTTAAAAGATCTTGAGAGAGAAGAGAGAGAGAGAGAGAGAGTTAGAGAGGAAATTTTTGTATTAAATGTTTACATGAATCAATGATATTGTAATGTAATCACAGATAAACTGTTGAACTAAATAATTCTTAAATTTTCTCTGAAATCCTTTTGCAAATAAAGTTTTACAATTTGTAACCTATGCTACACGAATAAAGTTATAAAGGTTTGCTGGGTAGTTGGTTAGTGGAACGGGGACAACTACTTTTTAAATTAAATTAAATAAAAAAAAAAAAATGTTTTACAAGATGTTATTTAGGGGATAAGACACAGCACCTATAAAGTGATCGGATAATATGATGGTGAATATTGTATAGAATTTGATTGTTTTTACACGTTTATTTATATACGCACACATACACTTGTACCTCTATTTACAGGAATAGATGTAATAGAATGGTATAGAAGTGTATGTGGTTGATTGGTTGGTGGTTGATTTTCATTGTTTAAAGGGTTTGTGAATGGGTGTTGGTTGGTTGTTACATGATAATTCACTTAAAAACTAGGCCTTAATAGAAAAAGATTTTTTCGTTTTGTTTTTTTTTTTTTTTTGTCTTTTCATATTTGTTTTAAGTAGACAGACTTACCTGAATATGAAAATGAATAAAACCAGTAGGGAAAAGAATACAGCCACATTGTCCATGGTGCGCAGCATAACAAATAATTGACGTCTCAAGTTGGGCATAAAACGTACCAATTTTAAGATACGCAATAAACGAAATGTTCTCAATACCGATAAACCTGAGCCACCACCACCGGTATAAGTGCCAAAAAATTGCTGGCATATTTCAATAACACTGTATAGTATGTACAAATATCAAAAGAATACACTTTAATAGTATCCATGTACTACACATCATATGCAAAATTAATAAAAAAAAAACAAAAGGTACAATGTTTACTTACCTTAAAATGACAATAACACCATCGAAAACATTGAAACCATTGGCTATATAACGAAAAGGACCCTCGGCCACCACTTTAAGCAGCATTTCAACGGCAAATATAGCAGAAAAGACAATATTGCTAGTCTCTACAATGACCGTTAATTCCTCCGGTTGTTCGTGATATTCGATGCCCATGGATAGTGTATTAATTAGTATGGCTAGCAAAATGCCCTGTTGGAAATATTTGTGTTCAACTAAACGCTTTACATAGCGCCGTATCAGACTGCATATACGCATTACACAGCGATACGTGGCTATAATGACTTTCATTAAACGTGATCGCTTCTTTTTCCGTTTATCATCCAACGGTGACAGAGCATTTTGATAGAGATCATAGCAGCAGGAATAATCCTCCATATAATTACCGGTTGTTGTACCGGTCGGTGCACCACCATTTGAGTTGACCGCCTCGTAAGACTTTTTATGGCTATCGTTGTATAGTTTCTGTTGTTGATTTTGATTACTGTGATGTTGTTGCAGTGCCATATTTGAGTTTTCCAAATTCTGTTGATTCCTTATGGCCTCGGCTGTGTGGGGATCACAACGTGCCAACGATGAATAAAACGATTCCAAAGTACTTTGACCCGTGGGTAGGGCCGCTGAAAATGCCACAGAAAATGCTAAAAGCTCTTGACAAGTCATGGCGTCGTGTATACCCAGATCAGAACATTCCGCATATGGATTGGTAATACTAGCCAAGGTCTGTGGTAGATTAACCTTGTTTTCCAACCCAAATATTAAAGAAAAATTAAAAATTAAAGAAAATATAAAAAAAAACCAAATAAAAAAGAACAAAAAAACAAAAAAGAAAGAAAGAAATGAAATTTCATAAATATTAATACAAGTGAGTGAATTTGTTGTTTGTATATGGTAAAGTCCCCCGATTTAACTTACTTGCCAGATGCTGCCATCGCCGGCCTGTGTCATCTTTTCGGAAGAACATACCGTTTTCTCAACACTAGAGGGCGGTTCCTTGAGAGCCGGCGGCGTGTGCAATAAAACGTATTCATTGAACATGACAGAAGGTCGGCGACTGGCTGATGTGGGGGGACTTAGAAAGCCAGATGTACAGGGATGTGTCTATAAAAAGTAAAATGTTGCATGAAAAAGTAGAAGTAATGGGCGGCGTCATTATTTATTTAACAAATGAACTGAATTGAATTGAATTGATATCATAAGTGGTTTTACTCATAAAATGAAAAAAGTAAAGGTGGTTTTAAAAACATTTTTTTTTTTTTATAAAAAAAAGCTGAAAGGAAGCATTACTTTTACAAAATGAGTTAGTTTTTGGTATAGATTTCGATTTGGATTTTCGATTACATAAATGATACGACTATATATATATACAATTTGGCCGGGAAGATATCTGATTTCTGATTTTTTTTTGTTTTTTCAAAAGTTGATACATACAATACAATACAACAATATAAAGTATAATAATAAATATTTAATAATTATGTAGTTCTTGAATAAATACAATAAAGTTTACAAAAAGGGTTTTAATTGATTGGTTTATTTAATATTTATTTTTTTATAGGGTGCTGCATTTAGTTAATTTATACCTGGCCTAGAGTTCCCAGCTGGAGCTATAAATATGGCCACAACATTAATAACGACATTGTGACAACGATGTGTGAACGAGTAACGAACGTAACGATGTGGTAAAAGTAAAAGAAACAATTCACAGTTTAATAACAACATTTTTAAAGTTCTAATATAAGAAGGTATGTAATGTTTTTCATTTTTTACTCAATTAACTTTTCTTGTTTATTTTTCTTTTTTCTCACCACTTATATATAATATTGTAATGGTGCTCTGGCATTATAACGGTGAATCTATATATACTAAGTATATTACTATGTATATGATACTGCTGTGTGTATTAAAATGTCATGCCAATTATTTGTATTCATATGTTAAATTCGATGGTTAAATGAACATAAACGACGGACGATGCCAATTGCAATAATTTTTCTTATTAGTGGTCGCCAATGAATTTATGAATAAAATTAAAGGATTTTGTCATAAAAAAAATATTAAAAATTATAAATTATTAAATCAATAAGAAAAAGGCAACAATGCTTCAATGCCTGGCTTATTTAACACGTTCCCTGCCACGTGTACCGTTTTCGGTGCACGCTGAACCTCATTTCTACGCCAAGCTGAACTTTTTAATTTAAAATGTTTACATCCAAAATTTAATTATTAGTAGGACTATTTTATGTAACGTAATGATGTTTAGAGCAATTTTAGAGTGATGTACCGATAACGGTGCACGCGGCGTGGTCATTAGTTATGTGACCACTTTTGAACTTTTATTGAATACGACAGTTGTAAATGCGTCGATTTTATATAATACAAGAAACAATAGTTTAATTTCACCTTTTAAAATATAGAAAGTTATTAATTTCACATTTATGTAATACAAACAATGACGTATTTTCTGAAGAAGATGACCATGTCGTACCTTCTAGAAGTACACCATGAGTTGCAAAATTGTAATGATAGACCAGTAAAAAGATGCAGCCATTCCATGGTATGCAGAAAGTATGAAAAATTATAATAATCTACTCAAACTTGAGTAAAATATATATTTTTTTTAGTACATTGCCCATATGTACCTTATTCTATATGAAATAAATTTAATTTTTTATTGTTATTTTGTGCATTTTGTCCTTTGAATAGTAATAATTTTGAAAATAAAATACTTTTTTTTCAAAAATAAAAAAGGAACATGTATTTTTATAGATTTATAAAAGTAGTTGTCGTGTATCGAAAATGGTACACGTGGCCTAGAAATGACACCTTCTCATAAACGGCTTGGCAGGGAACGTGTTAATTGATTTAATAACATGGTGCGGCAGTGAAAATACACCCGAGTTACTACTGAGTCTACGTTGTTCAGTTAGTTGAGTACATCTCAAAAATACCTTTCTTGTATTTCTCGAACCTTGCAAACTTTTTTATTTGACAATTGTTTATCGGAAAATGTGTCAATCGCAAGTTTGAGCGACCCACCAGAAGTTGACCAATGTTTACGCAAAGAGAAATAATAAAATTTGCAAAAAACAAAAACATTAGCCGACTTCTGGGGGGGCGCTCAAACGTGAAATTGACACATTTTGTGATGCACATAAAATTAAATAAGTTTGGAGGGTTCGAGAAATATAAAAAAAAAATTTTTTTGAGATCTCACTCAACAAAACTCACAACCTAACTTACTTACTTAATTGGCCATTACAACCCTTCAGTCAGGATTACGACCTAGATTCTCACACCACTTATGTTGTGTGCGTTAATTTTATACATGAGTGGCGGGACCTACAGTTTAAAGTCGACTCCGAACGACAGATTTTTGAGAAGCTTTTCATGGCAATTTTTACTCTCAGAGTATTTGCCAGAAATCTGCTGAGAGGAAGTCGCCGAAGAAATATTTTTCGTTTTGATGTCTGACCTGGGTTTCGAACCCGGGCCTTTTGTCTAATAAGCCAACACACTACCCATTAGACCACGGCGACATCCTACGCTATGTTATTAGCCGGATGTATTCAATTTTTTTTATTTTGTCGCATAGAGTAATTTGTGTTCTACATTTTCTGTTTAAATTTTTCCATTGTTTCATTTTAATTAATGTAATGAAATTTTTTTTAATTGTATTTACGAATTTTGTAATTGTTATTGCGTTCATACTGCATATGCTCCTGACTAAATGCTATCAAATTCTGTGTATACTTAATAATTTATTTATTTCGGTTGTTTTTTTGTTTTTTTTTGCAAACTAGTGCTTTTATATGTATTTGTGTTATGTGTGCATGTGTGCGCGTGTTTATGTGTGTATGTTTTTATTCATTTAACGTTACTTTAACTTACAATTAATTGATCGGTTTCCATAAGATTTTGCGGAAATTTCAAGAGTATAGTTTTCTGTTGCTGTTGCTGCTGCTGCTGTTGCTGTTGTTTGTTGTTATCATTATCCGTTTTCAATTGATTCGAAATTTTCTTATAGCTGCTAGCATTACGTCCTGTTCCGCCACCACCATTTTTTATAGTGCTGGCGGCATTTTCCACAGATTGTTCTGAGTTTTCAGAGGAAGAATGATGCTGATGCTGATGCTGCTGTTGCTGCAATTGTTGTTGTAACTGCTGGTGACCATTATTATTTCCGTTGTGGCCATTATTAATGCCATTTATTAAGGCCACCATGTTACTGGGCGTTTGAGTAGTTGTATGCTGTTGTTGATTACCTCCAGTTGTTGCTGTTACTGTTGCTGCATTAATAGTATTCACAGCCAATTGTTGCTGTTGTTGCTGTGTGTGATTATGATTGTTATTATTATTGCCACTGTTGTTGACATTATTATTCGAATTAAGCGGCACCATAACGGTGATCATTTGATCCTGTATGCTTGAGGGCTTTCGATTACCGGCATACTTTGGACATTTGGGATGATGACTTTTAATACGTGACGGTGAAAATGTCAGATTGTCAGCATTGGGTAGTAGACCTTCTTTACGTTGCTTCTTCTGGTACCTACAGAGGTACGTACATAATTTGGTTGGTTGGTTGGACGATACATGGAAATCAAAATGTTAGAATATTAGAAATTTATTGTGAACATTTTCAAATACATTTTTTTTTATAACATTTATATCGGTTTTTAGGAAACAACAAAGATAAGATAAGTGGTTTGGAATATTTTTAGGAAGTATTTTTTTTTTTTTTTTTTGCTTCTTTTTGATTTTAGTTCTGATTTGATATTGATTTTTGCCTAACATTTTGTATGTAATAACTATAGCTAATGTTTGAATGATAAATGTTTTAAGCCAATTTATAAAGAGAGAGAGAGAGAGAGAGGAAAGATTTGTTATGGAAAGTTTCATAATTCGAGGAACATAAAATATATTTTTATTCCTTTATTTATTTATTTCTTTAATTGTCATTATCATAAGCAATGAATAAATATTGTATTGACGTAATTGCCATTATTATCTAAAAAAAGGCGATTAAAATCTAATGCTGTGAAGTCCTGCAAAAGAACTAGGCAGGCTTTAGACCGAGAAGAAGAAAACGTTTTGTGTTTTCGTTCACAAGCCTTCAGCATTTCTTGAAATATTAAGAAATTTTACAAAATTCAAATGACATTTCTTATTGACATATCTTTATCTATTCCAAAGAAATTTCCATAGAAGAATGACAATTTTCAAGCATTTCTAAAATGCTTAACGACTATAAGACTTCAATTCAACATCACAAAAGTTATATTTGTAAAGTAAAAAACTTTTTCAATTTTATTATGAAACTTTCTAACAAATATTCCCTTACTGAAATAAGATTTAAAGGCGGTTTTTGTTGTTTTTCAAACGAATTTTTTTGTTGTGATTTAAGAAAATTTTGTCACCCAATAAATAGAGTATATGGTATGGAAGAGGTGTTGCAGAAGCTTAAGCAAATGTAATTCATGTTATAAATTTTACAAATCTTTCGCAAAACAAAGCAACATTAAAGTAATGTTTAATGTTTAATTTTTTTATTTTAATGAAATTTACATACATTTGCTTTGGAATAGGAAAATGAATTTATTTTCTTTGTTGTTAAAGGAATGAATGAATGTGTTTCTTCATATGCCAAATGCAAAATGCAGTTTACTAAACTAAATTCAATTCTAAAAATAGTTTTCATTTCTTTAATCAAACAAAATGAAAGAATTCAGCATAAAATGTCATGCAGAAAACTTAAAAGTTTCAAACGAAAAACATTTATCGCTTCAAAAACATATTTCTTTAAAAAAAAAAACAGAAGAAAAACCAAGGACAACCGAAACAACAGAAACAAAAACTTAAAAAAAAAAATTAATAAAAATTAAATTAAGAATTAATAATGCTTGCAACTAATTGTTTAAACATTGACATTTTCTTTGATTTTTCTTTCTTTTTTTTGTTTTACTAAATTTTAAATGTTTTTTGTGTTTGCTTTTATTTTGTCTAAATTTAAAATTTTAAATGAAATTTTTTTTTTTTTGAAAAACATTCAACGGTTTTGCTCTCTAATGTATTATTGCAAATATAATGTATTATTGGGTGGATAAAAAAGTTCAGCGTATTGTTTCTATTTTTTTTTTTTGTAATTGCATCTTGATTTTAGCGCTTTAAGAATTTGAAATTAAAAAATGTTGTTATAATTGCTAAATTAAATATTAATTCACAAAAAAAAAAAAATTTAATTAGGGAGAGAGTTTTTCGTATCCGCACGCACGCATCCACGTCTAAAGCCAGCCGCACATGGTTTAACAGGGTTTTTATAGTTTTATGTTCTTATGTTTTTTTTTCTGTTGGATTTGGTTTCGGTTTGATATTGGTTTTGCTCTACAGGATTTTCTATATACATTTACTTCAATAATGGATATACATAAGTAAACTTTCTTAAGGAGGGATACAAATAGAACCATATTAACAATTAGTAAGTTTTTGTTTTTGTTTTTTTTTTTTGTAATAAAAATTAATTTTATTCTTAATGATTAATGATGTTAAATTGTAAATTGTTAGTCGACCTACGGCAATAATATACAACACATGTGGAAGTATGTATGTGGGTTAAAACAATTGGAAATAAAACGGCCAAAAAGGTTAACTGAAAATGTCCCAAAATTTAAACGTTTTCGATAATAATCCTAAGTAAAATAGCTTTCGTGCATGTCCTAATCTCTAATCAGGATGAATTGGCTATTGTATGGAAGTGGAATTTATTCATATGAACGTATTATATGGAGAAAGCTCTAGGGATTCAATTGATAAAAATCTTCCTTTATATAAGAAGATAGGTAGAGGTGATTGTCCATAGAAGGAAGTAGGCAGTAGGGATTATATTTAGAATCCTTGGAGAAAAAATGTTTAGAATTGGGACCTGCTGCTTTATATAAAACTCAAAAGTTTGTAATGGCTAATAATATGCTTATGCGCGTATGAGTATCAAATACCATCCTGAAGTGTAAAAATGCAATTAAGAATTAGTCCAGTCATGCAACCAACGGTACGCATTGTATGGATTCACAGGCATAGTGAACTAATCGAAAATGATGAAACAAATATTGCGAATAATAGATAGTATTAATGTATTGAAGTCGCCGTGGTCTAGTGGGTAGTGTGTTGGCTTATTAGACAAAAGGCCCGGGTTCGAATCCAAGGTCAGACATCAAAAGGAAAAATATTTCTTCGGCGACTTCCTCTCAGCAGATTTCTGGCAAAGACTCTGAGAGTAAAAATTGCCATGAAAAGCTTCTCAAAAATCTGTCGTTCGGAGTCGACTTTAAACTGTAGGTCCCGCCACTCATGTATAAAATTAACGCACACAACATAAGTGGTGTGAGAAGCTAGGTCGTAATCCTGACTGAAGGGTTGTAATGGCCAATTATGTATGTATGTATGTATGTATTAATGCCATAAGCTTGCATGACCCAATGTCTTTCAATGCATTAAATACCAAGTGGAGAAAGTAAATGGAAAGATCACATCGACTATTGTGGTATATGGGCTCAGTAGGACACAAAAAGAAGGAGTACAAAAATACTTTGGGCCGATTTCGATGAGAGGGAACCATCGTATATACACACCTGACTCGTCTTGGCGTAGTGGCAAATGTTGAATGCCAGGGCATGCGGCGAAGATGTCGAAACGATAAAGCACTTCTGCCCCGTCATTGCCCGTCTCAGAGGAATAAAGTGGAAGAAGTTGTGTATATTTCCTATAAAAAGTTAGATAGTATTACTAATGATAAACGCCCAACAAGCATAAGCCGTCAGGCTTAGGCGTATGCCAATTGACCTTGATTGGTCTCTTCTCCTTCAATCTACCTACCTAACCGCCTACTTTTCTGTGAGAATAAGTCATTTGAAGGAAGTTGCCTTATAAGGATAAATATAAAGAGCTGATGTTTGTTCAGGGTCAATATTCGGGCATGAACAATATAAATTTGCCACATTTAAAGAAAAAATTAAAACTGCTATGAGCCCGAGATCGGGTACGATAACAATCGGGACGCAAAGCATATTTTGGGGAAAATAAGTTTTTCGCATTAGGATAACGATTCCTTTTTGTCCGTTTTATAACTTATGATTACTAATAATGTTGTTGTTATTGTTTTCGCATTTTTGTTTTTTTTCTCTCAAATGTATTTACAAAATTGCATTTCACAAATGGCCAAATTAAAGGTTAGTTAGTTTAGTTAGTGGTTAAAAATATTTTCAATTGTCTACGGTAATATTAACGAGGGTAATTGGTTAATTTAAAATGTTTTACAATATATTGAACAGGTGAGACAACTTTTAGGTGCGTTTAGTTTTTGTTTTTTTTTGTTTCAGATGAAGTCGAAGGAAGTCCTGAATTTTTTTGATTACACGTTTCTTTTTTTTGGTTTTTTGTTTTTTTTTTTTTGAATACGATGGAAATCAAGGTAAAACTCAAAAAGTAAAGATAAAAAACTGAAAATATAATTGAAACTACATCCAGCATACTTATATAATCTGTACTTCTTTAACATTCGTCGTTTGAAGCGGCGCCACAGATGTGCAATGTATTTAACAATCTCCGCATAACAGGTAGCCGGTTCCGAATTGTTGGTGCTGGAAGCCAATGTTGAGGTTGATGTATATCGGGCACGTTCCTGACGCATACGTTCCATTTCACGTTTCTTTGTCTCGCTAAACTGGGTGGCTATGACGACCAGACACAAGTTGATCATGAAAAATGAACCGATCTGCAGGGAATTGACAAAAAAAATAAGAAAAAAATGAATAAAAAATTCAAAATTCAATTTTAAAAATTTCTTTTAAAACACTGCTGTCGTGTATCTGTAATGAAAACACACATGTTTGCTGCGCGTGCTTGTATTACGTGAAACGTGCTGCTTAAATTTTCTTTTTATTGGTTTAGTTAGACGATGACGACGACGGGTATTGTTTGAAACTTTTGCAAAATGTTTTCAAATGTTTTAACATTCTAAACAGACAACATGCCAACATACAGAAGAGGCTGTAAATATATTTTTACAGTAAAAAATAATAAGAAAATTTTCGTTTTTCTTTCTCTCTGTTTTAAGGAGCATCCACTGTTTCACCAACAAGTGTGTGTGTGTTTTGTTGTTTGCTTCTCCATATTATTTGAATTTATTTTTGAAAAGTTTTACTGTGTTATTTCCAGATATTTTATATTTCTTTCCCTATGTTTGTTTGTATGGTTGGCAACTTTTTTGCTTTTCGTTTATCATTCATAACTTCATGAATAAGTATAATGGAATTATATGGAATAGAATAGAAATTGAATTCAAAGGTATTTTACTTTTTGCATTTTTTTTCTTCTTCTTTTTGCTTTCATATCTGTCTTAGGATTGACTGTTGGCTGGTGGTGGAGAAGATACTGGAAAATCAACAAGTCGTTTTCATTCTGTTTCTTTGCCGTTGTTGTTATACAGTTTTCTCATGCAAATTTTATCTTACTTTTCTTACTTTGCTTTTGTGAAAGCCCCCCCATTTAGTTTACAGCCATAACAATAACTCGTAATGAAAATGAAGAAATTTGTATAAAAATGTTTCCCTCCCCTTTTTAAAAGTATTTTGCAAAATACAAATTTAATTTGCATATATTGCTTAAAGTGAGAAATAGATGGAGAAAGAAAAAAAAAGAAATGCTAAAAAGGAATACTACTTACCACTATTAGGAGTACAAAATATATCCAATCCCAAAAACTATGAGCATCCTGTACATAGTACATAATATCTGTCCAACCTTCCAATGATATTACCTGCAAAAAGATGTATTTTACGAGTATTCTAAATACATTCCCCGTTTATAGTTTTTGGTTGCTAACATTTTTCTTTATTTTTTGCATACATAAGTTATTTCTAGACCTTTGTGTTGTTAGTCTTCTTCGTTATTTGGTTGTTTTTTTTTTGTTTCTCTGAATGCCTGTGGTTTTGGGACGTCCCTGTGACTAAGGCAAGGCAGGAAAAGTGAAAAATTTATACGGAAAATTTTTCGTTACACAAACTCTGTTGGTGGTTAAGCCTTATTGGCCAAAAAAACCATCTTGTATTCACTCATTCATTCATTCATTCAGCCAACCATCCACTTAAGCTTATTAAGCCTCAAAAAAAAGAAACTTTCTCAAAATCATTTGAAGTAAATTTACATTTTTTGTTGTTGTTTAAGTTTAAGTTGATGCTTAATTGTCAACCACTTGAAATTCAAGTTAGTAACAACGAGGATTGTTCGAAAAAAAGTATCATAGACATAGCTGCCACATAAATAAAGCATCAAATCGTCAAATATTAGAAAAAAATCATCAAAATCGTCAAAGACATTCACGGAAATTGTAAAACTAATCACAAAATCGGCTTGAAAATTTAGTATGATATACGCTAGAACCGACACATTTTTCACTGCCTTACCTTCTTGAGAGAGTGCAAGAAATACTTTACTTCCGCAAGAGAATGGAATACAACTCTCATGTAAAGGCCATTGCCTCAACGTCTATTTTGAGATTTGTCGATCGCACCCGTTATGAAGTAGGGTATTAAAATTTACTGATTCATTGGAGCCGTGGTCTAGAGGGTAGTGTGTTGGCTTATTAGACAAAAGGCCCGGGTTCGAATCCCAGGTCAGACATCAAAACGAAAAATATTTCTTCGTCGACTTCCTCTCTCAGCAGATTTCTGGCAAATACTCTGAGAGTAAAAATTGGCATGAAAAGCTTCTCAATAATCTGTCGTTCGGAGTCGACTTTAAACTGTAGGTCCCGCCACTCATGTATAAAATTAACGTACACAACATAAGTGGTGTGAGAAGCTAGGACGTAATCCTGACTGAAGGGTTGTAATGGCCAATTATGTATGTATACGCTAGAACCAACACATTTTTCAGTGCCTTACCTTCTTGAAAGAGTGCAAGAAATACTTCACTTCCGCAAGAGAATGGAATACAACTCTCATGTAAAGGCCGGTGCCTCGACGTCTATTTTGAGACTTGTCGATCGCACCCGTTATGAAGTAGGGTATTAAAATTTACTGATCCATTGGAGCCGTGGTCTAGTGGGTAGTGTGTTGGCTTATTAGACAAAAGGCCCGGGTTCGTATCCCAGGTCAGACATAAAAATAAAATACAAAAAATATTTCTTCGGCGACTTCCTCTCAGCAGATTTCTGGCAAAGACTCTGAGAGTAAAAATTGCCATGAAAAGCTTCTCAAAAATCTGTCGTTCGGAGTCGACTTTAAACTGTAGGTCCCGCCACTCATGTATAAAATTAACGCACACAACATAAGTGGTGTGAGAAGCTAGGTCGTAATCCTGGAATGTGGTTTGTGTTTCACGATATTTTAACGAATGAAATAAGGGACCGGTTCTCGTGAATCTTGTATTCCTACATGACACTTGCCTTTCTCGGGGAGCACATATATATGTATATGGTCGATTAGCCAGTGGATCGTACACTGCATTACAGGCAAAATTCGTATGTGAAACTCAATTCGTGCAGAGATTGTAATTTTTTGGCTTTTAAGCGATGAAAAGAACATAAGATACAGAAAAATCATCACTTAAATTTGTAATAGAAATGACTTCTAAGTGAAGAATATGAGGTAAATTTTTAATTTTTAAAAATCGTCAAAATAAGGGCATAAATTTAATTTTTGGAGCTCAAAATCGTCAAATCTGGCAGCTATGATCATAGACAGTTATTCAGAATGTTTTATTTCGAACCTAATGTGAGCAGTGAGTGTAGTTATAGGAACACTTTAACTGAATGATAACGTAAGCTGGATGTCCGATGGACATAGAAATTGATTTCGAATAACGAGCGATGCCTTGCCCAGACATTAATTGTCCATTTCTTGTGTAACAATAAAAGAGATTGGATTTAATTTTGAAGGCATTACCCTGGGATCTCTTTCTTTCACTTATATTTTTAAGCAAAAGTTTCAAATTTTGTTCAAAAGTTCGGGATACAATACTTACCAAAAATATAGCTACCCATGCCATGCCTATATTATCAAATGATATGGTACCCTGAAACGGATTTAATGCCCTTTGCTCGCATTTCGAATAGTATTGATTCCAATTGACACACGAAGTATTTGTTGGTAAATTTTCCTCTAAAGGCACAGCCTCTTCTATAAAAATTAAAGAGCAATTCTAATATGCAGACGAATGTGTTATACTATCTTGTGTGTTATACTTACCGGTACATATCATCGGTCCAATACGATACGGTGGTAAATATGAACACAAATGCATGCCAGAATCTTCGGGTTTCGAGCAAATATAGTCCTGTTCCTTGGAGAACTCATAGTAGTAGGATACACTATAATTTTTTTTTTAAATTTTTTTTTTGTTTTTTTTGGTATTGGGATTGGTATATTTGTAATTGGTGTTGTAGTTTTTAATTATTTATTTTGTTTTTCGTTGTTGTTGTTTGTTTTTGTTAAAGGAGTTAAAGGAGAAAATCGTGTTTGTTTCAGGCGTCAGTGTATAGTGGTGTTGTATAGGAATGATGGTGCCGTTGAGAATACAAAAAGTTTTGATTTTTTTGTTTGCGTTTGTTTGGTTTTGTTTTGTTTTACAGTGTAGAAGAGTAAGTGGTGTGTGGATTAAGTGGTGTGGAGGTGTGGTGTGTATAGTGAGAGTAGAAGAGAATGAATAGAAATTTTTTTATGAATAAATGAGTGGCAACCAATTTATTAAGAAAATAATTTTCTTTTTAATTATTAAATCTTTATATATACGATAATATAGTGTATACTATTTTAAGATAATTAAGAGTAATTAGTTAATTAATTAATAGCATTAGATCAGTTATTTTTGTTTGTTTTGTTTTTTGTTTTTTATCATTATTAATTATCCTTTTATAAAAAAAAAAAAAATAGAACGTACTAAAGAAATTTCACACACCGAACAAAAATATGAGAAGAGAAAGTTTTATAAAGAGAGAAAAAAATCGTCTAAAAATTGTTTTTAAGGGGAGGGTGAAATAGAGTCAAAAATATCAATTTCTTTATTCAAAATGCACACACATACACATATGAATTACACACTTGTTTATTAAGTATACAGACTTTGAAAGGAGAGTATACAAGTATAGGGGAAATAAAAATATTTAACATAACACAGGAGAAAAGTGAATTATAAAGAGAATTAGAGAGAGGGAGAGAGAGAGAGAGGGAGTGAAGGATATTAAAGCAGCAAGAGCACTTAAAGGAGGGAAAATCTAAAATCTAAATAGCAATTGTTTGAATCATTGATTGATTGAACTCAGAGGTCTGGACTTGTCCTAAAAATTAATGCCTTTTTTTTTTGAACAATACTGTGTTCAAGAGTATTCAAAAAGTTTAGACTTTTGTTGTCTAAGCTAAATACCTGCTTAAAGTAAATCATAAAACGATGACTTTTACAAGAGCATAGGGTTAGAAAAGGAAATAAAATTTTTTAGTTTCCAAAGGCCATCAAAGGGACATTAAACTATTTTCTTTACAGTTTTTGCTTAACAGGTCTTATTGCTTATTACTAAAGAAAACCAAAAAAACAAAAACTTAAAATCTACATACAAAATATAAATTAAAAATTTTAAAATATTTTAATAAAACATATTTTTGTTACACATACTCATCATATATTTGATAAATCATAAATAGTTAATGATTTTTCAGCTACATTTTAACAAAAAAAAAATTAATAAATTAATAAATATATTTAAACAAAATGTATGTGTAGCGATTGGTTTGTGTAGAGGGTACAAAGATACTCTTGAAGTAAGGTTTTTCAAATTTTAACTCAAAAACAAAAAAAAACAGAAAAATTAAATTTTTTTATTATAAAAAATCAAACGAGAAGATAAAAAAAATGTGATAATTTCTTTAAAAATCTTTTAACAAAATGCCAGGGAACTGCTTGATGGTTTTTTTACACTATAACGATAACAATAACGATAAATGGTATTTGTATTCATAAAAATGCTGCATAATTCATAAAAAAATAAGGCTGGTAATGATTTATTTATATTTTTATGGGCCTCTATGTTTTTTTTTACAATGAAAAAATGCTGAGTGTTCTTTTTTTTACTATTATTATTGGAAAAAAAAGTAGCTTGTCTGCTCATGTTCTCACCAATCAATGTTAGGTGCTACTGAAGGCTTTGGAAAAAGAAAAATTAAAAATAATGCACTTTGTGAAATTAATTTAAAAGCACTTTCAGGAAAAATTTTACAAAACAATTTTCCACAGGATAAAAAAAGAGTCGTACGAGAATTACATGAATTGAATATTTTAGTTGTTTATACTCGTATTCAGTACGTTTATAAAAACCAATAAATAACCGCCATATTTACACGACGTCAGCCGCCATCATGCATCTTGTGGTTTAAAATCGTTGTAACATTATAATCGTGAACTCGTGTTTTTTAGTGCTTTTAAATAAATTTCTTTGAGTGTATAATTAAAAGAGTGACAGAGGAAGGGAGTGAGTAACTATTTATTAGTAATTATTATTAAATTTTTTTTTGTTACAAAAATGAAAAGAGGGAGAGAGAGAGAGAGAAGGCATTACATACTGTGATGGTTTATAACTTGTGTAAAAGTGAGTGGTGAGTAGTATATAAAGTGATAAAAACAAACGATTTACTAATATGTGTGTGAGTATGTGTCCCTGTACATGTATAACTGTATAATTATAACGTTATAAACTTCACATAACCTTACAATTTTTTTTCTTGGGTTTGTAATTAAATACTTTTGAAAGTCAAAAAAAAAGGATAAAAAATTAATGAAACTAAACATTGAACTACAAACAAAAAAAAAAAAAGGAAAGAAAAAAAAGAACACAACATCTATAAACACAAATTGGAAGAATTTATGAAATTAATTTCAGATTTCTTAATAAATACGAAAATACTTGAAAAACAAAGACTACTTTTGGGACACCGAATATTTCATATGAAATCTATGGCTACAGGAAGAAGAAAATTAAAATTAAAAATAAATAAAAAAGAAAACATGAAAAAATAAATTAATAAAACAATTTAAACAAAAAAAAAAAGGAAAACAATAAACACATCAAGGAATTTAGTATGAAAGATTTAGAAAAAAAGGAAGAATTTGTTACTACAACATTTTGCCACTAAAAAATATAAAGAAATTAAAAAAAAATTTTTGTTTTTCAACAAATGTTTAGAAATCAAAACTCTAATCTAATAAATGTTTTTACTCTAATTATTGCATTTTGTCTAAAGAGAGATTTAAAACAAAAAAGTGTAAGGAAAAATTGAAAAAAATAAATCACAAAGATAAATTTGATTGTATTGCTAAATATTTTTAAGAAATAAGTTTTTTAAATAATTATTTAATTTATAGAATATAACTTCATGTATATAGTATGTATAGAGTAGAGTAGAGTAGAGTAGTATATTGTATTTTTATAACACATTTTATATAATAGAGGCAGAGTATCATAGAAATTAAGATAAACTTATGTAGACGTTTTTTTTTTCTTTTTGTTCAATTTGTTAAAATTTAGATAAGACAGAATATGTTTTTTTTTTCATTATTTAGTATAGAGTATAGCAAAATAATAAAAATAAGAAATTAAAAGAAAAATGTTTTTTCATCTTACGAGTTAACACGGACTCGAACTCTGTACTCATCAGGTAGTTCCCTGTAAACAACAAAAAATCGCGTATGATATTTGAGTTTTGAATTTTTGCCATTAAGTTTTTATTAAAAACAATTATAAAAAAAAACAAATCAATAAACAAATCAAATAAAAAATACAAAAAAAAAAATTTAAAAACCATACAATAAACAGAAAAGTTTCTTCAACAAATTAAAAAAAAAAAATTGAAATTTACAAAAAAAAAGAGTGATAAATAGAAATAGACCGTGTTGATAAATGTTGTAGTAAAAGTTGTAGTGGAGGTGGTGGTGGTGGTGGTGGTGTTGGTGGTAGTGACTGAAGTGGTTAAGGTGTTGATGGATTTTGAGGATGGTATCAACAGGATGGGTGGCAATCAGTACATGTGTTTGATATTTATGTACAAAGTTTTTTGAAAATTTAATTCAAAATCAATAAATGAAATTAATTATGTTGGTATTAATTAATATTGTATTGTACACAGATATTATAATATGATTATAAATTTTTCTTAATTACAAGTAGAAATTTTTTGAGATCTATTTACTGTATGTACACTCTAATTTTATCAGTAGAAAATCTATGATCAAATTCTAAAAAAGTCAGGGAACTCAGATGCTCTTGATGTATTGGACATGAAAATTTAATGGCATGTTTACTGGAACCAGCACATTTTTCAAATGTCAAAAGAAGCCTTCAAGTGACTCGGTTTCTTAAGACTTCAGTTAATCTAATATTTTTATTATTTACACTTATATACACATACTTACATATGTATATTTGACTGTAAGTGGAAAACAACTCTATTTTGAAGAGCCTCAAACGCGTACAGTCGCTTATAATATACAGGGATTGAAATCAATATATAATAGCTATTTATCTATTATTCTCTGAAAGAGAATCGATTACGCTTGTGTTGTGAGCTTAATTATTGTTGTAGTATTACAGCTATTGTAGAATTTATCAGAATAGGGAAAAAAGCTAAGGTTTAGCGAGCTACAACTTAGGCACTTGAATGTATGTACTATCGTTAACAAATCCGGGATATTTTGTTTTCTAATTCAACCTTTTAAACCTTGGCAAAAATGCAGTCAGAGCCCTAGCGTTTCTAATTACTTGTCATTATATGATTGGGTGTATACATTATTGACCGTATGGACTGCAGCTGTTGTTACGTGTTAGAGAAAAAAACGGTCAGTACACTCTGTGACTACACTTCGTTCAATGAAAATCTAGATTATGACAACTTGGTGCAGGTAGTTTTCAGGAACGGCTCCGCATTGGAAATGGTGCACCCTCGAATAACATGGGATTTGTCAGGCTAATAACCTTCAATATAAGATCATTATAAGGGATTTTCTGATATGAAACGTCTTTAAGGCTCTGGAATATTATCAATAAGATAATCAGAAACTATTTTTTAAACTTAGTTTGAGTTGTTATTCAAAATATGAAAATTTAAATTTTTTACTCAAATTTATGAATACGTATTATGAGAGTGATTATATCAAAATGATATGCGTTTATTTACAAGTAAATATTATATATGCTGTATATGAATTCAATGAAATTATTTAAAAAATTAATTACTGTTTAAATTTATTACTTTTCATTGAATAATTATTAATTATTTTATTTTTTTTATTTTAAGTACTACGTATAATAATATAAAATGGCCTTTAAAAATACATTTTGGGGATTAATAATACTCAACGAATTCACCACAATGGCAATATTTACCATCCCTAATTATATACAACAATAGCAACTACAATAATAAATGTTTTGCAATGATTACAATTCGTACGTAAACCAAAAAATACTTGAAAACTTTACAACAAAGACAAAAAAAAAACAGAAAGAAATCCGTTACTCTATTCAAATGACAAGTGTTGTGTTCTGTTCAGTTCTGTTTAGTTTAGTTTTTGTAATTGCATATAATGTTGCCAATTTAATTTATACAATAAGGCGGGCGGTGATGGTGACAATGGTGTGTGGTTGTAAATTCACAACAACAACCCTTTTTAATACTGTGTAAACTCGTCCCCACACACATACATAAAGTACGAATGCTTTTATAGTTAGCATAAGGGTGATGTGCGAGTAGAGTTAAGAATTTAAATGAGAGCAGGATGTATGTCATGTAAGGTGGTTGAATGTGCATGTATGTATGCATGTATATGTGAGTTTGATTTTAATTTATACCACTAGAGTGGTGACAATAGTTTAAATAGTTTATGTCATACATCTAAATACAACACATACATGTACATGTACATGTGCAGCAACACATTGTATGCTTGTTTATTTGTTTACGACTTGTTGTCTTGTTTATAGCATTTGTATGCGTTCCATTGCATGTCTGTGCGTGTGTGTGTGTGTGAGTGTGTATGTTTTAGATACTTGCAATAAATGTCATTAAAATTTTGAAAATTTTTATGCTGATTGTGACATTTTTATTGTAATTTTCATTCAATATTTGCTTGCGTCTCTCTAATGAAAGCGAAAGTTAAAACCATATACAGGGGCGTATTTACATATCTATAACAGCTTTATTGTTGTTGTACTTATTTGTAATAGTGGGTGAGTGGATATGTGTATGTATGCGGATGATGGGTTTGGATTGTCGGATAAATCCCCCTTTAAAATTCAATGAGTAATTATTGTAAATGAAATGTTTTTTTTTTGACGTTTTATTTGGTTTAATAATTTGTAGTGCTTTTATATTTTTGATCTTTATTGAATGATTGCTTGATTGATCATTTTGCTGACTGGTTGGCTGGCTGGCTGGCTGACTGTGTGTCTGTCTGTCTGTCTGTCTGACTGATTGATTGTTTTATTGAAATGTATTTAATTAATTAAATTTTATTCATTAGAAGAATTTTATTTCTACTAAAGCAAATATTTACTCATAATGAATGCTTATTTTGTACAATGCTAATGCAAATAATATTTCTACCAAATTAAAGCATATATTTTTAAAAAACAAATGAAATATACAAGGAAGCAATAATTGAAGAAAAACCTTATGAGAAAAACGCTAAACTTACTATACAACGATCTCCTGATTTATTTTTGTTTAATAAAGCCTAAGACGTTTTAGTTTTGTGTTTGCAAATGCAAGATTAAAGGCATTCTATTAGATTTCATTAGTAAGAAGTTAGTGACTCATTCATAATTGTTACCATTTCTTTTCAAATTAGTTAAAACTGTTCTAAAACTTCGGTTAATTGTTATGATTTCATACAATTTAAATGCTTTAAAGTCATTAAAATTTGTTTGAGAGAAAAAAACAAGAGTATTTTAAAGAGTTCAAAACTTACTTTAAGGGCACTCGTATGTAGGCGGGCAGATCTAGCACACATCGCTGCCTTAAAATACCTTGCCACAGCTGTACTCCTATAATGCCAAAGATGAAGAAAACAAAGAAACACAGCAGCAGGACATTGCCCAGCATGGGCAAAGTGTCCAGCAAAAGCATAACCAATATACGCATACCTGTGGAAATAAACCAAAACCAAAACAGTTGGGGATTATCATAAATCTGCAAGAAAATGTGTGGTGATGTTGTAAATCTTACTGTTTACTTACTTGGTATACGATTAATGGCCCGTAAAGGTCTTAAGACACGTATTGTACGTATGGCTGTTAAATTTAAATTCTTCACATGCATTACATACTCCAACAGGCCAGCAAAGACAATAAAGAAATCCAAACGATTCCATGAATCAGCCATATAAGTATTCTTACCATAAATACCCATGGCCACCATTTTAATGCTCATTTCCAAGGCAAAGAAACCAAAAATTATATCATCGAAGATCTATAGAAATTAAAAAAAAAAAAAACAAAAAAGAAAACAGAAAACAAGTTAAAGAAATCTTTGAAATTTTCCAATTTTTTAAAGATGTTTTCTTAAGAATAACGCCTTTTTATTAGTATGTATCAGTATCAGTATCAGTCTCATCATAGTCATTGTCATCAGTATCATCATCATCATCATCAGCAGCAGCAGCAGTAACACTTGACTTTTTTACAGCTCAACATTACCAAGGATGTGTATTGTCACACAGACTGTGGCTCATTAGTCACATCACGTCACGTCACATCACATCACATTACAACGCATACAAACAAACAAACAAACAAATATAACGTAATGAACTAACCAACCAAACATGTCTTCATGGTTGAACACTTTAGCAGTAATTATTTTGATAATAAAGTGAATACACACATACACATACACAAATACATACACAACCATACACACATTCATTCACAAACTCAAATGTGTGCTCTAATATACAAATAATTAAAATAATATGTCCTGTGTAATATCTCTCTCTCTTTCTCTCTCTCTCTCTCAGTATGTGCCACTAAATTGTCGAAAATATCTCTTCATGTCTTAACATGAAGCAAAAAATCATCAAAATATACAGTTACATTTGATATGATATACGTGTGTGCGTGTCTAATTCTCTATGTAAGTTAATATGAGTTTCTCTTTCACTTTCTCTCTCTCTCTCTCTCTCTGTTCCATCCATTAAAATACAATGTTTTATAGATAAAATGTCACTTAAATTACTGCTGCTGATGCTGTAGTCACTTGTCTTTTATAACAGCAGCAACAACAAAAAAAAAAATATTTTATTTCCTCAACATCTTGATTTTCATGTACATCTCTCGCCACCACCACCACCACCACCTATACATTTACACATATTTTACTATACATATTATAATACAAGAGAGTACATTGTCTTTACTTCTATCATATCTACTACTACTAGTGTATGAGTGTGTGTTTGTATACATTTCATATGGATGTGATCCCATGTAAGTAATATTTTGATACTGCATATGGTTTTATATGTTTGGTCTTAAAAAAAAATATTATTTTTAAGGCAATAAAAAGTCTACCATGAAAATATAAAAGAGCAACATTATAACTTCACCTCTCTCTCTCTCTCTCTCTCTCTCTCTCTCTCTCGCTTTGTATCCCCCACTTCTGTTTACATTGTAGTATTTAATGAGTGTACAGAGTGACCGTAAATAAAGTCTTTCTTTTGAATCGAACAATATTTACATGATTTATGGAGTTTTATACTCTCTCGGGAAATGATGTGGTGACGTACAATTGCGTCACATATCAGATATAAACTTATTCAGTCCTGCGATTTGAGGATATTATCTTTGAGGCATACATGGGAGAGGGTATTTCGATTAATACTGTCCCAACAGCGTGCCATTACAGTCGTACTTTCGCTGGAAGGCAGCTACACAATGTCTCAAAATTGAAAGAGTAGAGAGCATTTTTCAAATAGCACAGGTTAATGCTAAGATGGGGGATTTTATCTAATTGCAGTGTTGTGGCATCACCAGTGTTCACCGTAGTCTAGTAGGTAGTGTGTTCGCTTTTTAGAAGTAAGGTCGTGATATTTTCTGGCAAAAATTCAGAGTAAAATAGAAAGTGCCATAAAAATTTTGTCAAAAATCACAACTTGGGTGGTATTCGAGGCTAGATTATAATCCTGCTTAAGGATTTTAGTGAACAATTGAATAAGAACTAAGTTTGGTGGTACTGCATCCCTGGAGAGTAATTCTTGGCTATCCTTACACTTACGACGAGCAGCATCTTGAAATCTATAAGGATAACCGGCTTGAGCAAAACGTTGTAGGGTAACGCAATGTAGATTATGAATAGTGTGAAGTTATTTAACTTTCTTTTTGCACTTTAATTCTATTGAAATTTGTGATATTTTTCAATTGTTTTGTAAATAAAATGTTGGGCAATATTTTCTTATTAGGCGACACTGTTTGCTCTACGATACTATTGGCGATCGCCATGGTCTAGTAGGTAGTGTGCTGGCTTATTAGACGTAAAGCCAGGGTTCGAGTCCCAGGCCAGACACCGAAATAAAAAATTCAAATTTCATCTCTTACTCTTCTTGAAAAGTTTCTCAAAAATCTGTTGTTCGGAGTCGACTTTAAACTGTAGGTCCCGCCACTTCTGTATAAAATTAACACACACAACATAAGTGGTGTGAGAAACTGCGGGCTTCTTGGGGACGATTGCTGTAAACTGTCTAATGGTGAAGGTACAGCAGCAACTCGTTTCCTTACCGTTCGCATCTTCCCTCTTTCCACCTTTCCTAAACCTGCACAATACACTGCATGAGTAAAATATTATTTCAAGTCAAAAATCACAGCTGATGACTAAATTTATAAAAATTAACAATTTACCAAAAAGAAACTCATGTAAAGTCTTGTATAAATGGGAAATATTTTTGGTAATTCGCTTTAATGGACTTGTTGCCTTTTAATGATTAACGGCTATTAATTAAATACAATACAAATGAGAACAATAAATGTTATAAAATCACTCAAACAACATGTTTTATTGCGTATACGCCTCCTCTCAACAAATGAAAATGAAATGAAATTCACATTTCAATAGTTTTTTTTCCTTTCTTTGTTTGTTTGTTTTTTTTTTTTGGGGGAATTAATTTTTTGGCTAATAAATCCTTCAAATTTACGTGATTCATCATTGGTCATGAGATATGCGTGTATGCCAGTTAAAGTACAATAATTTGTGCGAGAGTACGTACCATCACACACCATAATACAATGTACATTGTACTATGTATTGTATTGTATTGTATTGTATTGTATGTGCTAACAAATGTGCTGGCAATAAATCAATATAATTATAGTCTGTGTTGTTGTTGTTGTTTTTTTCGTGTTTTTTTTTTTTTTAAATAATAATTATAAGTAATTTATAAAACAATGTTTTAACTGTGAAAAATGTAATCCAAAACAAAATAATTATTGTTAAAAGAAAAAAATTGTTATAATATTTCAAAAAATGTGAAATTAAAAATTCATTGAATTCGTTGAATTGCTTACCTGCAGTATTTTACAGCGATTAAATTCACAGGCATCGTCCACACACGGCTGATACATGCCCAATGTTATGCAATTTAATAATATCACCAGTATTGATATGCGCTCGAACCATGTGTTGATGGAAATAAAAGCAAAAAAAATCAATCGAAAATATCAAACAACCAAGTTAAGGAAAACCCATAACCATTCACATACTCGTACATATGGCAACAGCAGCAATAACCATAAACATATAATGTGACAATAAAATCAAGTACATAGTAAATATCCATAAATAAAGAGAAAGATGAGAAAAAAATTTTATGGAAAAATTAAAGCATAATTTTTGGTCAAATATCACACTAAGTATGTTTGAATTGAGTTTTATTTCTAAGGCCCCAATGATACTAAAATATAGTTTTATTCATAGTTTTATACATTCTTGTTAGACATTACTAAACGAATATTAAGTTAAGTTGCCTAATTTGTGACTATAATATATTGTTTTTTAAAACACCTAAAGGTAGCCTTTAGTATTTAAAAATTTCTTTACAAAATCAATATACCTATACATATTTATAATTTAAATTTCTTTTTCTTTTCTTTCAGTGTTTAACAAAATGTTCAGTGTTTAAAAAAATCTACATATTCAAGAATGAAATTAAAGAAAATCATCGATTAACAGTCCAACAAATTCTACATATGTAAGTACACCATAAACTAATTTTATAATTTTATATTGTTATTATAAATTTTATAAACTAATTGAAAATACATAGCTTATCAATCGAATAATCCAAGAAACTATAAAATTAAAAACGTTAAGCTTGCTTAAACACCTAAAAATATACTACACGAAAACGGGAAAACCGTAGACACTTCGGTGTATAGTAGTGCATAATCTTTCCTTGAAATTTCACACAAACATTGCATACATAATTGGTCATTACAACCCTTCAATCAGATTATCAAATTCACCAAACACTCCACATAACTCTGTCTGCTGTCGATTCAGGCTTTAAAGTTCTCAGTAGAGGGCCACTGGACTTCTTTTATTAGTTTTTCTGGTCTGCTTCAAAAATTATTGGATTTCTTTTAGGTTCAGCAGTTGATTATAACTCAATCAAATTGCCGAAGCTAAAGTGGAAAATAATTATCGAACAGAAAGGACTGAAGAAGGTTAACAACTCCGTGGTGACATACGCCAATTGTCAAATCATTCATTATTTCGGGCTGTACTACGAGTATTTTGTGCAATCTCATGTATAAGAGCTTTTAGTCTGGAATTTTGTGAAAAACATAGCTGTTTGCTTACCGGGGTGAGGCAGAGCTATGCATATGTTCAGAATGTTCTTGAAAATCTTCTCTGTCAAACTCTATTTGAGGAGAAAATCAAATACTCTGCTTAATTACTCATGTACTGTGAGTGTTAAAAGAAAGTGTACACTATGGGTAAAATTGTAACAATCAATAAACTCCACTTTTACTATTTAAGGAGAGTGCCAGAAAAAATTTTACAATATTTCGACAATTTTTTGTATTTTCTTCGATTTTAAAAATTGTCAATGAAACAATTTAATTTAATGTATACATTTTTTTATGTATACTTTCTTTTGATGCTCACTGTATGTCTGAGGAATACGTGCTGTAGGCGCTGTGAATTTTAAAATTTATGATACCCGATTCTATATTTATTCCTGGTTTGAGGATTCGATTTTCATACATTTATTTATGGTTTCGAGTTTTAATTTGCTTGAAAAGTGAAAAGAATTGGAATCTTTTGTGGGAATCGCAGGCTGAAACTGTTTGTAAACTTTGTGGCAACTACAGATTTATTCAGACGGAGATGTAGAACACATATCCATCCATTGGATTGCAGGCCGTATATGGAAATAAAAACGATGGAACATCTTCTCTCTAACTGAATAGATAATAGTATTTGTGGTGGATGGTTTGATAGGTTAAAGTCTCCTTTAGGAGCCGCTCTTCAGGCTCACGTTAAGGCTTTAATAAATTATCAAAAACAAATCCATTAGTAAGGCAATCTTTTTACAGTTTCATCTCAAAAAAGAAAAACAGTTAAAAAACAATATCATGCTGGTCAATTTGTTTATAATTTCATTACAAATCAGGTTTTTATAGACTTTTTTATGATACGTTATTTTTTTCTTTCGTCTTCCTTTAGTATATCTCTCTCTCTCTCTGTTTTAGTAGCCATAATAAATTTGTTGTTTCGGCATTTCAAAATCGAATGGTGATAATAAAAATCATGTTATTTATTGTTTGTTTGTTTGTTTATGTATTGCTGTTGTTGTTGTTGTTGTTGTTATTGTCTTTGTTCTATTTATTTATAGGAGTTTAGCAGTGTTAGTAGTAAATCAATAAAGATAAATGTTAAGAAGAGTACATATTAAATAAATTGCACTCGTTTAGAATGTGATTTTTATACTCCTCGAACTGTACGTTCGCTTTCTCTCTCTCTCTCGATCTCTCTCTCTCTCTCATTGTTGGGGGGATTGTATACTGCTGTGTCATTATTGATAAGTAGAGAATAATTTACGGTTTATAAAAATACTTGTATTGTTTGAGAGTGTGTGTTTTCTCTTCTAACATCAGTGATAAGATGATTTACGTCTCAGCAAACAAAAAAAAATTAATACACCCGTTAAGAGAGGTTAAATACAGCTCAGTTGGCAAGAAATTAAATTGAAAAGTAATTTTAGATGACAATTCTTATGTGGTCTTGCAGGAGTCCTTAGCTATAAATATTTGTAAAGACCTTGCAGCAGCCAGGAGCAGCAGCAGCAGCAACCTTTAATCAAAGATAATTAAGCCAACGGCAGACGTTTGCAAATCAATAACAAATGTTTTCTCTAGGGGTGCATATCTGAATAATCTGTGCCTTTGTACATGTTTCAGTAACTGTGACACAGTGTTCGTTGCTGTAAATATTACCCCAGCCATTAACGCGCATACACACACACACACACACACACACGCACGCTCAAGAGTAATAAATATCCATCCATGGTTTTAATTGCAAAGAAACAAAAACAATAAAAACGAGAGAAACGAGAGAAACTGACCAAAATCTATTGATTAAATATGCGTTGAAAGTTGAGTTTCGTTGATTGTGTGGTTGACCGTATTCTATAGTGATTCCAAAAATGAATGAAATGCCTGTTAAAATTGCCATCGATATGCATGGTAGTCGTTATCGCAGCAAAAAAAAAAAACACAAAAATTTTCAACTAAAAATTAATTGCCTTTACCACCCAGATAAAATAAAATGTAAAAAAAGAACAAGAAAATTATATACTAGATATGTATATGTGTTGTATTTAAAATAATGGCAATGAGGCTGCTTACAAAACTGCTTTTGATGTGTACACAGATTTGCAATTACTGAGTATGCTGAAGACCATCTTCAGACTGCCGTACTACTGCCGGACTTTACCGTAACTGAAAAATAAATTTTATTTTTATAAACCATCAAATGTCCTCTTTAATGTATAAAAAGATTCATTTGTTTAATTAAATTTATCTTACAAAAATGGACTAAAAAATACCCTTATTACTCGTATTAACTCCGAAAACTCTTTATAATTTCTAAAAAATTATTCACGTTCTTTAGTAAATTGTAGGCACTATTCAAGACTCAACTAATTATTTAAAATATTCTCCCTTCTGTTTTTACTTTATTTCACTTTTACACATCTTTCTCTAGCCCTCCTTCAACTTTTGGTATTTAATATTATAATTAAAAATTAAAACTAAAAATTGCAAAACAAGCCCAATTTGTCATTTAAAAATATTTAGTTTCTGGGATTTTAATTCTGCTGTTAAAGCGTTGCTACAGATGGTGATGCTATTGCTGTTGCTGCTGTAACTCGTGCCACTATTACTGCTACTGTTACTCTTGATTATTTTAATTTATAGAGTGTTTGTGCAATGGCGCAATTTCCGTTACAAGCATTTTAGATTATCTCTGTTTCCTAAAGAACAAAAACACATGATCATACACATATACACGTACACAGCAGACAGACATAATAATCAAATACTCAATTTTAAATTACATTTTGAAACAGAAGCACTCTCTTGCTATGGCAGTTTGTAACAGTTTTATAACAGGATACTGACGGACACAATCACATTCACATTCACTCAGTTGAGTTTCGCCTAATGAGCGAACATCACTTACGTACTAATTCGCTTTAATTCGCCTTTTTTGTTTTTGCTTGTGGTTGTTATTTTACTATTGCACAGCTGGTGTTAACTACTGTAACTGTAACATTTGATTAAAATATTTTCCTGGTGTGCGTGCTACACTACAGAAATTTATGAAGCAAAATAAAGTAACGGTACAAAATTTTGTAAAATAGTTGAAACTATTGTTGCCAAGTCTTAAATTTCCATTTCCATTTCTCTTGCCAACCGATAAAAATAAACGAAATTAAACAAATTGAAACTCATATGCAAACTTTGAAGAGTACCATCGTCGCACATATTATTTGTCGCCTCTACTGAAAATAATTGTTCCATCTTGTATAATAGGGGAGAACAGAGAATCATTTGTGAAAAATCATAAACAAAAACTAAAAAAAAATAAATGCCAAAAGAATTATTTCTTTGTTGTTTGTTAAAAAGGATATGGATTTGTAATCAGCATCAGACACCAATTCCTTGGCGTAGTCTCTTGTGTAAGATATTTCAATGCTACCTCCGGAAAACCAGGATAGGCAAGATTCGGTTCCCCCGAGGATGTCGATGATTCACCATCATCTGAACTGCATGAACCATTACAACTGGAGCCAGTTGAAGAACCCGTTGAGCTGGAGGAGGATGACGATGATGAGGATGTTGAGGAGGAGATGTTTTTGTTGCGGCGTCTTGAACGTCGTCGACGATGACGTGTCGACTCTTCTGTACTGTCATCGTTGCCTATACTCAAACGCTCATCGTCACTGCGTTCGCGGGCATTTTTCTTAAGTTTAGTAGAAGACCTGTTTTTAATTGTTTGATTTGAGTTCTGTTGTTGGTGGGATTGTAGATTACGTTGAGAGGCGGCTGTTAGGGGAAGAGGAGGAGGAGGAGCTGGAGGTTGAGCCGCTAATATATTATCACTCGTATTGCTTAAGGGAGTTTTGTTGGCTGGATGTGGTGTGCTACTGGTAGAGCCAGTATTACTAGTGGCACTCCCGCCCATATTTGCCGTTGTTAGCGCTTTGGCACTTGAGGAACTTGTTTTACGTCGATGACTGTTGCGGCGCCCACTACCGCCACTGGCTGCCGCATTGTTGTTGTTATTGCTGTTGCTGTTGTTAAGGCTACCAGCATGACTTCTAATACTGCCACATCGTCGATGTCTGGCCTCTATGCCAGAATTTTCATTGGAATGCATAATACTTGAGTTTGTACTACCGGTACTGGATGTCTCCCGTCTAGTGCGGGTATTATTACTGCTGCCGCCTCCACTGGGCTGGGATTTTTGACCATTTTGTTGCTGTTGCTGTTGTTGTTGTTGTTGATGCTCCAGTTGGGCATGTGCCAGGTGGCGTATCTCTAGGGTCTGTGTAGATGTTTTAGCTGTGCCCTCAGCATTGGCATTCAAATTGGGACTATTCGCTGAAGTCATTGATATTGTTGTGGCTGTTGTTGCTGTTACTGTTGCTGGCGCTGGCGCTGTTGTTGTATAATTATTATTGTAATTATTGTTGTTGGTATGATTGTTGCTATTGCTAGTATTGTTGTTAATATTTGTTGTTGTTGTAATTCCATGCTGGCTCGTCTCCTTCACGGAGGAGTTCAACATTTTAGTTTCGAAGACGTTTTTATCTTCGGCGACACTCAGTTGCTGTTGTTGTTGTTGGTTGTCAATTGGTTTGTTGAGGTTGTTGGTATTGTTGTTATATTGGCCAGAAGACGACTAATAGTTAAGTTTGCATCTAGCCTGGTAATGTTATTGTCATTTGACTATCAAATACACTGAGACAGACAGCACGACCATCTTTTTTCTGTCAAAGAGCCACGCAAAAGATCTGAAATGCAAACGGAAAAATAGAAAATTAATAAAAGAATGAAAACGAAAGAATACAATTTACAAAACAAGCCGAAAAAAACCCACAGAAAGGAAAGGGAAAAAGAAAAATGAATTCAAATTTATCATCAGTTGAATGATGTGTTTTTTGTTGAGTACGTCGCCGTAGATGGTTGTCAACAGCAGTTGTCCACTTGAATAACTGATGATGGAAATTAATGTCTCTTCACTCCTATCTCACGCCAATGAAAAACAAAAAAAAAAAATGTTTGAAACGTGCACAATATGCTTTCAAAGAAGAAAAAAAAAATACCCTCCAAGCTCATTTAAAGCTCATGATTCTATTAAAGACTTACACACCGGAGCATAACAATAATTTATGCCTGAATTTCGATGACTTTTGCAGGAATCTCGATTAAAACCTTTGGCATTTTTATGTTATTTTTCATATTTTAGAAACTTGTTCACCTTTTTCCATTGAATTCATTTAAAAATTAAAGCAAATATTTGCGAATTTGCTTCACACGCACCACCTCGTTTCCCTTACAGGTTTCACTTTAAGCACCCAAAGGATTTGTAAGGGTAGTACCCAAACATTTTGTTAGGAAATGTTGAATGTTGGCTTAATTAAATATTTTTCTGTTGCAAAGTATAAAAAGAAACCAAAAAAGGAACAAAGGAAAATTGAAAGTGAAAGGGAAGTACAAAAAGTTAAATTTCCCCCTTTTGACCTAAGTGGAAATGGAAATCATTTCGAAAGGATATTTGAAATTAATTTTCAAATCACAGAACAAAACAAGAAGAACCCTATATTTCAGCTGCCACACAAAGAAAATGGCAAAAAAAAAAAGAAACGTAAGGTGAACTACGAATTAATTTAAATGCTACGTACGATAGGGTTTGGATTGAGTGAAATTAATAATTATTCCATTATGTTTGCATTGATTTTTAGTTTTAAAATTCACAAATTCAAGATTTCTTTTCAATCTTAAATAAAAATAATTTCATTTCATTTTTTATATTTAAAAAAATTCTTGTGCCTGTGCACCAAGGCCGCCCATCTAAGATAATAGGTTGCGCCACTTATAGGGTGTCGTTATTTTACTTTTGTTATTTTATTTTCTAAGAGTTTTTGCCTCATTAATTTTTGCTCCGGTAATAAGAAGTGTTTATTTTTCATTCATTTAATATCCTCCTCTTCTCCCCTTAAAAAAATGTTTCTCCTTTTGTGATTTCTATACCCTGGCAATATATTTTTTTTTTTTTTGCTGGCTCTTGTTGATTTTTTAGATTCAGTTGTTGCTGCTGCCCCTTTACAGCGAAGATTTAGTAGAAGAGTTTTGCTAATTCTTCTCCTTTTTTTTTTTCTTTACGCTTCTCGTGGTTGCCAACACAATTCTGTGAAAGGAAACTGAAGCTGGGAAAATTCAAAAAATATTTTTCTTTCTCGTATTTTAGTCCCGCGTGCTCAATTACAGTTGTTGAAAAGTTTTATTAACTTTTTTTGTTTCCATTTTTGTTTTTTTTTTGGCTTTTTTTTTAATTCTATTTATTGTTAAATTTCACAGTTGCTGGTTGAATTGCTTTTGAGTTTAATCAGTTATTTTCGTAATAAAACTTCATGAAAAAAATTAGAAAGAGAGTGTGAGAGGGAGAGAGTGAGAGAATATTGTAATAGAAAATCTGCAACAAATTAAGTGAAAAATTCGATGAAAAATTATACACGAATTTAATAGCATACCATAGCTTACACAGCAAACAATTTTTGTGTTGTTTTTCTAATAATGAAAGGAGCAAAGCTGTTTACTAGCATACATCACACGTTTATTAAGAAATAACGCTCTGTTTCACTCTAACCAAGGCATTATGTGCTGTGCATAATTGGCTTCCTTTTGACCACCAATCTGAACTATGGATATGCTGCTATTTTGGAAAGACAAAGGCTCACGGGGGTCTATTATATGATTCCTTATAAATTTCTATTTAGAACAGGGGATGATACCTACTTTACGAAATGTGGAAAGAGAGAGGGAAGATGCGAACGGTAAGGAAACGAGTTGCTGCTGGTGACTTAAATTGGCCAGTGCTATACCTTCACCATTAGGCAGTCTACAGCAATCGTCCCCAAGAAGCCCGTAGTTTCTCACACCTCTTGTGTTGTGTGTGTTAATTTTATGCAGAAGTGGCGGGACCTATAGTTTAAAGTCTACTCCGAACGACAGATTTTTGAGAAACAAGAAGAGAAAGAGAAGAAATCACCGAAAAAATACTTTTTGTATTTTTTTATTTTTGATGCCTGGCCTTTGCGTCTAATAAGCCAGCACACTACCTACTAGGGATGCCAAACGGGATCCCGGGATATTTCGGGATAATTCGGGATCCAAAAATCCCGAAAAATCATGGGGAAAATCGCGATTTCCTCTTAATAATAAAAATATTTTGTTAACAAAATCATTTGTATTCCGATTATGTACATATACCAGAATTATATATCATTAAAAATAAATGCATTAGTTTTACGAAAACTATTTGGACTCCAATAAAAAGATTTAAGCATCTAACATGTGATCTGATAGGCTTGAACGAATTTTGTTGTCAACATACCCTACCGTTGAAAAACACTTCTCGCAATCATCATTTGTTGGTGAAATAGTTCCAAGATAGCTGTATGTAGCTTGTAAATATTTATCTCTACCACCTTCTAATGTAAATAAATCTTTTTCTTTGGACAATTGAGTATCTAAATCAGTTACCCTTTTAATTCGTTTTATAGGGCTATTCCATTCTTCGATGCCATCAAATAATTTTTATCACTGGAAGGAGGGTATTCCTCATATGAGATGCTATTATCGAAGTCCAGTGATATAGATTTTTTTTCAGAACCTTTTTAAGGGTCAAAATACATATGAATTCACAATCCCGAAAAATCCCAGGATTCGGGATTTTGTGAATCCCGAAAATCCCGGGATTTCGGGTTTCGGGATTTCCCGATTGGCATCCCTACTACCTACTAGACCACGGCGACCCCCAATTTTGATTTTAGAATTCTTAAGGTTACCAATGGGACCCTTGAAGTTTAACTTGATGGCCCACAGATAAATGACAGGGTAGTCTGTGTTATATTTTTTAATGGTTCTGATATTAAACTTTCTTAAATGCTTGTTGACCCCTACAGTGTTTTCCAAACAGAGAACGCTGCCTCCAAGCACCAACCATTTAATATAATGTGTAGGTATGAATGTATATCCTTATCTTACTTTAAACAAATTTTACATAACTTTGTAGCCTCCTTTTTTTTTATTTAAATGACTTCTCTTTTGAAAACCACAATTTTTCATTTTTGTTATCATTTGCCCCTCCTCCTTGCCCCAGTCACCTCCATCTCTGTGCTGTAATTTATTTTCTAATTTTTTTTTCATATCAAAGCATATCACAGCCATAACAGGTAAAGAAAATAATTGTGGAAAATTTGTGCCACAGAATATAACGAGCGAGTATTGTTAATACCAGCTATCGTATGATGTGGTTATATTGTACGTTATTAAATAGCCTTGTTTTGATTACATTTTCCAAAAATTTAACATTAATATATACCAGGTACATACTCTTATTTACCGTTACAACCACTTGGGCCATGATTTATTGCCCCAGAAATTAACATAATTTCACATTAAAACATGTGTTCGCTCGTTCGTTTGTTCGTTCGTTTGTTTGTTCATTTTTTTTCCGATGAAATTCTATTGAAAAAAAAGAGAACCAAATTTCTAAGCGAAACAAACCGTCATTGTAATAATACAGTCAAGGTAATTTAATTAAATGGGGGCTCCATATATGTACATTAAATATTCAAGAAAAACAGTGAATTATTTTTGAATTAAAAATAAATCTTTGGTAGTGCTCAAAATTTATTAAAAATTAGAGAAATATTGACAAGGAGAGGTTATCAAAGGAGGAAATGCAGATTTTTGAACCATATATGCTATCTTGTAAAAAGCCAACACACTACCTACTAGACTACGGCGGCTTTACAACAAAATTAAAAGCTTTTTTGAAATCCATCCATTGTGCACATTGTCTTGCTCAATTATTAATCATCTATGCTGTTCCCCTCTGCCTTCTGTCAGCATAGAAAGCGAAAAGGAAATCTTTCCAAGGCTGACCTGAAATACTTTCAAAAAATGTGGCCCATTCACGTACACGTGAACTGAAAAACTTCCTGAAACACTCATGAAATTAAAACCCTGAGAACTTATCACTATCAAGATCGAAACGGATTTCATTTAACACTTATTTAAGGCAAATTCATAAAAATGGATACTGAATGTGATGTTTGTAGAACCAAGCCTATCGTTGGAGGTTTCCTTGATAGATTTCACGATATGCCTGAAATTTATATTGCTCTAATGAGTTCATTCACTCATTTAATGACAACGGCCCTAACCTGTTTCATGGCCTTTAGATGTTTTAAATTGGGTTTCCGAAAGACTGCCATGCATGCACATCTCTGCACCGTAGGAAGGACAATTTATTCTACCCATTAATGGGTGACTCCCATCATACCATACACGGCTTCTTACAGCTTAGTGGCGGAATTATGGGTATTTTCGGAAGTTTGCAAAAGTACTACGAGAAACAGGAGAGACATTTTGAATCAACTCATGCCAAATTGGGTCTGATGGCTTGTATATTTTGCTTTTTTAATTTATTTACCGGCTTTATAACTCTTGTCTATCCGACAAGCCATAATCCGGTACGTATCGTACATAGTGTTTTCGGCATGGCCACATACTTTTTCGGCATGGCTGCCCAATTGTATGGCTATTCGACTGGTTTCTTTAATCGGAATTTCGTCTATAAAACCACCTATAAGTACCCTTGAATAATAATAAATTCTACTCAGTAAATTTTATCTACAAATAGGCTCATAATAATTCATTTTCATTCAGATTTGTTTTTTTTTTTTTGTTTTTCTCTTTTTATTTGTATTTTAATGTCGTATTTAATTAAAAAAAAAATTCTTAAATTAAAGATTTTAAGACTTAACGTTATAGTCGAACACTATGTTTTAGATTTAGGGCCGATTGTATGGCATTAAAGTAATGTTAGAACTCAATAAGTTATTTATAAATTTTACTCGTGAAGAAAAGTTTTTCTACAAAAAAGAAATTTTTCTTTAAAGGAAACAGAATCCATCCCGTGAAAAGTGAGGTTTGTCCATTTAGAAATGCTGATTTTAATTTGTCGTTAGGCACTGTTACAATTGTAACTCAATTATTCTCGCTATAATCAGTGAAACGAACGAACGATAATGCAAGCAGCAGGTCAGTGGCATAGGCAAATATTTGGAAAATAGAAAAATTCCCATTTTATTTCCTTTCTTTCTTTTTTTTTGGTATATTTTCTAAAAACTTAAAAAGGAAATTGTAACGAAATTGTCGTTAAAAAAAAATCAATTGAAATATTTTGCTTGCCATGAAATTCTGAAAGCACTTGAATGTTGGCTTTTGAAATCAATTCCACAAAACAGATTTTCGCAAATAATAATAAAAATACTGGTACTTATAACAGGTAAACAGTGAAAGCTAAGGAGAAAGGTCATTGCTTTTCTTTACTAAAATTATCATGACAAAAGGGAACAACATTTTATTGTCAGTGGTGAATAAAAGTTTTAAGAGCATGATCTGCAATTTGAAATTGAAACTGAATATTGAAATATTGCTAGATAGGCAGGATTATTTAAGGGGTTAGTGTATACTCCCCAATTTTCAAAATATCAAGTTTTTTTTCGCAGATTTAGTTACTTTAGAGCTATACAATTAAGGTGGTAATATATTTTGGCCCGATTTTGAGTTTGACTTTACAAAAAATATTTTTTTTTTATCAATTATCAAACGTTCTCTTTAACATATAAAAAAAAATCATTTGTTTAAATAAATTTTATATTTAAAAAAAAATACGAAAAAGAGCCTTAGGACAAAGTATACTAACCCCTTAAGAAATAACAGCATATGATTCCTTTATGTGGCAATACAAACCGATGATAACCTTGATAAAGGTTTTCCTTTTTCATTTTCATTCTTCTGCCATTATGATGCAAAAATAACAAGTAAATACTCGTGATTTTTTTTTATAATATTTTGTAACATTTTGTAACGTATTTTCGAAAACAAAAAATCACTCTCTTTTCACTTACTCTTTGATGAATTACTTAAAAACTGAAGAACAACAATATGACCTTGAAAGTATAAAAAAAAAATCTATTCAAGTGTCCTGTGACTGACAGCCCTGGCTGGAATAACAGAAAAGTTTTCAAATAATAAAAAAACTTGACAGAAAAAAATATCCTTTTTTTTTGTTTTGTCAAATCCATTAAATCAATAAGTAGTTGTTGTTCTTGTTGTTTCTTTGCAGGATTATTAGAAAAATAGAATTTCAATGGAATATTTTAATGCGTTTCTATATTACAAAAGGAATGGAACGGAACGGAAATGAAAAATCAATAACTATTATAGTAAAAATGCAATAAAAATGCATTCAGAAAAGAAAAAAATTACTCTTTTTTTAATAGCACACAAAATGTCATTAAGAAATTGCACAAAAACACATTTTTTTTTGTCATGCTTCACGTTCTAAAAACCCAAAAGGTTAATGGAAATAAATTAGAAATCATTTCCGTTTTAATGATATGAAAACGTTTTTATTTTTTAACAAGAAAATAAGGAAACCTTGACTTGTGCTTAGAATTATGACTGGGCGTGTTATTAATTAATGCAGTTCTACGGTATTGAATAACGCATAAACGTATTTCCGCAACAGTTTCCGCAGTATGGCCTGCGACATTATTTTCAAAAATATTGTAAACGCATGAGGTAAAGTTCAATATTTGCAAACATTTTCATTGTCATATACAGACATTGAAGTTGCCTAGTCTAGTCTAGTAGATAGTGCTTCGGCTTATTAGACGAGAGCATATAGATCAAAAGCTAAAAAAATATTTCTTTGGCGATTTCCTTTCAGCAATCTTCTGAGAGTAAAATAAAATTGTCATGAAAAGTTTCTTAGTCGCTCGGAATCGACTTTAAACTGTGGTTCTGGCCACTCATGGATTTTTAACACATTCAATATACAGTAGCGAGCACAAAAAATGCAACGTTGGGTAAAATTATCTTTAAGTGCGATAATTTTAAAAAAATGGTGACCAGTTCAAAATATTTCTTTGGGTTATTAATCCCTACAGTTATAGATACCTATTATCAATAACATTATGTAAATATTTTTAATTAATGATATATTATTTTGTCATTTATTAAAAAGAGTGCGAATTTCACGGGAGCAATAAAAATGCAACAGCATAAATTTTAATGTGTTTATTTAAATTAAATAGTAATTCTTACAAAAAAAATCTTAAAATTAATATTTAGTGGCGTAGGCCTTATTTTTTATGACTTCTTGCAACCTAGAAGGCATAGAGTCGACTAAAGCTATTAATGTGTTAATGGATATTTTCTCCCATTCACTTTTCAAAATTTCTTCTAATTGCCTCTTATTTGACGGATGTTTCCTCTTAACTTCCCGATCTAATAGCTCCCATAGATTTTCTATGGGGTTTAGATCGGGAGACTGTGATGGCCAATCCAAAACATTGACATCATTGTCGCTTAAAAAGTTTCGAGCTAAGCGACTTGAGTGCTTTGGATCGTTATCCTGTTGGAATATGCTACCAGGAGGCATTTTTTCCCGCAGATGAGGAAGCATGTGTTCTCCAAGGATTTCACATTACTTCTTGGCGTCCATTTTTCCTTCGATTTGAGTTAAGGGACCTACCCCATCACGGGAAAACGCACCTGTAAATACGTGACGTAAAATCAATAATTTTTTTTAAACATATCGTTCCTTACCCCACACCATTATCGATCTACCGCCATGTTTTACGGTTGGAAGTTGATATCTTGGAGAATATCTCTGTCCAGGCGGTCTTCGAACAAAATTTCAGGCGCTTCTTTTTATTGATTGCACTGATGAGAGGTTTCTTTGCGGGTCGTCTCGCATGCAAATTAGCCTCTTTCAACCTACGGCGGACAGTGTGAACGCCTATAGAGACTCCCATTTGCTCATTTGCGAAATTAGCAACGTCCACTGCGGTCTTTCGTGGATCTTTTTTAACCAGTGCAATCATCTGGCGGTCTTGGCGAGAGGTAGTTTTTCGAGGATTACCACTACCTGGTTTCCTTTCCACACTATTTCTCAAGGAAAATCGAGATTTAATCCGACATACGGTTGATTGATTTACACCAAAGAGGTGTCCAACTTCACGCATGGATTTTCCTTCTTCTAAGGCTTTAATGATTGCAGTTTTGCTGTCAGCTGAGAGCTGCTTCTATTACAAAACACATGTTGTATAACTTATTTAAGAAATTTTCAATTATAATTAAATAAAAAACTTACTTTAACTATTTTTTTATTATGTTGCATTTTTTTTGCTCGCTAAAAATTTGCACTTTTTTCACTAATTCAAAAATATTTGACTTTTTAAAGCAGAATTTGGAATAAACTGTGGGTACTTTGAAAACTTATAATTGAAAGAATTAACAGCAAAAGAAAATAGATAAATTAGTTACCGTTATTTTGAAATAGATCTGATTAAAGATCATATGGCACAGTGTTGCATTTTTTGTGCTCGCTACTGTACATACATATGAGTGATGTGAGAAAGTTGTAATGACCAACTAAGTAAGTAAGTGAGTAAGATATGACCCAAAAGTTGTCTTCTTGATGTAATTATCCTTTCGAAATTGTTTGCTTAATATGGTTCCAGTGTAATTGTTGTTTAGTCATATTACTCGAATTTTATTAAATATTCTCCTACAGTCCTGCATTTCTTGCCAAAATGACCAACTGGTTTATATTAGATTGCATATCGGTGAGATTATGGAGAGAAGAGACAGATGCCGCCTACGCTGCTCTCCTTTTATTCCACTTTTTCTGTGCGTTCGTTGTTGATGACGTGGTGGTGGTAGGGGGTTCATAATGATTGAATTATTACGAGTCAATTGAAACTTCTTAATGTTTAATATTCGTTAAATTAAGTGAAATCAGAAAAACATGTTAAAAAGTATCTTTCTTAATACAACTTCTATTGTGTTTTTCGTTTTTTTTCTTTAGATGTTTAGTTAAAGGGATTTTGGTTCCCTAAGTGATAGTGGCAACATAAGCTTTTATGCGTGTATGCGTAATAATGATGTCGTTGATGATGATGATGATAATTTTTCTTTTTAATAAAAGTAACATAATAATACAATTAAATGGTAAAATAATGTTGTTATCATCGTCATCGTAGTCGTCATCTTCCATCTTCCATCTCAATTTTAATTCAATTATTTCTTGTCATCATTTTTAACATCCCAAAGGTATAGAAATTACGTTCTTTATTTGTCCCACACATACATATACTCTTCAAGAGAGAGAGAGAGAGAGAGGGGGGATTCAGGGGTATTAGACAGAGAGAAAGAAATTCAAGAACAAAACTAATATGTATACAAGCGAAATAAAAGATAAGAAGAGCTGCTGAATGTTTACAAACATTTAAGGCATTCATTAGAGAAGTTGAAGTGAAACAAACAATCAAACAAAAAAGGCAAAGAGAGAGAAAAAATCTCAGCAAATGTCGTATGTATTTTTGTATTATGAAAGTCCCCAGATGGTTAGGCCCTTAGAATTTTTGTGTGGTTTTTGTCGACAAAAGAAACATTATTTCGACTGCTGTTCTGTTATTATTTTCAAAGTTGTCGTTTGGCTTAAACAAATCTCAGTTTTTATTTTATTTTTCTGTTGATTTTCGTTTTGTTTAGCATTTGGGAATTTCAATTTTTTTTTTCTTTTTTGTGGGAAATTTTTATTAAAAAAAATAAAAACAAAATAATTTTTTCTTTAAGTGTGCGTGCATCATCATCAGCAATTGGTTTTTCTTAAATGTACTCGTGTTTTGTTTCTTCTGTTGCAGTCATGTGTGTATTCAATTCAAGCACAACATAATGATGACCAACGTAACGTAATAAATTTCAAATTAATGGCCAGAAATAATTTTCCACAAAATTAAACTTTTTGAATACACAATCAATACAACAGAACACAACACAACACAACACAAATGAAACTGTTTAGGCAAAAATATATACGAAAATAATAATAATTTTTAAACCAATTAAAATAATATTAAATAACTATACTACATACATACATATACATAAGCATACATTTTAATTTATCAGTAAACATGTATGTACATCCTTACATCTATCTATCCATTTGGCGATACGTATAATTGTTATTTAATTAAACAAGTCAAGTGTGGGACTTAAATAATTGAAATAATTATGCCAAGTACATATTTTTTGGACGTTATAAAGAAACTTTTTGAAATTTAAATAAAATCGAACATCACTTTTTAATCTGATACATACATACATACATACATAATTGGCCATTACAACCCTTCAGTCAGGATTACGACCTAGCTTCTCACACCACTTATGTTGTGTGCGTATAAAAATTACATGAGTGGCGGGACCTACAGTTTAAAGTCGACTCCGAACGACAGATTTTTGAGAAGCTTTTCATGTCGTCGAAGAAATATTTTTTCGTTTTGATGTCTGACCTGGGATACGAACCCGGGCCTTTTGTCTTATAGACCACGGCGACTTCATTAATTCATTCATTTTAATCTGATAACATTGAATAATTCATAGAAATATTGCAATAAATTTAAAACAGACGAAGAAGCCATTAGACAATGGCCAATGGGTTTGAAACAAACTACTGCTAGGCAGGCGGGCAAGTAAGTCCAGTCTCATGCCTATTGGCATACACATAAGCCATCATGCAGGCTTATTTTGAGCACCCCATTTGGAATACAACTTTACTTTCCATAGAAAGTCTGTATCTTGTAGTAATTTCCTTAACTTATTCAAGTCCACTTGTTTAAAACGGCTTACATATCGACGCATCCATTCTAAAACGCTCTAAGTGTACTTAAATAACATTAATTCTACGTTCTTTAACTTAAATACTGTCAAAATTTGTTTAAGATGCCCCCATCCGTCCCGAAGTTATAGGGAAAAATCTACTTAGAATACACATATAGTCGTATGTCGCTTGAAAATTTTGAGAGCTTATAACTTAAAACACTCTTTTTCGATTTAGAATGTTATAGAACGGAGGCGTCGATATGTCTCGTAAAGTGTCATCCCTAAAATATTGACATATCGTCGAGCTTACGAGAGCTAAGGAATGAAGCAAAAGTGCTCCATTGTTTCGATGTCCTTTCTGCATGCCTTGCATTACAGTTTAGGTGTACATGTAGTGATGGATGTCCCGAGAGTATGTTCACTAGTGTGCTTAGGTCGCCTTTAGTTAGTTTTAAAATGGGATCTCTACTCTATTAGTGTCGTCTTAAAGTATTTCTGTAATTGCTGTCATTATGCCACAATAGTTATTGTGACATTTCCACCCACATCTTCAGTCTTGGTTTTTAATTAACCCGAAAGACATTGGGTTATCCAAACTTATCCATGATAAATAGCAAACCATGCGGTTCCATGCTTATAGTATGTCTGTGAACTATTTGGATTTAGTTATGCTCTAACATACCACATATGAACGAGTTCACTGGATAATAAAAACTGTTCATGGTCCATATCTAAACACACATAAAAAGGATGAGTGAGATCACCATAATAATTCATTTTAAAGTGAGTGCACAATTTTGTCGTTTTATATTGATGCTGAATGCACGTCTCTAGTGTATAATATTTAATGAACATGTGGCGTATGATTAATATTTAATTTTAAAATAAAATAAAAAAACACTTATACGCCTAGGATGTTTCTTTTGAAAGAAAATGATCAATTGGAAAAGAAATCGATTTTAATTGACTTGAGAATTTTTGTTGTTTGTTTTTTTCGAAATAAATAAGCGAAAATAAACTGTCGCCATTTGAAATTTGCATATGGCACAATAGAGAGTACAAACGTAAAAAGAATAGAAGAGTAAATAAAAATATTTCGTATGTATGTAGAGGAGAGGAATAAAAATAAAAAATTTTTTGCGTTATCAAAAATATAAAAAAAGAACATTAAGAAAAACAAAGGAAAACAACGTGAAAGTGGCGCCAGGCAAATGCTTAAAGCCAAAATGTATAAGAACCGTTCGTTATTCATACACATGTGGCTGGCTGGCTGGCTGACTGGCTGGTTTGGTTGAAATATACATTCTTCATAAAAGATGAATAAAAAAACAAAACATCCGACAAATGCTATCTATAACCGATATATATACTCCACAATAACTGTAACTTGATATTGAGACCTGAAAGAAAAACTTAAACAACGTAAAGAGATTAATTGACAACGACTTAAGTGTGGTGGTACAGAGCATTAAAAGGCCTCTACTACACTTAATAGTTAACTGAGAAGTTTACATTGATGGCTCAAAGATGTGTGGCAGAGTGTGGATTGTGGTATATTTATGAAGGTATTAAACTTTTTTATACCCCGCTTGTTGAGTCCGTGAATGTTGAGGATTTCTCAGGCAAATTTCGGATCATATCGTGGGAAATTGCATTCCTAATGAGCTGGCCAGTACCGGTATGGTACTCGCAATCTCTGACAAGCTGCAAAGCATAGGTACTCCGACTGCCTAGTTAATTTGGATATGTCCACTCGTTTTACCACGAAGCTTAATCTTATTGACGACAGGAGGGTGTGTGCAACATTGCTAAACTCTGCTGGATACGTATGTTTTTACTTTCGACTCAGAATGTCTTCATCTTGGGAATGTTTCATCCCTGGGTAGAATTGACTGTTGGGATCACAATAAGCCCAAATTCTGGCCTAAGTGGAACCTCTTCCTTACCTAACCTAACCTAATATTTTTTATTTATTTTTTTTTTCTTCTTTAATGCAAAACAGTTTTAAGTTTTATGAATTTTTATTTTTAAAACTTTTTCTGTATATCAATTTTATTAACATTCATACATATTAACCATAAATTATTAAAAAAAAAAAATAAAAGAAATACAAAACAACGAAACACACACATAAAAATATCGATTTTATTTATTACCACAGGCTCCATTTATTATTAAAAACAAAGATGCTGATATCAGGGGAATTTTTAACATTATTTTTCCTTTTGGTTGGCAAAAAATTTATATTGTCGTTCCTTATTATTATTATTTTTTTTAAATTCTTTTTCTTTTACTTTTTTTTTTTGTTTAATAAAAACACACATAATACGACATTAAGTTTTCTTTGCTTTCTTTTTAATATCAAATAAAATAAATAATTTTTATGTGTTTTTTAATGTATTTTCAAAAAACAATTTTGCTCTTTTGTAGAACAAAAACTAAAAAATACTTTATTTTTTTTTAATTTAAAATTTAAACATATTTTGCGTTAATTTATTATTTTTTAGGCTTTCTTAGCGAAAAATCTTATTTAATTCACCTTTACCTTGAGGAATGCATTTTTCAATTCCTCAATGCATCCAGTTTGTTAAGTAGATGCCATAACTAATATTCGTACTTTTATCATATGTATGTATGTATGTATGTGTATGAGATTGCAAATGTGAGAGTAAATAGGGGATCTGAGAAAAAGAAACCATAAGTGTGTGCATATTTACTTACTTACAAAACAATTCATAATTTAGTCTTTTTTGTTGTTGTCGTATGCCTATTGTGTTGTGTTTTTTGAACTTTCCTTACAAGAGAGTAACTAAAATGTGAGAGTACATTCATGTGCCCTTTTTGAGATTTATGTCTACGTATATGTATGTGTATGAGAGTAATTTACGTATAAAAATATGACGAAAGAACAATGTAACATGACAACTGCCAACTCAATGTCACAGCATGAGTTAAACAACACCAACAAACACAACAAAAAAAAAACATAAACAAGTTATGTGAACAACATTGAGAAACTGACAGTGAGACAGAGAGGGGGGGAGCAACATACATATTAGATTCACATAAAATATAAACAACAAAACGACAGATTTTCTGTTGACCTTTTTAACATTTAAAAAGAAAAGAAACCAAAACAAGAATTACATGAACAGAGAGAAAAAATAAATGCAATCATGGACATTCGTTTAAACAAAAATTCTTTGAAACAAAAAATAAAAATAAGTTCAACCATACATATGCCTATCACTGTAGAAAGAGACCGAGAGAGAGAGAGAGAGAGAGAGAGAAAATATCTAAAATAAATACAATTAACAGTATCCCAACATACATATACAACAAACATACACATACACATTCACAGATTTGATAATTGTATGCTAAACACAGGTTTTTATTAAGAATTTCTGTTCTTGTTTTTATTTTTTCATTTTTGTTTACATTTTTTTGTTTGTTTATGAGAGTTGCTACTGTAAATGTGTTTGTAAGGGGGGGAGTACATTGTAGGCATACGTATGTATGTATGTATGTACATGCAAAGTAAGTAAATAAATAATTGTGTTTTCAATATGCCATGTTTAACAACAAAACAGGATTCAATTAATGTTTATGCACAACAATATATGTATACACATACACACATACATTCATATAATGTAACAATAACCCAGCAAACATTTTTAAAATGTATTGAGAAATACAAAAAAAAATATCACATATTTTTTCTTCTTCTTTAAATTTGAATTTAAATAATTAAAATGCTTTTAAATTGTTTTTAATGCCACATTTCCATGTATTTTTTTTTACAAAAAATTTATGTTTCAAATACATATAAACTTATCACATGTGGGTGTGTGTGTGTGTGTGTGTGTTGTATTTGGTTTTTCTTTATTGCTCCCTTAATAACAAGAAGCTGTCATAAATATTTTCTGCTTTAAAATTTTTATGAGTACTTTTGGTTAAAAAAAATTTCTGTTTTTGTTGTCTTAAGTTCCATGAATGTATGTTTGTTGCTTTATTTTACAACATTTAAATTGTCAAAATGTTTAGCTTCTTCTTCTTCTTGCCATTATTAAATCGTTGTGTATTGCTGTGAACTGTAAGTGCATAAATATTTGTAGTTTCCTGCAAATTGTCATATGTGTCATGACATAATACTGACAGATTTCGGTATTTTGACAGTCAACGTAAAAACTAATAATAACAAATGCCAACCAGTCAGCCACCACCACGTGATACATACATATGTACGCATACACACACAAAGATTTTCAATTGCAACCATAAACATGCAGATGACACTGTAGCTGGCAGCAATGTTTAACATTAAATTGTTTAAATTTTAATCTTATTTTTTTTTTGTTTTTGTTATTTTTGTTATTAAAATGAAGTCTAGCGTGAATACTGCCATAAACAATGTTTACTTGCCTTCATATTCAGGGGGAACATAAATATTTTATGGCAAAATATTTCATTTTATGATGGTGTCAACTGAAATTATTAAATTGTCAGTGAAATTTAAAGACCAACACCAAACGATTTAAAATAAGGAGTGCGCCAAAAAGAATCAGCTTTTTATGCGTAAAAAATTTTAAATTTTTTTCAAATTAAAAAAAATATTGCTAAAGTTCTAATACTTAAAAAGGGTTTTAGCCTCTAACGGTTTCAAAAAGTCACTAATTTTTTTCTTTAATTCCATGCAACTTTTTCAAAAATCCCGCCACTTTAAGACACACAACGTGGATGTTGTGAGAAACTGGGTGGCAATCCCTACTAAAGGATTGTCGTTATAAAGCATGCAGGTGCTGATCTTCGTATTCAATGTAGCAGATTTATGTTAGTTATCTTGCCAAGCTGTACCCATCAGAGACATCTTTCATTTAAAAGAGCTCCGTACCTACGTCTGAAATCCTAAATTTTTCCCTATGCACTCCTTTGCTTAAAATAACAGAAAAATAATTTAGACATTTTGAACAAAAAATAAATGTTTTTCTATTATTTTTATGTTTATTCTTTTTTTGTTTTTTGATGCATTAAAGCAATTAAAACAATAGAAAAAATAATTTCTGTTTTCATAATTGTTTTAAATACTTTAGCCCTGACCCTTCTGAACGCCATATTTACTGTACATAATAAATGTACATACATATGTGTATATATACACATATATGTGTGTATGTGTGTATATGCGTATAAAGTGTCTGTGTACCTTTGAAATATTATTATTGTATCTGTCATTTCCTTTTCCTTTACCTTTACCTTACTCTCTGTTTCACTGTTACTCTGTTTTGCTCTCTGCGTATGTAGAGTATGTAAGTGATATGAATGATGAGATGGCATTTGTATAATAAATAATTAATATTGTTTACTTCATTTGTTACAAGGCCCCTTTCATTCTCTATATTTTTCGTTTCTGTTTCTGTTCATGTTTCATGTTTTCTTCTTCTTCTTGTTTTTCCTTTTTGTGAAAGCTTTATTAACAAGGAAACATGGCCATCATATGCATGGGGTATGGACGTTCGTTTGTTCATTTGTTCGTTCGTTTATGCACTGCAATTACTGACAGTCAAAGGTTCAAACACTGCACTTGGCTTGTTTTACCCAAAAGGTGTTTTCGTTTTCAATACACTGTTTTACGTTTTTTGGTTTTTTTTCTGCTTCTTCTTCTTAATTTCATGTGTGTGTGTATATTGCCATTGACTTGAATTAAATGCCGACTTTCCACACATGCTATGGTGTGACACACATTTTTTGTGATATACCAACGGAAACGGATACAAATAAAGAAAAGCCTATGAAAAAAAGGATGTGGATGTGTAAAACAACAGCCTAAACAGCAGCAGAATGAGATCAAAATCATCATACAAGGAAAAACAAAAAAAACATTGTGAATAAAGTGCCCTACACATGGCATGTTTTTATTTCATATCATACACTTCTAATGTATAATAGTTCCATAAAACCTGCTAAGGATTTTACTATAAAGGCCAGTGGCTGAAATCCATGACACAATAGTATAGAGCTTCAGTGGAGGCTCTTATAAATCTAAAGTCCAGTAAATAAAAATTCCAAAGCTTTGATATAAAACCTTGGTTAGTTTTTTGTGGCAACACATAACTACCATAAAGCGTTAGTTGTCTTGAGAGACATTTCCATGATGTCCTTTAACACCGTATACACATATCTGTGCTAACAATGAATAAGTAATTTATAGGGTGTTAATAGCAACAAAAAAAAAAAATAAATAAATAAGTGGTAGCACTGTCTGTCTGTCTGTGTGGCTGTCTCACCCATAGAAATAAAAATGTCATTTGGCATTTGAAACGGAAACTCTGACATGTGCTGAACGCAATACAAACATGTAACAAATCATTTACTTATTCTCTCTCTCTCTCTTTCTCTCTTTCTCTCTCTCTCTCTCTCTCTCTCTCTCTGTTTTAGTCTTTGTCTGCCTTTGTAGTTCTCTCTAACTACAATATGAACGTAGAAAAGCCTGTTTGTATGTTTATGTAACAGTATAGGTGCGTATTATACAATATAACTGTAAATGTGAGTTATTGCAAAACAATATATGCACATACATACTTAGTATGTATGTGTGGATCTGTGTACACATATGTATGTATGTATGAGAGAAAAAAAGAGAATATAAATGTGAATGTGTTGATGATGACCCCAATTTGTAAGTGACATTTCTTTTATTTTTTGTCTGTTTTTGTTTTTATTTTGTTTATATTGTGCCATATTTGAGCTGTTTGTGTAAAAAGGTTTTTAAGGTTTTGTTTTTCTCACATTCGCATTCATTTCTTCTTTTTTTCTTTCTACACTTTTTTTTGTTAACTTGAGTATCATTAGAAAGAGTATCTGCTGTCATTTCAGACAGTAGCCATAAACTGAAACCATTTAACATTTCTCTCTTTATTGTTTTTGTTGTTTTTTGTTTTTTTTTTATATTTCTAAATGATTTTACGCTTAAATATTTGTGACATTAAAATGGATCAGCTTGTAACCTTAAAATTTAAATTCATGGTGTACACAAGTTACTCAAGATTATAGTAAATAGAGCAAGACATTCTAATTATTTAAAATTAACACATTCCCACTCAATTTTATATGTTCAGTGGTAAGCAAAACAGAGTACATCTCGATATACTGGTAGCAGTAAGATTATGGATGGCCCGAGAAGGATATCTACCAATCTTGTCATGAGAACGACACCAGGCACTCAATAAGTATCTAACGTAAGGATCACCATGGCTCTCTAGGCCGATTAGGTTAAATGCTAATGCGGATTAGCTATCGTTTCCTGTGTATAAAAAAAAAACTTATTTAGCACTCCCAACATTTATTATTTGATTACTGTCCTCACAAGACATTCCCTATTACAGTGTTTTCTGCAATAAATATGCAAAATCAAAAGCGGAGCAGAGACCGTCTGTCAGTTAATGTATTCTGACTCAAGGGTTGTAATGAAAGTAAGTAAGGATGAATAATTATTTGAATATTTTGTGGTTCTCAATTGTATTCAATTCTGCTCCGCACTGTACATATGTAGATCTGGCACTAAGACAAATTCAACGAAATTTTCCATTTTAATACTTTTCATTAAGAACAAGACAATTAATGTCGGCAACTATTAACTAAGCGAGGTACTTAAGAAACGGCATAACCTTGAAAAATAAGTCTAGCTTTACCCTGTGGCTTCCATTTTTTCCTTTACCAAATTGATTTTTTTTTTGTTTTACATTTGTTAAGTCTGATTACAAATTTTTCCTCGGTTTTGTTTACTTTTAAATTTAGATTTTCAAGGTTTTGAAACCTTTTAAAATAAAATAAAACTGCCCTGCCTGAAGTTTCTCTTCTTTGTTTAATTGTTTCATAAGAAAACGAAGAATCCTTTTAGATGTTTTAGGTTGGCAGAGTAAGTAGACTGGTTGGACAAGGGCGTATTTGTTTGTCCAGTTTCGTTTTTTCTTTTTGGACTTCTTGTGGTTGTCGTTGAGCTCTGCATAAAAGATTTAAAATTTAAAAGTTTTTTGTTTAAACAAAACAAAAAAAAAACATTATTTCCTCTGCTGTTTGTTTTTTTTTATTTTTTTATTTTCATTTAAATCAGGGATTATTATGGCAGCTCGTGGATGCAAATTTTTATTATTTTTTAATTTTGAGAAATTAAAAATAAAATGAAAAGTAAACACATTTAAGATTGAAGAAAAGTTTTAAAGAACGTAGCTTAGGCAGACAAGTTTGAGGACGTGTATTGCCATAGCAGGCCAATATAAACATTCGATGGTCATGAGGTCAACTTTGTTGATCCTAGATAAAGTGAAAATCAAAAAACGAATGGAAAAAATGTGATAACACAAAGAGAGTGAAAGTAAACAGTAATAAAAAGAACACAAGCTCACAATAAATCTTGCGAAAGCCTGAATTCGACTTCAGATAAAGATCTCCTCTTTTGGATATTCAATCTTCTTCCACCTATAATCAAACAAACATAGAAGATATGCGCTATCATTTGTAAGTCCTCCTTATCTTTACATACGCTATAGAAATCCGGCATCCGAGTTAGTCCTAAGAGGCTTAATTTTATTGAGAGTCAATTGTGAATAGAAGTCGTCGCAGTCTAGTTGGTGGAATGTTGGCTTATTAGACTAAAGGCCACAGTTCAAACCCCAGCCCAGACGTTTTAAACAAAACGCAATGAAAAAAATACTTTTTTCGGCGACTTCCTCTCAAAAATCTTCAGGCAAAACAATTTGAGTGTTAATAAACCTGCTATGAAAAAGTTTCTCTAAAATCTGTCGTTCAGAGTCGACATTAAACATTAGACCCCGCCACTTTTGCATGAAATTAATACACACAAGATGGGTGGTGTGAGAAACTATATCGTAATCCGTCAGGGCACTTAAGTAAATTAAGTAATGACATTGGGCAGGCACATTACATTTCTTCTTGATTAAATATTCCCTAGCTTGCATTGTGTTCTTTACTCACCCCCAAGAACAACGGAAAAATGAGCGCCAAAAACTCCTTTAGCAATGTTTGATTCTAATGATTGAAAATTCTTTTAAAACCTTATTTTACTAAGTAGAGATAAAGCACACTAGGTTGACGTTTTTATACTACAATCTCTGAGACATATTGCCCTAGTACCTGTACCTTGTGTATAAGAAATCTCTCTTCAATTTCCTGCAAATATGATCAAGACGGTCAATTACTGAAAATATTATATACAATATCACTGTACAGTGCACTGTCTATTAATTTCCTGCTTTCCTAGATATTTTTTTTTTTACAATTTTTTCATTCATTTTAAATATGAAATTTAATAAAAAAAAAAATTAAAACAAAAGAAACCACATTTTTATGTATAAAAATTTCTTTTTTTTTTTTTGTTTAATAACTAAAAAGAGTGTAAGGGGCGAGGAGAGGAGAGGTGGGTAAAGGGATATTCAGAATAAAAAGGCAAATAATATAAAAGAGAAGAGAAAAAACCTTTTTATTATTCATATTTTAAAGTTTCATTAAATGAAAATGAAAATGAATACAAAATTCAATGCACCAGAACATTGAGCCACTATTTTATGCCCAAGGCTTTAACAACTGTATAGTGGAGGTAGTGGCTGTGGCAGTGGCAGCTGCAAATGATGGTGCAATGACAACAACACTGTTGCAAAAATAAATTACAAATTAAAATGAAAATTCTCAAGAAATGTATACATTTTTAAACAGAAACATATAGGGGGATAATAAGGACTTGTTAGTTAAAGTTTTTGTTTTTCTTTCTATTTTCATTTCCAAATGAAATGGTGTAGACCACATCAACCACTAACCACTCACGGGATATTCTAAATGAATATTTTTTTCCATGGATTTTTTTTTTTAAATATTTTTTAAATATTATATTCTCTCCAACAGTTAGGCAGGGAAAAAAATGTATTTTTATTGTAAAAACTTGAAATAAAAATGAACAATAAAGATAAAATCTGAAATACTCATAGTTCTTGGAAATGATGCTTCAGTTTAATGTTAAAAAGTTATTCAAAATATTAAACAATTATGCGTAAATAAAAAAAATTGAATGAAAAATGATACGTAACACATGGCAAGCAACTCCTTAGAGGCCTTTTTAAAGGCCCTTTATACTACGTAATGAAGATAAACCAAAGTTTTGAAATTAATCAAACTCTAAAGCTTCAAATGATTATTACCTGCTACATTCGAGTGTATACGAATAAAAGCAAATCTAAAAACTGAAAAAAGCCAATCACAAGCAAATGGTAATCAATAAGGCCAGAAAAGTACAGCAGGTGTTAACGGCAACAGCTTTTTGTTTGAAAATATATTTGCTTTAAGCCTCCAACCCAAATTTCTTTTTTTGCGCCTTCGCCTTAAGTCAACAAAACATTCATCTACACCTAAACTTTTGAACAACCTTAAATGGATATACGTATGTACGTATATCCTGGCTCTGTTGCCGTATCTTAAGGATAACCAGTGAATATTTATACATGCATACATATAGGTAGAAATATTTACATTCGTATGCATCTGTATGTTGTTTGTTCAAAAGGAGTAAAGCCCACCCATTTTAGTATTTTTTTTTTTTTTTGCTATTGAATTATATTTCTTACGTTTTTTTTTATTTTCTTGATAAAAGTTTCAGTCTTCGTTTTCATTTTTTCTTTTTTTTTAACATTTTGATAGGAAAACTTTATTTTGAAGAAAATGGTTAAAGCAACAGTTTATCTTGCAGACTGTATTTGTATCTGTATCCGTATCTGCATCTCGACACACATACATACATACATACATACATAGTTGTAAATGTATCTGTCAAAAGTACAGGCTTTGTTCAGAGTTTTGCTTAGAGTTATACAATCTCGTTATTTGGAAATAAGAACCAAAAAAAGAAAAAACAGACGAGAAAACTTTTCTGAAAGTCCTTAAGAAGGTTGTGCAATAAGTATTCTTTACATTTGAACTCAAACATTAAACACTTGAATAGATAATAAAATAAAACTTTTCTACTAACGTGTTTTAAAATTGAATTCGAATCTAAATTGGAATTTTTAATTAAAATTTTTTTAAAATGATGTGATGCTTGTTTCTTCATTCATTCTTTAACTTTTTTTCTAACTAAAAAGTACATGTACATACATATGTATTTATATATGTACATAATTGATCATTACAACCCTTCAGTCAGGATTATTGACCTAGTTTCTCACACCACTTATGTTGTGTGTGTTAATTTTATACATAAGTGGCGGGACTTACAGTTTGAAGTCGACTCCGAACGACAGATTTTATTGAGAAACTTTTCATGGCAATTTTTATTTATTCTCATAGTTTTTGCCAGAAATCTGCTAAGAGGAAATTGCCGAAGAAATACTTTCTGTATTTTATTTTGACGTCTGGCCTCGGACTCGACCCCTGGCTATACGTCTAATACGCCAACACACTACCTACTAGACTACGGCACGTGTAATACGACTGAAGTATTGAAGCGACTTTCAAAGTCAAACAAACAAGTGTTTCACGAATATATAATAATAGAAATATCGTCTAAGATATCAAGTAGAATAGCGGCTACGAAGAATGCCGTAAATCAGCTATCGAATTGACAAATCTCGTAGTTTCGTAGGTTGAAGGAGACGAGACCACCTTACTTTCTACAGAAAGTCAGTATCTTTTACAACCATTCTTAAGCTTTTCCAGTTCGTTACCCGGAGATGAGTAACAAACTTGCAAAAGCTCGGCAATGATACAAAATAATGCTTGCATTCATCATATGCAACTACACCAATACCCTTCTGGTGTATATGTATGTATGTGAGCTCATTGAGCATTAAAAACAGGCATTTTGTTTATGAAATTTTTATACAACCCTCGTTAATCTTGTCTTAATAAATAGAGACAATTTCTTTCGAAACAAATTTATTTTATTTTTCGTATTTTTCGTATTTTGCTTTATGAATTTTGCTTCCATTTTGTCCTCCTCCTCTTTGCTTAACATTGCAAAACTGCTCCACCCACTGCTATTAGTTTGTGAAAGCGACCGTTTGTCATACTTTAGCTGGTGGTGATACTCTGGCTATGATGAGTTTGTAAAAGAAAATTATGCAAAAAAAAACCCCCAGAAAAAGAAAGAATGTCATTGGAATACCAAAAAAACAAACAAAAAAAAAACTTCTTGGTAAGTTTAACAGTTTCGTTCGAAGTGTTTATTTAGGACACGATACAAAAATAAAAAAGGAAAACTTAAACCTGAAACTAAAACTCAAACTCAAAGACAAACTGAAACTAAAACTGAAACTGAGCAGACTTAAAAAGGCATTTATTATTTAGAATATAGAAAGTGTTATGGAAATTTGACTGTGTGATGTGGTTGCTAAGGAAGAGCAAAGATTGTCTTTGGAAAACTTGTTAATAAGTTGGACGAAGAAAATATTTCTTTCCAAAGCTGTTTTAAGGAACTGCAATACCTTTTTTGTTGAAACAAATTTTTATTTTTTTGTAAAGTATTGTGGGTATTTGAAAAATTGTTGCATTTTAATTTTTTGTTCTTTACTTTTTGTAAAAAACTATAATGAGGCCATTTATCCTAAAGCGTTTTTGTTTTTTAGAGGTTATTAATTATCTTAATATGAAAAAAAGCAAAAGAACCAAATTACTTAAACCATCATATCCACTCTTCATCCTAATTAAGTCTGGGGTCAAATAAAATATCTAACAAACAATATTTTTGAATATCTGCCATCCTCTTCTATACACATTCGTTAATATTTGTTTGTTTTTTTCCTTTTTTTCCTTTTTTTTTTTGTTGGTAACATAAGAAGAGTAACGAAAAACAACATGTTCATTAGTCATTTAGGCGCCTGAAAGCATAATACAATTTATAATGTACAAATATAAAAAGCATGTACAATGTTTTTCTGACATTTCCTTTTCTTTTCTCGTTTCAGGATAAAATATCACAACAACACAAACACCAAACCGCTTTAAGCTGACAGAAAGGTAAGTGAAAATATACTTTAAAGCTTAGAGATTGTATATACATACATATGTACATACATATAAAAATAATGCATAAAAGTATGCTTTTTAAAAACAAAGTGAACCTAAAAGTCTGTTACAGTTTCACATTTTTGGCCTTTATAAGAAAAAAAAAATATTTGTTTTGTTTAAAAATGTGTTCTTGTATTTCCAAGCCGTTATTCTCCGGGATACAGTTTGACTTTGATCCTGTTAGGTCATTTGGTAACACCGATATTCTCTATTCTATCATTATTATATGTCCATGCAGAGAGTCTTGTAAAGGTATGGATTTTTCTTATATCGCCTTTGGCTAGACACGTTTTCTCATTAAATTCTGGGTGTCCAACAAGTCTTCCGCCTAGGCTCCCAAGCACCGGAATATGACAGAAATGATGTTATGTACTCTTTTATACCAAAATAAAACAAACATTTCTTGTCAAATATAAATAGCCCCTAAAATCTTAATACAAATTCAATTTTGAAAATGCCTAAAAGCATATCTCACTTTCTAAACACTACTTATGCCCTAAAAGTATGTTAACTTTCATAGTGAGTCTTTAATGTTTTTTAAGCTGCTTGTTAAAGCCGAGAAATCTATTTCCTTTTTCTTTTTTTCTCTATCCACACAGCAATTTGTTACTTCTTATTCAATTGACTAAATAAAATATACTTACTTACTTACGCCTAAAAGTAAGACTTTCTATTTGTGTTTTGTTTTTTTTTTAGCCAGATTATTCTATTTCCTTTCGTTCTTTTTCTAAAAGTTTTTTTCTTTCTTCTACCTCAAGTAGTCAACAGTTTGTTGCAAAAAAAAAAACTCAGCAAAGGGCGTAGTTTTTAAGAGGGTAACAAACATATTGTAATTGCAATTTTAAATTCCTGTAAATTATAGGAGAATTTTTACCATTTTTCCACCTCTTCACCTTGCTGTCACCGTGTTTTGCAAGTGTAAACGTATTGCTTGCATTTGAATTTTTCACCTCCCCACCCAGTAAAGTGTTATAAAAGAGGATTAAAGTTTTAGTGAATTTTTATGATGCCCCTTAAACTGAGTAGTGATTACAAACAAATTCAGTTTTTTTCTTCCTTCTCCCCGTAACAGTAAAGGAGAGAAGAAAGTTTTAACGTTTATATATGTAAACATAAAAGTTTTAAATTTATAAAAAAAAAAAAAGAAACTAAGCCAGTGATTCAAAAGCTTTGAAAGGTTTTGTGTAAAATAATAAGGAGGCTCAATAAATATTGCTCAATATTGCAATCGGACCTGTTGCAAGTCAACTTCAATTCAATATTTCCTATCTCCATGCTGTCCAGTTGTATTCTTCAATTTTGCAAGCGTTACAATTCTGGTTGAGGGCAGAATTTTTCCAGAAAATATCTGCATTTACTTAGATAGCAAGAATGCAATGAATGTTAATGAATTTTCATGCCGAGGATATCTCAGAATAAACTTAAGATCATTCAAATGTAATTCTGTTATGGGTGTCGGGTCATAGGGATATCGTTGAAAACTGCACGGAGCTGGCAGTTTCTGGCATGTTACAGGTATTCCGTTTGCGGCGATTAATTTGGATAATATCGACAGGAAAGCTCAATTTTCGTTCTCTCATTAAATTGAATAGCCACTCATCGGCACAATAGCTTTTCTTTCATGTAGATTCGCCCACCTAACCTAACCCAATAACTTTAAAATTATTACTTGCCACACTGTCGTTTACAATTTACTGCCTGTTCCTAGCAGATTATGACGAGAATAAACCTGTGAATGTCTCTCTCCCTCGCTCTCTCAATCTCTATCTCTGTGATTGAGTGTGAGTGCATGAAGCCTTGTACAAATGAGTGGAGCATATTAAAAAAAATAAAAATAAAAAAAAAAACTATGTATAGAGAGAAAGAAAAGTAAAAACGTTGAAGGTCGGTTTGTATGATTATCTGAATGACTGCCTGTCTGTCTGTCCGTCTGTCTTTCTATTCTGTTAACTGTGTGCGTTTCAACTGTTTTTTCGTGTATTTCGTTGATTTTTTTTCCTGGTTTTTTCCGTTCTTTGTAAGCCAGTAATATAATCTGGGGGATTTTCATGTTATTTGATGTTGACTAAAATATATTTTAAGACCATCATATACGAGGGATTAATTTATTTTCCTTGATTTTTTTCTTCGTTCTTGTGTATTTTTTTTTTTTTATGTGTTTCCTTATTTATTTGCCTTTTTTTTATTTCCTCTTCAGACAATTTCAGTTTTGGCTTCATCTTAATTTTTATCTTGTTGGGGAAGCATTAGAAATTTTATTAAAGTAAAGTAAAATACAATACAAGACTTCTTTTATGATTATGGCCACATTTTACGATTACCCACTTACATTTATTAGCCCAGTCATTAACTGCTGTCAGCTATTTGTGTGGCACTGGCAGTGGCGGGCTTTATTTTCAATTTCTTAAACAACACAACGAAAATTTTTTTGTTAAATTCCTTTAATTTTGAATAGCTAAGTGTGGCTCAATATATTCAGTTTTTTTGTTTTGTTTTGTTTTTTGCTTTTTTGCATTTTTCCGAATATCCTTAAAAGGATAACTTTATTTAAGAAGGTTCCTTTGACTCTGATATTGTTTACTTTTGGCCATAATATAGAAAAGTTTTACACCAAAACGCTAATTTGCATTTAATTTAAAGAAAAAATTTACATATTTTTTCTTTTTAACCTTGGTTTTATTAAAAGAGAGAACGTCCTTTTGAACACCCTACCAATACTGACTGCACAAGGCAATAAATCATAATATTCATTCAGTGTGTGCAATTATTTCAACTCATCTTAAATGTAGAAAAAATGTTATTCCGTTTAATTTATGGTGTTTTCTTTTCTACAAAGAAAATGTCACCCTCTTACAAGGTGCATTATAAAAATTTTTGACCAACCCTGTCGTAATGTCATTTTTTATTTGAGAAGAACATAACACAAATATTTAAAAAGGGGTATGTCCTGTGTTTGCCACGGTGGCTGTTGACTATGTATGTTGAAATAAATTCAGTAATTCTTCTTCATCAGATGACGAAGATAAATCTAATAACTGATTTATTTCAATTTTCGCAAATAAAATAGATGCAGCAATATCCATTTTTATATTTTTTTCCTAAAAAAAAGTTATAGATCTAAAAATATGTTGTATTTTTTGATTTGTTTTCAATAATAAATGTAAATATGAAAAAGGTTTTGCCAGATCGCTAATTTTTCAACTTTATTTTCTGAGAGCTTTTTTTATAACAAAAAAAAAAAACATTTAACACTGTTCTAACGTTGAATGCAATTTTTTACATTACGGACCATGTAGCTTTAATAATGTAATGTTTTCTTAAAGTTACTTAACAAAACAATGAAAAAATTAACTTCAAATGGGATAACAATACTAGGTGACTTTTTTTAATATCATCTGGTAGCCCTATAAATAAACAAAAGTCATCTGCTTTACAGGGCATTATCAGCACTCTCGATTTATACAGGGCATAAAGTGCAATGCCCTCCGCCATTGGCAAGTGCGAATTATTTAGAATAAAACATACATTATTTAGAAAGCGAAACATTTTTAAGAAACAAACGCAAAATTGCATTTTGCCTTAATAAAATGCACATTTTTTGGTAGAAAAGAAAACACCATTAGTAATTTTTCTTTTATTAATAAATACCGCAGTATTCAAGAAAACTGTTATTTTTTCCGAATACAAAAATTTTAAATAAAGACCAAATGGCAGTAATACTAGAATATTTCCCAAAATTACACTGTTCTACTTGAACATGCCAAAACAATAAATGAAAATATCGTAACGATAAAATTGTCAATGCTTTGCATATAAATGTTTCGTTAACGACTTCGTTGCGACTTATCTTCTCACACCACCCATGTTGTGGGTGTTAATTCTTGTACATAAATGGCGGTATCTACTGTTTAATTTCGACTCCCAATGACAGATTTTATTGAGAAACTTTCCACATGTCAATTTTATTCACAGAAATTTTTTGACAGAATATTGCTGAGAAGAAGTCGAAGTCGGCGAAGAAAATTTTTTTCATATTCTTGTAAGAGAATTTAAAATATTTCGCTTTTGGTTATTAAATTTTAAATTCTTCAGGCTGACATGCTTGTCATTCACAGTATTTTTAACCACATTTTTTTCAAATATTTTTTTTTTATCATAAAGTCTTCTCTATTGGTTTCTTTTTTGATTTAAAAAAATCCATCATTTTTCTAAAGGACATGTGTTGTCATGTGTTCTTTAGAGTCAATTAAACTTTTAACGAATGCTCTAAAAAGCTCATCTCTCGCGTTTATTATTAAATTTCTGTGTGTGTGTGTGTGTCAACCATTTGCATTTTTAGTATTTAATGACTCTGCGTGTGTGTGTGTGTGTGTGTGTGTGTGTGTGTAGTTGTAGTTGACGAGGTATAAATTACAAAGTTTGTAGTACTTTAACTACCGTTATAAAACCTTATTGCAAGTGAAAGAAAATAAAAACAAAATGTGCTGGCTGCTGCCATTAAACCCCGAAGAATATGCAACGATACGAATGGTAAGGACGAATAAGAAAGACAGAGCATAGGAGGGGGGAAAGTGAGAGAGTATTTATTTCAATTTGTTTTGTTATGCAGCAGCACTTAAGGCAGTTTAGAGAGAAATAGAGAGAGAAAAAAAATTTTTTTGAATTTCATGAATGAGAATTAAACTATGCATGACAACGATGAAAAACGAAAGCGCAGAAGAAAAACAGAAAAAGAACTTTTGATGTCTTTCGCGTAGACATCATAAATGGCAGCAGACATATAAACAAAAAATCATTCAAAATAGCACACAGTCAACCAATCAAGCAACCATCCAACCATCTAAACCGTGCATTTTCATCCACCTATCTAACCAGCTGTGTCTTTAGGATGAAAAAAAAGATGACGAAGAAGAAAAATCTTTCTTCAAACTGACACAGGGCTGGCAATATACTTTACATATGTATATGCAACAACACCATCACCAGTATCAACAGAAGCAGCAGGTGTAACAACAAGAACAGAATGAATGTCAAACAAATACAATTTGATGGCTAAACAAGTTAAACATTGTTTAAATAAGTTATGCATACGGTTTATGCCTTCGTTTTTATTTTTTTTTTCTCATTTCAATGTCTTTTATCTGTTCTGTTTTTTTCTTCTTCTAAATAATTTTTATTGTATTATAATTTAGTTTTCTTCTTCTTTCTTTTTTTTTTTCATTGTTGTTGTTATTGTTATATGTGGTTATTGCAACTAGTTTGCATATAAATTGTATTCAAAATTTCCATTATAAGTACATGCATTTAAATTTAATTACGAGGGTCGAGGTTCACTTACAAAATATGTATAGCCTTGATGTAAATTTTTTATTTTTTGTTTTCATAACGTTTCAAATGTTTACGAAATCGTTTCAATTTCAATTTTTCTTTATTATTATTCCTCATTTTTTTTGTTTTTTGTTTTTTTTTTTGGTAGAAAACAAAAATCCTTAAAAAGCTTGTCAATCAGCCTTTTGGAAGATGACGCAAATTATTGCCAACTTTTGACAAGAGTAAATACATACATATGTGTGTTGGTTGGAATAGCCCTCGTATACATTTGCTACATTTAATTTGTGGGTTTGGTTTTTTTTTAATGACGTTTTTATTTTTTTTTCTTACTTCTCCCCTAATTTTCTATTTTTTTTTTTCTGTTCTTTCCTTTCACTCCCCTTCTTTTTATTGTATTTTCCCTTGTTTAATAAATGTCATCATCATGTTTAATTGATATGTTGAAACATTTGTTGTGGTTGCCTGATTTCAGTGCCAACAAACTAATTAAAAATGCGTTTACAATAGTAACATCATCTCCACACAAAAACTAATATTAAAATTAGCCAAACGTTTAAGGAACTTACCTACAATTTAAACATTACAAAGGGAATAAAAAGCCTAGCCTTTGATAGACTTAAATTGAATGATTTTGTTACGACTCCCTTGTTTCTCTAAGAAATTTTCATCTGAAGACTATCAGTCAAGTAACGCTTTTCTTTTTTTATATTTTTTTTATTATTGTTGTTAGAAATTTAATTGTTAAAAGAAAAAAATTTGTGTATTAAGCCAAATGATTAATTAATTAATTTAAAATTATGAAATCTTTTAATAGCATTTTCTTTTATGGACTTCCATTATAGGCACTATGGGTTCGTGCGTGCGTTGTTGGCACTTTATGAGTATTTTATGTATTGATGTATTTATGTATGTATATATCATGGGTGTTTATTTATTTAAAAATTCATATTTTTAGAAAATATTCATAAAATATTTCCACATGTCTTTAGAATATATTTTTTGTTTTTCTTTAATGATCTCAAAAGCATTTTTTCTTTTTTTGGAAAACCAGAAATATTTGAACATTTCTTTAGTATTTTTTCAGATCTTTTAATGATCTCTGACGTGTTGATTTTTGTTATTCTGGTTTTTTTTTTTGTTTTCTTTTTGGAAAACCAGAAGGTATTTTTCAAAATAATTTCGTGTTTTTTTCTTTGTAGTTCTAAATGTCACCAAATATCATTCTCACACTTGTCAAAATTTTTCTTTTTTTTTTTGCTGAAAAGTGGTGACAATATAAACATGAACTACACGAACTCATGACTCAGTGGGGTCCATTAGAAAAAATAAAAAATAAAAATTTTTCTTAATCATTTTGAAATAATGATTTTTTTTATTGTTGTTTGAGTATTTTGCATACCCCAGTGTTTGTTTGTTTTTGTTTGATATTTTAATTGTAGGGTAACAGCCCCATTTGTCATTTGGCAAAACAAATCTCAATTAAGAATTTTAAATTTTCTTTTATTTTAAATTGTATTATTGTGCGTATTTTCATTATGATTATTTTTGTTTTTCTTCATTTTAAAAATTTAAAAAAAACATACATTTGAACGTCATGTTAAACAATTGAAAACAACGAAATCAATTTAAATAGATTGATTATGTTAAATATTGGATGTTCACAAGAGTTCATTTGTCTAAAATGACGCAGAAAAAAAACCAGTTTAATACGTTTTAAATGATCTTTATTAGAATTAAACGTAAACCTTTTTATTCGTTAACATTTAACCATTGTGGTAACTCCAGTTCACATACATACAGCTAGATAAGAAGGCCTGAAAGTTACTATCTAACGTTTCCATTCGTTTCGAACTCTGCGGAATTATTTTTAGATCTAAAAATATAGTAATACTACATGTATGTAATAATAGCAAAATAATATCGATCAAAAGAGCATAGATTTGGTTTAACAAAGCTTATTTGAAGCGTTAGTATTCGAATTTCCATCCGAAAAACTTCTTACTTAATTAATCATTACAACCCTTTAGTCAGCAACACACTGCCTGCCAGACTACAGGGACTTCAATATGAAAAAACAAAAATTAATTAAACAATAATCCAAGCATACTTTTAATATTTTTAACAACCTTTTAATACATAGTAACTTTAAGAAAAATTTTAATTTATTTTTTTGTTTTTATTACAAAAATTCCAAAGTTTTTTTCTTATTAAAATAAACTTTCGTTGTCATAAAAATAAGAAAACAATTTTATCTTTCTGTTATTTGCTAACAAATATTCAAATTGTTCCAGTTTTTTTTTTGTCGCGTAGCATATTTTCTTATTAAAAATAAATGCTAATTTCTATAACAGGCAGCAACAGCTGAAAATAACCTGTAAAAATTAAATTTTTTTTAAATTAAATTTAAACTTTCACTCTCATACAGTCAGCCAGCCAGCCCTTGGCTAAAAGTTAAGCTTATCCTTGAACATAAACGCCTTGAAATATACTGAGATTATTATTATTTTTGTTTTTTTTTTCATTACATCACCCACCACCACCATCTATCTCATCATCGTTTGAAATGTTATAAAAGAGATGTACATCGTAGTACTCTCTTCTTGTTTTTGTTTTTTATCTGCTTTTCATAAACTTCCTGTTAAGCATCTTATTATAGCTCTTGTTGTCGATGCTATCATTATGTATATGTGTGTGTGTCTGTGCGTGCTAATGTAATGGTGTTATAAAAATTGTTTTTAATGTATTTAAACTTATACCGTTAATTGCAAACTCTCTCTCTGTCTCTCTGTGTGTTTATCTTTTATTATTTCTCTTAATAAAATAATGCTTAATATTGTTTTCTATTTGCTATTGCTGTTGCTATTGTTGTATACATATTGTGTTTAGATTTTATAACAGCATTTGACAAAATAAAACAATCAAACACACACAAACTTGTAAATTTAATCAACATGTTGTTGTTGTTCTTCTTGATGCATTAAAAACCAAATTCAACAGTAACAGTAACTCACTCACTTTCTCTTCTCTTCTGCTCTGCTCTGTTGTGTTCTGTTCTTACGTTTTCTTCTCTTCTTCAGTACTAAATTTTTTTTTCTCATTTAAACCAGTGTTTAAGCATTTACGTGTGCGGTGAAATATGTGCTAATGTGAGAGAGATAGAGAGAGTGTATGTATGCGTGTTTGCTTGTATGCATTACTTTAAGTAGTTTGTTAAAGTACACCATGTTTGCTTTCAGGGGAAATTTGTGGATAAATAACACAAAACCACATTAGACGTGTATTGGTTGTGATGTGGTGTGGGTGTGGGTGTTTGAGTAAGTGAGGAGGCAGTGTAAATAATATGCGAGTTTATTTCATGGTTCAATATTTTATCACCATTTTTTTTTTTATTTTTCATCCTTTTCTTACCCCTCTAGCGTCATATGTCATTATAGCATGTTTTTGTTTTTTTTGCTCTCTTTCCTAAATATTTTTCCATTTCAATATAATTTTTGTTTCGGTTCAGTGTATTTTTCCCAGGTATATAAAGCCTGATAACTAACATAACACGCCAACAAAACAGGATGCTTAAACCAACGAAAATAACAACTGCAACAGCAGCAACAACAACAAAAGAAGAAAACCTTGTATTTAAGTTCTTGAAAATGTAATGATATAGAAAATGTATAAAAATCAGTTGCAACAAAGAATGTACTCATCAGTCAGTCAGTCAGTCAGTGAGTAATTTACGTTTTTGAATGGAATAAAAATTGTTTAATATTAAGAACACTCTTTTAAGGTTCTGCTTTAACTGTGATTCTATGAGAAGTGAAAACACTTCTGAACATGCAACACATGTTATAAAAGTTGGGTTCTTACTTTTAATAGTGTATGAAGGTTTAAGTTATGGTTGTTGTTGTTGTTTTATTTTGTAATTTATTTTCTGCTCATATTAATTATTTTCATCGTGTGTTGCTGTTGTAGGTGAAAGCGAAGACATAGAGTGAAACTGGATAATTAATTTTGGTTTTTAAATAGATTCTTTAAAAATTTAAAAAATTTTCATTATTTATTTGAGATGTACTAGTACATATCGGATTATCTACAAAGTGGTTTGGAAATCCCAGGTCTGGCAAGTTATTAAATATTAAATATCGTCAACTTTTGTAGTGAGTTTAAACTCACTAAAACTGAACTAGTCTTCATAAGTGAACACTTTTTAAGCATTACAATCGAGACTATGATCGTAATAATTAGTTTACCGTGCAAGGTTTTGTTAATATTATAAAGAAATTTGTGTATCATCACCAAGTACACCCCATAAACCCAATGTAATCCCAATTTTCTGATTCTACAGTTTTCTCAGCAATGTGACGGCTATTGCAATTAAAGTCCTCGGTGAACATTCACAACACCATAGATTGGGTGCTAAGGAAACAATTTTTCTAGCGGATTAAGAAGAAGATTGTTTCCTAGCAGGTGGTTACATCAAAAGCTAAAATTCTTACACTTGAAATCAGAAGAGATTGCAGAGATAGTGATGATGATGTGCAATATGGTGTGGAGGTATTGTTTTAATTATAATGATATTTTAAAAATGGCCATGACAGTAACATAAACCACTCGACCTGTATAATTTTATTGCATGGGAAGTCTCCAATAACAGTAATTTAACCCTTTAACGGACACCAAAATTTTAGGAGGCCTTCCCGTGGGACACTTGCTGTATCACCGTATTTGGCAAGATATAATTTATGACGTGTATACACGTCATGTCCCCCCAAAAACCCTTATTATGACGTCTATAGACGTCAGTGTCCGTCAAAGGGTTAATGTTTTGACCCAGTCAATTGATTAACAAAACAATGCAATTTGAAGTTTGTGCCCTAGAAATGTCACGTTGGAGTCTTTGATAATCAGTATTTATCTTAAAACGAAACCATAAATATTATAACTATCGTCTAACTGCCGCAACCAAATCAGAGGTCAATATTTAATTGACATTGTATTACATTTACATGTACATACATATGTACAGAATGTCCAAGGCCGAAGAATTAACTTTACTTGTTCGAAATCAAAAAGTGTATCCACTCTTTAAAGTAATTATTTAAATTGAAGCTTTCTCATCTCAAATTTTACCCTTTGAAAAAATAACTATTTAAACACTCTTTAAAAGAATTCTCTTTAAAAGAATTTCTTGTTTTTATTTGTTTTCTTTGTTTTCAGTTTCAGTTTGAGCTTGCTTGCCAAAGCCATACATATTTTATCAATTTTTATTTAAAAATTAAATGAAAATTAATTTTTCTTTCTTAACCGTTCAATTTTCCTTTTTCCTTTTTTTTTTTGTTTGCCTCAATAAAAAGAAAATATTTTCATTGTGAAATTACAAGAGAATTTCCTCATTTTCTACGCTTTTGTTTTCCCTTCTTTTTGCTACGAGTCAGTGATGTGTGATGAAACCACCAACACCACTGCCACTACCATCTCCATCCACTTACCCACTACCCATCATCGACCACTGCTAGGGACTGTATAAAGCTCTCAATAAAAACAACGACAACAACAGCAACAACGAGAATCGTTTGTGGTATAAAGAAAAATAAAAAATAAAAAAAGGAAAAATGAAAAATAAAAATCATAGTAACTGGCATTATAAATGAGTGAATAAAAGCCACAAAAAGTCCAACAAAACAAAAACAAAACAAAAAAAAGAAAAACGTTAAAAAACAACAACAAAAATTATAAATGATGTTCATTTTACTTTGTGGGAATATGTATATGAAAATATGTTTTTGGCATATAACGGCCAAATAACAGTAAAATACGAAAATTTGTTTACGTTGTTGTTGTTGTTGTTTTTTGTTTTACCTGTATTCGTTCGTATTTAAGCATCAATTGTTCTCTATGACCTTACCATAGTAGTAGGTAGTTAGGTATGCTGTTAAAAGAAAAAAATTAAGGGCATTAAAAGGACACACGAGTGTTGGGAGCAAAGGGAATTTGTTAATTTTTAGCTCTTCTCCATAAATCATAAAAACAAAACTCTCTTTGTCGTCATTTGCAAACACACACACATACAGTGATGTGAAAAATAATAAGGACACAAATGTGCAGCAACTATATTCAACTATAAAATAAGTAAAATGAGAGAATTAAAAAGTAACTGTATTAATTTTCAGCTAATATATTTCAAAAACGAATTCCATTATATTCTATAAAATTTTTGTTTTTATTTGAAATTTTTTTAATAAATTTAACTTTAAATACAAATTCACCCTGTGAAAAAAATAAGGACACTTCGTGTTATTGCCTAAAAAATTAAAATATTACATAAAAAAGAAGAGACCCACAATTAATACCGTCTTTAAGTGATTAATATTTTGTTTAGGCGCCGTTATTTTTTAAAACTGCTTGGTATCGTCGCTCCACAAATTCTCGATCGGATTTAGATCGGGATACTGAGCAGGCCATTCTAATAAATTGATCTTATTATTATTGACAAACCATATCTTGGTGCACTTTGCTGTATGTTTGGGGTCATTGTCCTGTTGGAACACCCATAGCAGCGGCATATTTTCTTCGGCATAAGGAAGCACAAAATTGTGTAGAATGTCAGCATAATCTGTTGCTTTCATAATGCCCTGTATGCGATACAGTGGCCCAACATCATAGTAGGAAAATGCCCCCAAACAATGATGCTGCCACCGCCGTGCTTCACTGTCTTAATAGTGTATTTTAAGTTGTATTCCGTATTAATTGGTCTTCTTACAGTATGAAGACCCCTATCCGAATTAAATAAATTAATTTTTGTCTCAACCGACCAGAGAATATTTCTCCATTTTTCTTGAGGCCAGCATGCATGCTCTTCAGCAAATTTTAGACTTTGTTGTAAGTTCTTTTTCGATAACATTGGTACTTTTCTAGCACTATGAGCTTTAAGGTTCTCTTTAATTAGTGTTTTTCGAATTGTTGATGAGTCAATGTCAATGTTTAAATCATTTTTTATCTGTTTCGATGAAATAAATGGATTCTTTTTTACACATCAAACAATTCCACGTTTTACTGCAGGTGTAATTTTCGGTATTCTACCACGAGTTTCTCTTACAGGTATCTATTTGACTGCATTTTCTACCATTGTTTTTGAAATTCCAAGCAATCTAATAATTTTTCTATAAGAATTTCCATCTTTATGTAAATCTTTAATAGTTTTTCGTAGTATAGGGTCACGGTGCTTAGATTTTCCCATTTTTCCCTAAAAGACTACGAAATTAAGCTGTTTTTAAGTTTGAATTGAATTTAAAGTTTCACTAAAATCACTTTTCTTAACTTTTGTACATCAAAAAAAATTTTAAAAACTTTGATATTAATTTATTTTAGTTAATCGACAAACTGTCCTAATTAATTCGCACAACCAAAGACAACTGATTTCTGCCTAACAACCTTTTTTTATTAAATGTATTCAAATTCTATGAATTTTTGTAACGGAACATGTTTTTGTAATATATTAGCTGAAAATTAATACAGTTACTTTTTATCAATTCCCTCATTTTACTTATTTTCTGATCAAATATTATTGCTAGACATTTGTGTCCTTATTATTTTTCACATCACTGTACATACACAGATGTGTTGTATGCTTGCTTCTATGCAATACAAACAGTAATCGTCAGCAATTCTCTTTTCTATGGCTTTTCAGTGCGTGTATAGAAGTGAGTGTGTGTGTGTGTATGATGACTTTTTGTTTTTATTTTTTGTTCTTCATGTACGTATAACTTTCTTCCAATTTAAATTTCATTTAACACTATGTATACGAGAGAGCATTTATTATTTGTTTTGTTGTAATATGTACTTCTCTTTGTTCTTTGTTTGCTTTTAGTTTGTTTTGTAAGCCTTTTCTCTTTTTTTGTTTTTGTAAACTAAACTAGTTACAGTTTGTTCGTGTTGTAGCTTTAGCAAAACAAATGCTTGATTAGAGAACGCATACGCAGTTATAAATGTATTGTACAAGAAAAAGAGATGAGCATTTAAAGCAAGATCCTGTTATTCAACAATGAAACGAAAAGAGTACATATTTGGAACAAATAAATTTTCTTCATGTTGCCATAATGGCTTCATAAATAAAGCAAGAACATAATACAATAGCAGTTAAATATTGTAAATTTATATAAAATTAAGTATTAAATGAATTTCATTTTTTTGAGAAACTATTTCCTAACTAGCAAGTGAACACAATTCACATGATGTTTAACTTTTTGAAGGCTTTTAGCCTGTACCAGCTTAAATAATTCCCATAAAATCCATTACAATACACTTCTCTTTTGTTATGGTATTTAGAAGTCTAACAACAACAAAACCATGAGTATGAAAAACCATGAGTTTTGAGAGGAACAACAATATGTGACATACGCACAGACTGCTAGAGGAGTGCCGTTATTGTTGTTGTTATGAATATTGTTTGGCTTACATGTGTAAGTGTTTGTTTATTTATTTGTTTATTAAAAACTTTATTGTTGACTCTTTTGTTTTGTTATTTTTTTCCTTGCTTTGGCTTTGGCTGCTGTTGTAGCCCAGTGCTTGTCACACTGTAAAACAAATTGTAGAATTAAAGCGAAGCTTATTTTCATCTGTACACATACACACTTACAATTTCTACAGTTATAATGTATTCTCTCTCTCTGTCTGTTCTTCTTCTCTAGACCTTACTCTTCCTTTAAATATGAATATTTATGTACATTAAAATTGTATGTACATATGTATGTATGTGTGTTTATGTTGGCATATGTATGTAAAATTTATAACGTTTTATTATTTTCTTCTATATTAAATAAGGGCTGCTGTTGTTTTGTTTTGTTTTTAATTTTTTTTTTTTTATTGTGTTTGCTTTCATTGTATTGTGTATTCTGTACTGTAGTTTATTTATTTAGTACAACAGTGTTGGTATCATTGTAATTTTATGTAAAATATACGTATTCATCTGAAAGCATATCCATTGTTTGTTTTTTTGTTCGTTTGCATACGTTTTAGAGTGATGTTTTGTCAAAAGTCAAAAGTTTAATGATTATTTAAACTGTATTTCAAATACATACATACTCTCCTACTCAGACACATCATGAAAGAAAAGGGAAAAGTGAGAGTAAATGTTGTTGTTTGAAGAAATTTTCATTTTTCAAAAGCAATGTTTTTTAATTTACATTCATTCATCTTTACTTATTGTAGGATATAAAGGAATGTTTAAATTTAATATTAATTAAATTAAATTAATACATCATAAAGAAGGATTTTTTTAATATTATTACATGGTCCTTTATTACAAAAACAATTCAGATGTCAAAACTTTCAAATTTACTATTATTTTAACTGGGTTGTACCTCCATGCGTATAATTAATACGAATTCATTCAGTTCGTTCTCACCATATTACTCATACGCCTAGTGTAAGTTTCTTTTCAATTTAGCTGTTGTTGTTGTTGTTGTTTGTGTTATTCAATTGATTGAATTTTTTTAATCTTTTATGCTATTGATTGTCACAAAGATAACGAATATATTTCCTTACAAAACGACAATATAAAAGGAAAGCATGAGAGAGAGAGAGAGAAAGAAAATGTTTTCAAAAAATCTATTTCTTATGACACGATAGTAGCTGGCTGTGTGGTGTTGGTGTATTGCTTGTTTATAACAAACTTGACTTTTTAGTTCATTTCCTAAGCGGAAGAAATGATGCGATTTACAGCCAGACAAGTTAAAACCACGTTAAGACAAATAACTATTGCGGTTGGCATTATTGGCAAACAACAACAACAACTACATGAACCAACCGCATAGAGCTCTTTCTCTCCACTACACCCACACATACATACTCAACGAAAGTAAGCACCATCAATAACAAAAATCTTTTACTTACTCTTACTCTTCTTCTTCATCTTCTTCTATTTCTACTAATACTACTACACTATCTACACTCTTGTGTAAGAGTGTAAAAACGAAAAAGAAAAATAACAGTTGAGTGAAGTACTTTGTTGATTGTTTTTTTATTTGTATGGGTATGAGTGTATATGGACTTGTGTGTGGTTGTCATATATTGCATGAAACGCGTGTGTGTGTTTGTGTGTTATAAAAAGAAAAAAAGAGAGTGCAGCCAACAACATTTTTCCCTACAATAACCCATTATATTCACCATACATACACACACTGTGTATGTTTTTGTTTCTGTTTCTGTTTTTATGTATGATTGTCCTTCATGTGGCGGTGATGGTGGTGGTGGTGGTGGTGGTGGCCCGCAAATTGATTACTTTATTTATATTTTTAGAATTTATAGGGACGTCAAATAATTTAATCATTCGATTGAAAAACAATTTATATTTATTACAGTTTTATTAAACGCATGATAAAACGTACTAAGAAGTAAATTTAAAAAAAAATCAAATCTCTCTACACTGAACATGCCAAAATACTTTTCGTAAATTTATTGCAAAAAAAAATAAAATTTCTTGAAAATTTACAAAATTAATCACATAACGGTGAAAAAGGGTTTATAAAAGTTAGAATAGAAATATTTTTCCACAGTCAATCTGTTCTTAAGGCTTTTAGAAATTATACTTTCAAGTCCATGGCATTATTAGATTGTCATAATGACCTGTCAACTACCTGGCCACTCAGAATTGAACTACTTTGTTCAGGAGGAGTTCCAATTTACATTGAGCTTAGAAACTTCAAAGGTAATATGAGGAAATGCTCAACATGGATCTTAAACAAAATTTACAAACTTTCTCAGCTCCGACTCCAGTAGAGTAAACTTGGCTTTAAAATTGAACAGGAAAAGCTTCAGGATACTTTTTCAAGGCATTATGTCTGTGTCTTATGCCTTACACTAACTATCCCTAAATCCAAATAATCTTTGCAAATGTCCCACTTTTTCTTGAAGCACTAACCAAAAAGGGATTTTTTTAAAAATCTGTTTCAAAACACTATTAAAGTGAAATGCTTTTAACAAAAATGTCCCTTAAGTTAATGAAGCTATTTTGATAACAATCATACACCAACAACAGCAGCAATAAGGTGAAAAAATTATTTTATTTCTACATTTTCTAGCGCATAAGGAAAAATATTTAAAAAAAAATAATTTTTATGTATTGTTTTCGATGAAAATGAACTTTTTTACGTGTTTCTTTTCCATTTTTTTTTCAATTTCAACGATTGAGTGTAAATGTTGGCTTGACATGCAAATTTATTGTTTTTATTAAAATACCAAACGAAAAGAAGCATGGAATAGATGTTAGAGTGCGGCTTATAGAGGAAGGAGAAGGGGCTTATAAATTATACTTAAATAAAGTATATTTGTGTGTATGTGTGTGCATATTTTTATAACGAATAAAAAACAATAAATATGTAAATTTGTTACTCGAAAAAGAGAACATAAAATCAAAATTGAAAAATTGAAAAGAATTGAAACTGAAATTTTGATTTCAATCTCAACACGCACCACTACCAGCGATCCAAATGAGTGTAGAGTATAGTAGGTATTTGGAACGCAATGAAATGAAAAAAATTGTATGAAGTGCTATCAAATTGATTTGCTTCTCTGTACTCTGTTCACAAGTTCATAAAAATATTTCATTTTTAAACCATTTTTTTTTTTAATAATAATTTATGACTCTGCTGAAATGTACATGTACACGTACATACTACATCTGCATAAATAAATTGTTGTGGTGGCCACCTCTATTGCTCTATTGTTTATTGAAAATGAAATTTATTTATTTTTGTTTTATTCTTGTTTTGTTTTCAATATTCCCCTGCACAAATAAATGTTCAAATACTTTTTGTTTTTATTGCTTGAAATTCAATTCAATTTCAAACACTCATTAACACCACATTTAAATTTTAATGTTTTCTGAAAATCACCTCCAGCATATTTTATACACTACGAGGGTTGGAATTATAATTACAGTCTGTTTTTGTCGTTCTTTGGTAAAAACGATTGGCAAAACTGATAATGGCCAGCCAACCAGCCGCGTTTTAATACACACACACACACACATACACGCACACAGCAATAATAATAATGACAATTATGAAATTAATTAAAATTCAATAAAAATGTTGAAATGAAAACAATAACAACGATAATAACGGTAACGATAGAGCGCCTGACTGGCGGCAATTAAAAATTGAAAATGAATGAATGAATTTTCTCTCTCTTCGTCTTCTCTTGTCCTTTTACACATACACACGCACATACACACTCATTTCTAAGTTGTGTTACACAGCCAATGCTTTTGCCTTTTTAACTATCGTCGAAAAGATGACCTTTCTTGCCGTTATGCTTAATGTTGCTGTTGTTGTTGTTGTATTAGAAGAAGTATGTACTTATAATGTTTGGTGATGTTTGCCAAAATTTAAGGGATAAAAAAAAAGTTTGAAAATAAAAAAAGTAAAGAAAGGAATTTTAAGCAGCATATTTAAGTGCCTGTTTAAATGGCTGTTGGTTTTTGCTAGTCAGTAATTTTTTTTTTTACATTATTTTCACTCTCCCCCTCTCTTTCTCTCTCACTCAACTTGGCAATCACTCAAATACTTCATTTTACTTCTACCGCTACCAAGCACCAGGGCCACACAACCAAATAGGCCATGTAATAGCAGCAGCAGCACCAGCAGTCAATGGGTTGAATTGTGTCACAAAAACGCCGTCACTCAGACCAACATCAACAAAGGTCACGTTCATAAAAGCCAAAACAGCTTGATTTGAAACACTTTACTACGATTCATACAAAAAAACAGAAAACGACAAGTCACACTTTATTTCTATGTGAAGGAGGAGGAGGAGGTACAACAACAAGTAAACTATGGCCGTTTGTCCATAATAAACCACTGATAGAATCTGTGGTTCTTGCTTTGTTATTTACGTTATTTTCGTCTTTTTTTCGTTTTTTTTTTTTCGTTTCTGAATAGCAAAATAAATATTTATTGATTCCAATTGAACTGAAATGAAAAATAATGGGTTTTTCTAAGAATTAATAGTTTATAAACACACACACACACAGGCAAAGGAATACAAGATAAAAAAAGCACACACAAAAAAAATACTTTTAAAAATTTAAGGTACTTTGTTTAACCCTTTGGCGGACACCAAAATTTTAGTAGGCCTTCCCGTTTTATGAAGGAAACAATTTATGACGTGTATACACATCATTTCCCCCCAGAAACCCTTGTTATGACGTCTATAGACGTCTGTGTCCGCCAAAGGGTTAAGTACTTTAAGTATTCTTTTCCAAATCATGTTCAAACTCTCTCTCTCTCTGAATTATATTTCTTGAAAGGTAAACAGAAATTTACTGAAAACATCACAGAAATTAAAGTCTCTTGGCAAATTTCCACAAATTTTTAAAAGTTATTTTTTTTTTTTCGAAGCTAAAACGTAATGTGCTGGCGGCAAAGCCCATTATATTTATCACCCAATTTAAGGCATTAACCAGGGGTTTAGTATTCCACATCCTAAGTGGTCCACCTCTCTCTATGAGTATTTATTTCACAAAAACTATGCACGGAGCACTCAGCTATAGGCGATCGTTTTAGAGATATTTAGTTTGTTAGGGGTTTAGTATCCCACATTGTCAGTGGTCTGCCTCTCTCTATGAGTATTACATTTGTTAATTGGTCTTAATAACCCTTTATTAGATCAAACATTTCTAACAAACCAAAAAAAAAAATATTTCATTCGGCAATTTCCCATCAGCAGTCTCCAGGTAAAAACTCTGAGTGTAAATAAAATTTTCCATGCAAATTCTCTCAGAAATCATGGATAATAGAGGTAATCACGGTTAAACGATGTAGAAAAATTTAAATCGATCCAAAATAATATCAAGTCGATGCAGAAAATTTTCTTTTACCATCTCGGATAATGGATGTTGAGGTCGCCGTGGTCTAGTAGGTAGTGTGCTGGCTTATTAGACGAAAGACCCGAGTTCGAATCCCAGGTCAGACATCAAAACGAAAATTTGAAAATAATTTTTCGGTGACTTCCTCTCAGCAGATTTCTAGCAAAAACTCTGAGAGTAAAAAATTGCCATGGAATGCTTCTCAAAAAATCTGTCGTTCGGTGTCGACTTTAAAACTGTAGGTCCCACCACTCATGTATAAAATTAACGCACACAACATAAGTGGTGTGAGAAGCTAGGACGTAGTACAATGGGTCAATTCGACCACCGAGTACTGTACTTGTCAGAATTGACAAGTACACGTCCTCTAACCTTACATAACCTAATGGATATTGCCGGATAATCGAATCACGGATAATCAAGGTCCTACTGTATCACAAATGAAGTGGTGATTTGCGGAATTCTCTTGGCCATTTTAAGTTATATTATGAAGCTACCAAAAGCATTCATTTTGTCCTTATTTGCAGCACAAAGTCTTTACAGTACGATGCTACTCTTAAGCCGTTATAAACGTAATTGTCCATTGTAAGTTCAGGGGATAGCACCAAGTATGTACTGTTTATGGGATATTTAATTCAATTTTATTTTGTTTATGCTTGTATTATATGACAGAAATGTTGATATTTCATAATTTGCTATATTTATGGACACATCTGTTTGGCATTAAGGCGGTTTCGTTGCAATTATTTTGTCATTATGATTATTATTATTATTATTGTTGTTGTTGTTTTTATTGTTCTTTTGATTATAGACAAAGTTAAGCTGAATGTTTTCATTTTCGCTCTCTACCTCTCTGTCTCTCAATGATGCCAAGTTTATGGAAATTAAACATAAAAAGTGCACAGGCATAGGGTAACCGTAAACGAATGAATAACAAAAGCAACAACACCAGCAACAACATCAACAACAACAAAGAAAACTATTTATTTTCAATTGTAATATATAAAGAGGACTTAATTTTTATCTTTTTTGATTGTTGTTGTTGTTGTCGTGTTGTTGCTGATGCAGCCTATTGTTGTTGCAAAAAAAAGTGCTCTTCTTAATACGTTTATCGTACATCTGTTGAATATGGCTGTATTGTCGTCGTTGTTGTTATTGTTGTTGTAATGTTTTGTGTTGGAGGATACGGTTTGCAAATAGTTTTTTTCAATTTTTGTTTCGTTATTGTTTTTGCCTTTAAACGTAAGGTAACGTTATGCAGTCAATTGGGTGCTGAAAATTAATTTTTGCTTCTTAAAGGGCCTACGATGAGATAGATGGTAATTATAAATATTTAAGTGTTAACTTATAGGCTATTTTATGTTTAAGTTTCTTTTTTCAAATAGTATTTCATTTATTTTGAACGTTTTTCCGTTCCGGTTTGTTAATAACGTATCAGCAGCGAGTTTATAATTTAAAAAAAAATTATTTCCCATTTGTTTTGGAATTTTGCCTTATTGCCACACTTACTTTGAAAGCATACCAACCACTAGATCTTTGCTCACAGGTTATTGCGTATCTGTAGTTGAGACTTTTCAGATGACCTGCTAGTGCTAGTGACTTCCTTAGGGATTATAATTTAACGGTGAGCTATCGTTTAAACGCATTAAATCAATTTTTAACTCAATCTAAGGGAGTTAAATGGGTTAAAACGTGATCTGCTGTCACTACCACCTAGTCCAATCCTAAAGGGAATACCAGCTTACATCTGTTTCGCGTGTTAGACTGTCCAAGACACTTTCAATGGTTAGAAATATCCTTCTTTTACCCTGAGACTATTGGGGCGTTTTATATGCTGAACACTGTCATGTGTGTTTATAATTTCGTCTTGATCTGATGGCTTGTGGGTTCCGCTGAGGTCCGAAGTGATTAGAAATATTCTTCAATTATTCAATGGTTAGAAATATCCTTCTTTTACCCTGAGACTATTGGGGCGTCGTTTAATTTTATATGCTGAACACTGTCATGTGTGTTTATAATTTCGTCTTGATCTGATGCCTTGTGGGTTCCGCTGAGGTCCGAAGTGTATGCCCAATTCAGTTTTAACTCCATACTCCCTCGTTAAATGTTGCTTTCGGTCACTATTATCACAATTCCATTCACAGGCGTTTGTTAAACGTCTAGAGTTTTGTTAAGCTGTTAATTACGCTCAATTTACGTGCTTGTTGCGCTTTAAAGCTAAGCATCCTAATGGAATTTGCTTTGTGGCATCGTTGTCGTTTAAAATTACGACTAGAGTCGGCCAAACTTTATTTCCAATGCCTTAGTATCACAGCGTTATTCTTTGGCTGACGCCGTGTTAATACAGAAGTCACTTATTGGTCCAAAGAGGCTAATACATGGCTTTTATTTATTTGTTCACGAACAAATGCGATCGATGACGACGATGTTTGGTCGGTAGCGCCGTCGTGATAAGTTGCAAAGTGTGGTACACGTGCACCATTGCGATTCGCCAAATAATATGATTTATTTTTACTTGCATCTAGCTAGCTATTGATATGTGCTGTCAACAGTTGTCAAATATCGAGTAGCATTACAAAAAAGGGGGCCAAATTTGTGTCTATACTTGCCATTTGCATGTGAACTGAGAACTTGAAAAATCCAGTATGAACTGATTTTTTTTTATGGAAATAAATGGCATACTCGTACTAAGCAATTGAAAAATGTTTTCTTTTTTTTTTTTGGTTTTTTGTAAAGAAAGAAATTTAAAAAGTAGAACATTTAAATGTTTTCACAAGTTTTAATGTGTTTTAAAACAATTGCGAATAAATATCGAATGAGAATTAAAAATTGTATTTTTCTGTATATTTTATTGCCAAGAATTTATAAACAATAACGAACAAAAAAAAAAACAAAGAAAAAAACGTGAACCTTATTAACAATAACGAAATGTTTCTATTTTTAAAGCGATTACCGACTACTCGTTTAAAAGCCAAAGACACCTCGTAAAACAATCGTCAACAAAATGGTCTTCAAAAAATATTGAAAAACACTTTGGCTATCTGCTGCTGTATTGAGATTTTTCAAAACAAATAAATTTTGATTTGATTCACTTCAGTTTAATTTACTTAAGTTAATGAAAATACCCTATACCACCCTATAGCATGTCATACCTTTCCAATAAACGATTTTAATTGTGTTTCAAAAACAAACAGAAAAGAAATGTTTATACAATATGAGCAGCATGAATTTTGTTTTGTTTTTTTTTTTTATACTTGGAATTGCCGAATTCTTGCTTAAAAACAAAATAAAAAAAAAACGTGAAGATTTCGAGTGACTAATAAATTTCACACTGAAGGTTGTTTAGTTTGAATATTTCGTATTTTGTTTGCAAAATTTAAGGAAAATTTTATAGGCAATAAATTTACAGAAAGGAAAATCGAAAAAACACATACCACACCATCTGGTGATCGACAAAAAAAAAAATTGTATAAAAACCGAACAAAAATTAAAAATAATCTCTGCTAGATTAACTAACCAAATTAATAGATTTTTGTCGAGGATCTATGGATTTTTTATATTTTTTTGTAGATATAACACATATAAGCTCCTTGAATGGAGGGTTAATAGTCGCCGTGGTCTAGTGGGTAGTGTGTTGGCTTATTAGACAAAAGACCCGGGTTCGAATCCCAGGTCAGACATCAAAACGAAAAAATATTTCTTCGGCGACTTCCTCTCAGCAGATTTCTGGCAAATACTCTGAGAGTCAAAATTGCCATGAAAAGCTTCTAAAAAATCTGTCGTTCGGAATCGACTTTAAACCGTAGGTTCCGCCACTCATGTATAAAAATTAACGCACACAACATAAGTGGTGTGAGAAGCTAGGTCGTAATCCTGACTAAAGGGTTGTAATGGCCAATTATGTATGTATGTATGAATGGAGGGTCACAAACACTTTGCCTGTGATCGCCATGGTCTATTTGACAATGTCTGTGAAGATAAATTCGAATTTAACTAGCAATAATTAAAAAAATTTAGCACAGCCACTCCTTATTCTATTATTATTAAAAATTATGCCCCATGTGTCCTCTGACAATTCGGTAATTCTCAACACTTGAACAAAAAAAAAGCATCTGATTGAACAATGTCTAGGGAGAAATGGGACTTGCTGCAGGTAGTATCCCACTATATATAAACTGTAGCTTAAGGTGTCCCTAATAAAAACCGTTTAGTGGTATATCCCAAATAATTCTGGAATGCAAGAAATCGAGCTTGAAGAATTTACTATTTTTACTATGTTATGTTTACTATGAGAGAGTAGTTAATCGAAATCTAGCCTATAAATTTAATTTCTTCTTTTAAATAATTTAACTTAATTTAACATGAACTAAAAAATGTAAATAGTGTGGTTTCTATTTAAAAACTTCAATTTGAATTCACATTATTTCATAAGAATTTAAATGAAAAGAATTTTCTTGCTGCCCATGTCATGTCAATTGTTTTCTTAACACCTGTCTGAACTGTCTGTCTGCTAAATGTTCAATTAGTAACCGATTCCTCTTCTTTTTTTTTTTTTTTTCAAATTTTACTCACCTTTTTCACAGCAAAGCGAAGAAGCAAAGAAAAGAAAAGAACAATCTGTTGATATTTTATTTAAATGTTTAAGAATTCCATGAATTTTTGTTTGAATTTGATTTTTTTTTTTTGATTTCTTTCCTTTGCAAAAACTATATTAATTCTCAGCGGCCACTTTGTTTGCACTCTCGCTCTCTTTCTCTCTCTCTCTCTATCACTTTTTGGATGAACAGACTACTGGTTGGTTGTAACAATTATTTACTTTTGGCTCCGCTTCTTTGCTTTTCTTTAAATATGAAATTCTTTACATATTTTTTTATTATTATTGTTGTTGTTGTTTTTTTGTTATTAATACTTTCAATTTATATGCTGATTGTTGTTATGTGTAGTTACAATACTTTGCTGCGTACGTACACTGTCAGCAATTTTTTTTTTTCGTGCGTCTAACCACCATAAAAAAATTAAGAAAAATCAACAACAATAACAACTAAAAACATATCTCAGTACGAATAAATTTTTTGGATAAATATTTGCATTAAAAAAGGAAAGAAAAAACGCACACACACATACAAAACAAAAACAAAAAAATGGACGAAACGGACGATGAAAATAATCGCAACCAATTGACGATGCCCCACCGTCGCTCGATATAACACGATACGAAAACGAATTCGGTTTTTGTTGTTAATTCTGTGTGAGTGAGTCGTACTTGTGTGTGAGTGGTACTGTGTACTGTGTACTGTCTCTTCGAAATATTGTGAGAGAGCAAAATATAAATTATGATTTTTGTATATCGTATATCAAATATTTATAAAGAAAACAACAACAATAACAACGACAACTGCAATAATAATGGAAATAAAATCAAATTATTGCCTATTAAATATGATTTTTAATGCAAAAAAAAAAAAAATAGAAAAACAAAAACCAAAGACAAAAACAAAATTTCTTTTAATTTATTTTTCTGCTTAAACTCTACACAACATTTCTCTCAGTGTATGCGGTACATACTACTCAATAATATTGTTTGCATTAAAGTAATTGCGTGCGTTTCTATGAGTACTATGAGTGCAAATGTGTATGCATATAGATATGTATGTATGTGTGTGTGTGTTTATTTACTATTATTGTAAATATTTATTTTGTACTCATTTTCATTTCAATATTGTTTTCCTTTTTTATAATTTTTTATTTTTGGTTTTTGCATTTTTAATTCAATTACTTGCTTTTTCAATTCGCTCTCTTCGCAATGTAAACAAATTAAATTAATGAACGTGTGTGTAATGAAAATCTGACATTAGCAAAACAAAAGAAAGAGATTCTAATTGGTAAATCTAATATGTACGTACATATGTATAGTGGTATTGTATAGTACAATTACTATCAAAAATGTTTCCTATGCCTTCTATATTTATAATTAATTTGATGATATTTATTTATTATTTTAATAAATACGATGAAAGATAATTTAAAAAAAAAATGATCAACACGACCAAGAAAATTCAACCGTCGGGTGCACAGCCAGCCAAGCAAATTGGCGAAGTCACAGCGACAAAACGCTTTAGGTGAAGTCAAAGACGTCTCAAACGTAAACAGTCTAATCCGAATCCTAACCCACCTTCAGGTGTCACTAGTCATACTCCTAATGAAGGAAGTTAGGCTCCTTTACGTATAGAAAAGGCACTGCACCTCAATTAAATCTTTTGCTATGAAAAGGGCTTTTACCAAGAAGTCTACGTGCAAAATGAAACTAGAGATAAGCAATCTTCTATGCAGTGATTGATAACGGCTGGTCCGCTGGCAAGATTTCTTATTACCAGCACGAGAAACCATTACCAGCATAGAAAATCTGGTGAACAATAAAATATTAGACTAGGTAATGGCATTCGCCATGAAAACGCCAATAGAAAACATAGAGCGGTCGCCGTGGTCTATTAGGTAATGTGCTGGCTTATTAGACGTAAAGCCAGAGTTCGAGTCCCAGGCCAGACATCAAAATAAAAAAAATACAAAAAGTATTTTTTCGGCGATTTCTTCGCTTTCTCTTCTTGAGAAGTTTCTCAAAAATCTGTCGTTCGGAGACGACTTTAAACTGTAGGTCCCGCCACTTCTGTATAAAATTAACGCACACAACATAAGTGGTGTGAGAAACTGCGGGCTTCTTGGGGACGATTGCTGTAGACTGTCTAATGGTGAAGGTATAGCACTGGCCATTTTATAGTCACCAGTAGCAACTCGTTTCCTTACCGTTCGCATCTTCCCTCTTTCCTAAACCTGCACAATGCACTGCATGAGTAGGGGTCATCCCCTGAGTGCTGGTTTAATTAAAAAAAAAAAAGATGGGAGTTCAAGAGGAGAGTTAGCATCCCTAAAGAGCTCATAAAAGGGTATCTCCTTTATGGAACGGTGCTAAGGTGTAACTCGTGAGGAGCAATGATATCTCTACGCTCATAAACTCTTCACTGCATGCGAAAGGATGAGCCAGCAAGTTCATAGCGAATCGCATACTGAGCGTACTATTACAAGGAGCTGTGCGTAAAGAAATAGGAGGTATTCTGCAGAGCAGAGGATCTAGATAGTAAGCCACTCGTGTTGGGCATAGATCAGGGCTCTATGTGCAGTCTTGTGTTTGTTTTCTTTACACCAACCTGTATAGTTTTTGAAAGAAAGACACTGACAGCTCAGAGCACAGGGCAAATGCTTCACCAGTTTGGTGATATTGTCGAGGAAAATGACACCCTATATTATTGCATTAACAAATAATTTTTACCGTTTGATTTTTTTCTTACAGTACTTTCTGGCCTCGAATAATAATAAGAATAATACACCAGCTCTTGTCCCAGCATGATTTTTAATCATATTCAATATTTGAGGCGTAGTTTATGTCCTCAGAAAAAAAAAAACCTTTCAAATGCAGAAACCATTATAATTCGAATATTTATTTAAATAATCATGCAGTTTTTCCAGTTTTTGTGAAAGAAAACAGATGAAATGAATTTAATTTTCAAAAAAAAAAAAAATATCAAAAAATCTGCACAATTAATGTAAAAAAGAAATTAAAAATTAAAGAAAAAAAGAAAATAATTGAAAATCTTTATAAAAGTTTATTAAATAAATATAAAAATAGAAATGGAAATAGATTTACTCTTAATACAAGTGTAAGGCAATGGCAACAATAACAAGAAAATCTGTTTCCAGTGTCTGTCTACTCCATAATCGTTTCAATAACATTCAATGGGAATCTAATTGCTGTTGAAAATTTCATTTCACAATACAAAAAAATTGTTTTTCAATTCATTTTCCTTTTGAATTTTCTTAGGTTTTTTGTTTTTCCAAATTTTTTGTTGTAAAAATATTTACATCTGTTGGTCGGTATTTGTTTACGACCGACCGACGTGTACCAAAGAACACAAGTTCTTCTAAAAAGTCTGTATACTCTTCGTTCTATCTCTGTGCTAAGGAAAATTCACATTAATTTTGATGCGAAACCGAAATGAATCTGTTTTATTATCACAAAAAAAAAAAATAGAAGAACAGAAAACAACAACACCAACAAAAAAAAAAAGAAAAACAAAATAATTTTTTTTTCTTTACTGGGCAGGCACATACCCCATTTAATTTATGGCCAAAGTTTTTGTAGTTTTAGTGTCGTTTTTATTTAATTTAGTTGCCTGTCTGGTGGCTGGTATATCAAGTAACCCAGACCCAATTTGGCAAATGACTCCCATAAAGAAATTAAATCTTTAACTTGACCTTGTTGTTCTTACCTGTGTTCAATTAGAACCCTTAAAACATGTGCAATAACTTTTAATTTAATTCTGCAATAGTAGACGGACTACATACGTATTTGCGGACACACTCTTTTCATCCGCCACGAACTTGACCATTGCAATCCTTTTAGTCAGGATTACTACTCCGAATGACAGATTTTTGAGAAACTTTTCATGGCAATATTTTTTATTTGCACTCACAATTTTTGGCAGAAGACTGATGGAAAAATTTGTCCATTTTCTTTGAAATGTCAGAACTGAGCTCTCGTCTAATAAGGCAACACAATACGTTCTAGACTATGGCATTTCCTAGAACTCGTGGATGGAAGTACTTAGTTCGGGGTAAAATAGATTATCTTGGAAGACACAGCGATCGTTTTTAACCGCTCAAATCACTGAGACCTTATGAGGCTTATCTAGCTCTTCTGCATTATTTTTTAGTGTAGAATTACAGTATGAAGATCACTATAATCCAAAGGAAGAGCTACAACTCGATCCGTAAGTCGTTTCCCTTTCATGTTGAAGACGATAATGGATTGTAATTCCTTATCCAAGGACAATCCTCGCATACACTGAAGCCTACAGAATATTGTAATGAACAAGCTGTAGCTAGTAGTATTAGAATAAATTAAATTGTGAGATCATTGCCTCACAACTTGTTCTACGTTCAACTTGTTTTAGCGAAGGTTAGCCAGTCGGCTATTTGCTGCGGAGATTATACTTTTCATCAGAAGGTGTAAGCCACCACCCGCATTTTTCGCATTGTGATTATATAAAGCAAATCTTAGGCCCAAGGGTCCCATTTTAAATTCAAAAAAAGAATTTTCACATTTTGGCAACGTAATTTGCCATGCTGGATTAAACCCCAGCCCGGACATCTTGAACAAAATAAAATAAAAATACAAAATAAAATTCTTACAAAAAACCCTTGGAGTAAAAGTAAAATGGTCAAGAAAAGTGTTTTAAAAAATCTGTCATTCGGATTTGACTTTAAACTGTAGGTTTCGCTACTCATGGATAGGTTTAACACACATGGATAGGATGAGTGAGCTAGCTCGTAACCTTGACTGAAAGATTTTAATGGCCAATAAATAAATAAATTGGCCATCGAAAGAAATGTGGGAAAGGATTGAGTCAATTGAATGACTTTATAATTGTTAGGTCCATTACCATTGAAATGAAGTAAAATTCTCATCGATATCATAGCTTTCTGCGTGTGTGCATGTGTGTGAGTGTGGGTATTATTTAAGTCAACTATTATTGACTTAAATGTTTTGAAAAATATTTAAAAAATTTCTTTGTGTCTCTAATAAACTTGATACGTATTTTTTTTTTTTTATTGAAATTTAAAAGAATTTAATACACAATAATAAAATGAAAATTATTTCGAATATGTTTTCTTCGGCTCTATTTTATTGGAATTTAATTACCGTTTTTCATCTGCTTCTTCTTCTTCTTCTACTTTTTTCGCAAAATGAAGAAAAAGAAAAACGAAATTTCGAAATCACAAAAAGAAACACAAAAATTCTGTGTATACCGTTCTGCTATAATTTGTTTAATATTTAAAACAGAAAAAACAGAAGAAAATTAAAGAAAAACAATAAATATGTGTATAGGGATGTGTGTGCATGTATAAACATCATCAGTATGAGCTTTTGTGTATGTATTGGTAGTATGTATGGCCGTTTTTATATTTTCAATATTGAAAATATTGTAAAAAAAAATTCGTTTCCGATCGTTTAACGGTGGGTATACGTTATACACATGTTTTTCTGTGTGCCTTTTTTCTCTCTCACTCTCTCTCTCTCTCTGTCTTTCTTTTTTCACAATTGAATTAATCTTGACCAAAAAGTAATTGAACAGCAAAAAAATTTGTAATTTTTTTTATTAATTTTTTATTTTTTAAATTTAAAGATGTAAGTTTTTTTTTTTTACCTTTAATTTTACTTTTTTGTTCAATTCAATTTAAATGAATATTTTTTCTGATTTTATTATTTATTTTCTGTTTTATTTTAATTTATATTTGTGTTTGAAATATGCTTTGACGTGTACTTTTACTTGTTTTTAATTGCTTGATTAATTCTTAATGGGCTGTAATTAATAATTATACACTCTTTGCAAATTTTTTCTTAAAAAAAAAAAGCAAAATTGATTTTTTTTTTTTTTTGGCACATTTATTTTCAAATATTTTCATTAATTAAATGCTTTTATTTCATTTTTCTTGTATTAATTTGCGATTTTCTGGAAATTTATTTTCTTTGTTTCATTTATTGGTTTTAGTATAAAACTTTTTCCAACTTTTTGAATTTTTTATAAGTTGTTACTTTTTTTTTACACTAGACACTGTTAAAACATTAACACTGCGATTTCGTTAAAAATCTTAAGTTATCCGCTCGGAGGCCATAAGCCTACTGGATTCACTTGATTTACCAAACGCACGAATAACAAACTAAGAGAGCTCTAAAGCATATCGAAAATGTAACGGATGGCAATGACGTGGCCAAGTTTTTTTTTTTTTTTTGGAGAAACAGAGAGAGAGAGAGCGAAAATGTAGTGGAGAGTTAAAGTCCTTTGCAAATAAATTTCTTTCTTTTTATAAAGTTATTGTTTTATGTATTAAAACATGTTATTTATTAATTAATTTTAATTTTTAATAATTTTCTTTCATTTCTTTCGTTAAAAAAAAAACAAACTTTAATTAATAAATCGTTTATACCTGTTCATATTCTTATTCTTACTCCTGGAAATTCCATGGCTCTCTTTTGTTTCTTTTTGAGAAAACGAGAAAAAGAGAGAGAATATGAGTTCTTTTACTGCATGTACATGTATATGTATGAGTATAAGCATTTGGTTTTGTTGGTTGTTTATCTAAATGGTTTGGAGAAATGCTAACAAGTGGAGCAACAGTTGAAATGAATGAATTGTTACGATTGCTTTACACTTGATTGTTGATTAAAAGCGTAGAGAATTGAGGGTGTGTGCGTGTATACATTGTTGTTATGCATTGTGTGGTTGTAAGGTGGTGGGGCAGCCCATCGTCAATTTGTGGGTTTGACTCTCGTTTATTTGCTCTCTCCCATTCTAACACAGCTAACCTGACTCAATATTTTTTGTACATATTTTGTGTTGTAGGAAAGCAACCTATACACTAAATACTCTGTTTTTTGTTACTTTTTGTTTAAAAATTTTCCCATTTGTGTGTGTGTGTGTACGTGTGTTGTTTATTTATTATTGCTATACGTTTACATTTTGTTTTTGTTTGTTTTCATTCGATCTACCTCTCTTACTTTCACCATCTATACAGTTACACAAAATATGTTAAAAATATTCTCTTATACATTTGGTGGTTTATTTCATTAATTGTTTCTGCTTCTAGGTCGCGTGGCTTTTTTTTTTTTATACTGTTTTGGAGAGCATTGATGTTTGTTTTGCTTTGTTTTTTATTTTTTGTTTTTTTATTTTTTGTTATTATGAGTGCTTGACTCTATGAAATGTTAAACAAGGGAGCCACTGACTGTTGCTTTCGCTCTTATTTTTTGGCTTTTGTTTTTATTCAGCGCGTTGTTTATAATTCAATTAACCCCAAGGCATGGTTAGATGGTATGAAAAGGGAACGGTTTTTTTTTTGATTTAAAATGTTGAAAATTTTGTGAGTTAAAAAATTTTTGTTCATAAATTTAATTTTTAAGGGCTTTTTAATTAAATTTAAAGCAAACAAAAATATTTTCTTTATTAGCAAATGAAAAAGACATATTTTTAATTATTTGTTTTAACAATATCATCATAAAAACTTAAGTTTAAGTAAATTGTTTAACCTATACATACTTTAATGCCGTTTGAGGTTTAATTTGAAATTGTAAATTTTTGTTGAATGTATAGCCATAAAAGGGATATTTCAGCCGTAGAATAAAGACCAAGAGCATGAAAAGTATTCAAATTTATAAACAACTAACTTCCACATGCTTTACAGGGATCATCTTCCCAAACAGCCTAATACTGTATACACCATAAAAAAGAAAGAGTAACAGACGTAGACTGAGATAAAGATAGCGAGAGAGAGTGTACGTAAGGGTATGACATTTAACTCCTGCGGTTTCATTAGCCTCATTATAATACATATTTTGAATATGTTTCTTATTTAGGATGCTTGTGTTTAACTTATAAAGGACACTCATACTAACTCAATATATACGTACGTATGTATGTATATTTTTTATTGTAGGGTTCATTATAAACTTTTTCGTCAAATTTTTTTTTTTGCTTCTTTTGCTTCTTTTCTCAATGTTCACACCATGAAATCTTGTTAAGGACACAAGTATCTATAAGATACGATTAAATGTTAAGCTGATAATAACGTTTTTTCCCTCTTTTCTTTCTTTTTTCTCAACAAAAGGAATAAAACTTGTTGAAAGCAAAACCTCCACAACTAATGAGCAGTGTTTTCTTTTTGTATTTTATGACAATATTTTTTACGGCAACAATTTAAATGAGTCTCATTTAATTGCATTAAAAACACAATTTTAATTAAATTTTATTTTACCTGTGCTCTTTGGCTAAACCGAAAATGAGTTTGAAAAGGTGTCATGAAAATGAGAGAAAAATTAAACAGTCTACGTAAGTTTTTATATTCCACATGAAAAACTTGTTGAACGGCAGGCAAGTTATTTCAAAATTTATTAAAATTTTAGAAAAACTTTTAATATCCATAAAGTTAAAACCATCATTACTGCAGTATTATAGTGCAGTTTGAGATTCACCGCTGCAGAGGCCTTCTCATAGTAATTGCCGTAAATACCGAAAGTCATAATATGACTTTGTTCGTGCTTCAATTTTAATTGCACCTCATACAAATCGCTGAAAGTATAGTTTAAAATCAAATTAATAGATGATTTTCATTCGAAAGCATACCAATGTTACCTTTTTTCCTGTTTACTCCATTCGACTTGGTCATAACTCAATGGATATAGTTGATCATCGATCATTGAGGGCATAATCATTAGCTTATTGGCCTTAACAAACTCCCCTTTAATATGGAGTTTCGTAAATAAAACATTATCGGCCGTTAAAGCTAAGCCACATGTTGCCACAGTCTCATTAAGACAGGCATACAAAGCACACACTTTAATATCACTGCGTTCATCTTTCTCATACGTCCTACTGCCATCGTATACACCTATGCGATACGTGAATTTAGGCTTGAAATTCGTATCAATAATATTGGCAGTCAACTCAAATGTACAACATAAATCTCCACTGCATAATGTCCTTTTCAAATTATAGCTGGCCTCTGTGAGGTTTATCATTAAGGAATTGTACTCTTCTATTTGGGGATCTTTAAGCAGCCTTAAATTAGTGATATTATGAGCTGGTTTATCACGATTTGTTAGAGGAACATCTTGTAATTTAAATCCCTTTTTCGGCACTTTTGCTTTATACAGCTTACGTTCGCCATTTTCAGTTACCATTACTGACACTAAATCGCCTAATTGTCCAGCGTAAATGCCAGAGCCAGTCATGCCATACTGGGGATAACTAGCACCGGCAGCCAAGAGATTAACATTATTACCCCAGGCCCAACCATGTTGTAGTTGAACGGCTGAAAAGTTAAGCATAAATTTTAATCTCGTTATGATCATAAGCGATTTGTGTTCTCTTACGAGAATACATCGAGTCAAAGACCAGACTTTTTAGGATTTGCCTTGAAATATTTCATTAAGCTTTTAGTGTTTCTAACTTCTGCTTTAAATTGCATTTAGCATAGGATTTTCTAGCTTTTTGCCTATGTAGTTCTAGTAGGAAATGAAGTTACAAAATTAAAATACCAGGAGAGTTGAGGAAGGATATTATTTTCTACTTTAGAGTCAGTTAATGCACAGGAAATGTTGTAAACTTCGAACAGCTTTTTTTGTGCGTCCAACACTTAGGTGATGGCTTCTACTTATGCACACTGCATAGTGTCGGAACAGGGAAAATACGTTAGAAAGAAAGAGGGAGTAGTGTTTGTGGACACTAGATTTTGGTATCTTTACGTTATAATTGCCAGACCAATGCTGGTTAAAAACGAATTCTGTCTGTAATACAGCACATGATTCAATGGCCAATCGGCCACAAACGGAAGTGCTCTATGAGAAAGACGAGTGTTATATACGAATACACGATTGTCGGGAACAAGTTCCCTTATTTCGTTCAAGCAAAATTCGTTGTAGTAGCATAGAATAGTGAGGCTGTGTTCCAATGAATCAATGGAATTGCATACTCTATGTCATTAACGAGCAACTTCTCCCTCTCTCTTGTACGCTGTCGAGAAGCCTCAAAATAGACTTCGAGGCACCATCCCATACATAAGCGTTGTATTCCAATTTCGCTCGGAAGTTGTGTAAATAATAAGAAAACGTCCGAGGCACATGAATGCTTCTTTCAACACTGAAAAAATATACTAGTTCTAACGAACATTACACTGAATTTTTATGCTCGGAACAGCTTTTGATTCCCTGATATTTATCCTGAAGTCGCCGTGGTCTAGTGGGTAGTGTGTTGGCTTATTAGACAAAAGGCCCGGGTTCGAATCCCAGGTCAGACATCAAAACGAAAAATATTTCTTCGGCGACTTCCTCTCAGCAGATTTCTGGCAAAGACTCTGAGAGTAAAAATTGCCATGAAAAGCTTCTCAAAAATCTGTCGTTCGGAGTCGACTTTAAACTGTAGGTCCCGCCACTCATGTATAAAATTAACGCACACAACATAAGTGGTGTGAGAAGCTAGGTCGTAATCGTGATTGAAGGGTTGTAATGGCCAATTATGTATGTATGTATGATATTTATCCTACCCCTAGCTACAGATTAAACAATATTATTGCTATGCTTACGACCCTATTCATTCAACAGGAAATACAAATAAAATCTGGTCACACTAGTCATAAACATTTTTTTACTCTCTTATTTTGTAATGATTCCCTTAAAATTCTTGTAATAATTCTGTTCACATAAACAATTTCTGGAATCTCTTTTCCAAATGCCAGTGGCTATTCGTAAAAAAAGAGCACAGAGAGAAACATAATTAAATATTCTCAATAAAATTGTTCAATGCTCATGATCTCTTCCCTTAAATTAAAGAGAAGCATTATTTATTAAAAATTTGTTTATCTGGCGATAATCTCAATTTGATAAAAAATTTTTATTTTATACGTGCTTAGAGATTGCAAATCACACTTACCGGTTAAAAATGGCAATTCCGAATAAAAAAGGCTGGTAAATATTAAATCGGTGACACCAAAACGTTCTACCAAATCCATGCCGGGTGTATAGAACAACATATCAAAGCATATAAAATGGCCGAAACGTACACCAAAATCCGTATCAAAAATGGCAAATTCCGGTTCATAAGTGGTATTTTTATTTTCCACATACACATGAACCTTGCGATAACGTGATATTACACGACCTTCACGATCAAATACCACGTTCGTATTGAATATGTTTAAGCCATTTGGAGCACAGGGTCGAGGATCTTCGCGTCCAGATGGACAGTCAGCTTTTTCTGTTAAATTTATTAACAAATATTTACTTAAACGTCGAGCAGCACAAGACAATTGCTTAAAAAAGTCAGCAAACTTATTCGATTCATCTAAACAGGGTGTAATATTGTCTTGCGGTGCAGGTACATAGGTTAGCTGTAAGGCATTATTAAGTGTGCCCTCTGGAAATACAATAATATCAATATCTGAAGCCTCTGGGGATTCTAATATTGACAAATAGGCTGTTAAATGTGTAGCCAATAGTTCAGAGGAATTCAGACCAGCCACTTCAGGGCGAAATTCTACCACACCAGCAGTGTAATAGGAAACGTTAGTGTTTAAGCTCTATTTTTGCATAATAAAAGATTATTATTATAAATTAAATAAAAATATTTAAACAAAACTTACCAGGGAATTAGCAATGAAACTTAATAGAACAATTAAACTGAATAAATTCATTTTTTTAAACATTTCCGCTATGGAAAGCTACCGCGAGAATACACCTTAAGGTTCGAGCTGCCCTTTAATACTGAATTGTTTTTGAAAGAAAACTGAGATTAAATAATAAATCGTATGTCGTATGTTTTTAGTTTAATTATCGCTTTATTTGTATTCTCTTTTTCTGTACGTCTCTCTCTCTCTCTCTCTCGGTCTCTCTTTATTATTGTTTTTATTAAGAGTTAATCTATCTCTTTAAAACGCAATGCTAGTATATAATTTGCTGTTGTTTTCATTGATAAATAAAATCTTACATTGTCTACTTAAAGGTGTTGTATTTAATCTATAAATTGTATTAGGAAAATACCTAAAACCAACAAAAATAAGTTCAAAGTTAAACCAGCTGCACCGTCACCATTTCCGTTTTTCTCCTCATCGGGTTTGACTTGAACTTTGCTATCGTAATAATTGCCATAGATCGAGAAGGCCATTACATTCGGTGTTGTCGCATTTAATTCATAACGTATTTGGACATTATTTCTAGAAAAAAGAAGAAAGGATTTTAAATAGAAAATACTTTCCAAATTAATTCTAAACTTACTGTGTAAGTGATTCCTGCCATTTAAATTGATTTACAGGCAACGGCATAAGATCCGCCTTTAAACTATTGGGCATTATTAAGTACTGCTCTGCTTGGGGCATCGTAGTGGTTATGGTTATATTTTCAAATACAACATCAACATCCGGTGTAAACTGTTTGCCACAATCCGCAATATTCGGGCCAATGCAACTAAATACAGCACAATTCTTAAGTTCATTAGTTTCGGCAGCTTGTTCATTGCGTAGGTTATCGTATACACCCAAACGGTATTGGTAATAACGTGTATCCGTTGTTAATTGTAACGCTTGCCATTTCAATTCAAATTTACAACACAATGTTGAGTTCTCATAGCACATTTCATGTTTTAAACTCGTGGAATTCAAAAGATCTACAACATGGGTCTGATATGAATCTAGATAATCCCTTTTCAAAAATATATCAGGCATGGTTAGTTTAGCTTGAATAGCTTTGGCTGTTGCAGTTAAAGATCTCTTTGTCAAGTGACGATATTTGGGTACTTGAGCTGTATACAGTTGACGTACGCCTTTGCCCTGATTCATTACAGCCTTGATTATACCCTTACGGCCATTATAAATACCAGTGCCTGTTGAGCCCACCAAAGGATTTGAAGAGCCCGCTGCTAAGAGATTTACATTATTGGAATAGGACCAGGCCTGATGTACTTGCACAGCTGTTTTAAAACATAGAAAGAGGAAAAAAACATTCGAGATAATCGATAAGAACCCAAACAAAGTTGTTCAACAAAAACACGTTTTCGCAATCGATAACTGTTATCTTTGGACAGAAGCAAAAAAAAAAATAGAAAAAATAGAAAGCGGTAACATTTTAGCAAAACATGTTTTTTTTAACTCTAAAATTAATATTCACGGTCTATTTATAACCCTTTAAATCGCTATGATAGCGGAAAAAATTCCAATAAAAAAAATAGCCAACGCATAGACGCTTTTTATTTATGGCTTAAACTGAATCATGCTGAGTTTGCTGACGCTCTACAAAAATTAATATTTCACGCATGTCATGCTATAAACACGGTAAACGTAATACATAGAGCAAGTACAGGAATCTCTCAAACATAGGATACAAGGGTTTAGCTGTGTTGTGTCTATTGTGTTTACAGCATCATTTATGCTTAATGAAGTTGTTAATAAATTCTGGATACGATCTTAAGATCCTGTGTTACAAGGAAGCATACAGATAAAGCGGACTTCAGGACTTGCCAAAAAGATCACAAGTTCTACTAGTAGATCATCCAGCTTTAAGAGGAATAATAACACTTCAATCCTTAGTTTTAATTACTCACCGGTTAAAAATGGCAATTGCGAGAACCACATGGATGGAAATATAAAATCTGTAATACTCTGGACTAAAACTTGTGCAGGCGAATAGAAGAGAATATCGAAGCATATAAAGTGACCAAAACGTACACCAAAATCTGTATCGAACCAACCCTGTTCCGGTACAAAAGTTGTATTTTTATTCTCGCCGTACAAGTGAACCTTACGATAACGCGATATAACCACACCCTTGCGATTAAAGACCACATTGGTATTGAAGATATTCAAGCCAGTCGTTGCACATTTGCGTGTATCTTCGGGTACCGTAGAGCACCATTCCTTTTCGGTTAAATTAATGACCACATAAATGCCCAACCTCCGGGCGGCACAGGATATCTGCTGCAGAAACGTGTGATAGTCTCCCGTATTGACATCACAAGGCGCTATTTGTTGTTTTTCGGGATTGGGCACAAATGTAGCCTCATCGTTGTTATTTAAAGTAGACTCGGGAAATACAATGATATCCAAATCTTTGGCATCAGTTGAGTTCAATATATTTAAATAACCCTGGAGATTGTCTTGTAAACGAGCTGCAGCCGTCAAATTAGTAGAGGGACGGAACTCAACAACTCCTGCACTATAGTAGGGATCATAAGCAGTACTGGCCTATAAACAAAAAAATAAAAACTTTTATTTAATTTAATTTGCTTAAGATAACAAAACAAAACTATTGTTTATCATTTCATCGCTTTTAAGGTTTTTTAATTGTTATTTTTTTTTTTTTTATTGCACACCTGTAATGTTAACTGAGCCATTGTTATTATGGCCCCCATTACGATTAAATGTTTTAAAAGCATTTTAATAAATCCACTATCTTTACAATTTAGAATTCACAAAATGTAAGTGCTATTGCCTCCATCTACTTCTCTCTACTGACTGAATGATATTGTTGGCCCGTTACGCTAAATATTTTCTCTAAAAGCTGTTAGTTTTCTGGTCTAAGAGCTTATCTAATCACTTCGTCATTTTGTGTATTTGTTTTGTTGGTCACTAACCTTATCGAGAAGTGCTTAATCCTTGCCAATATATATGGTAGGTAGATAGATAGCCTTAATCGTTTAATAATTATGATACAATAATCAATTATCGCTGCCTACTTTAGGGGGTCAAAGTTGCAATTGTCATGATTGATTATAGTTTTATAATCGGGAATAATGTTATCAAAGTGGTAAAACTTTTGATTTTATTAATGAATCTGATTTATTCGTACACTGTAACAAAAAGTTCAAAGAGTTTTGGCCATTATTTGAGAGTAAAAGTAAAGTGGTTCGTGGCAAACATGCACCGCTTTAGTCTGGATTACAACCTAGCTTCTAACATCACCAGCGTTACCGTTGAGCGACTAAAGTCGCAATTTGACACTTTTTCAGCGACCTCGCCACTTTTTGTGCCCCCTTACTTAAATGAACTAAATCTGAAACTTTTCAAGATTTTTGACCCTTTTTTCCCCTTTTTTTAAAAAGTATTTTTTCTAGACTATATACTAGACTATAGACTAGACTATATACTAGACTATAGACTAGACTGTAGACTAGACTATATACTAGACTATAGACTAGACTATAGACTAGACTATATACTAGACTATAGACTAGACTATAGACTAGACTATAGACTAGACTATAGACTAGGCTATATACTAGACTATAGACTAGACTATAGACTAGACTATATACTAGACTTTTTACTACACTATAGACTTTACTATAGACTAGACTATAGACTAGACTATGGACTAGACTATAGACTAGATTATATACTAGACTAGATTATATATGTAGACTAGATGAAATAGATTAGACTATAGACTAGACTATAGATTACACTATAGACTAAACTATATACTAGACTAGAGTATAGACTAGACTATATATTAGACTATAGACTATATTATATACTAGACTATAAATTAGATTATACACTAGATTATATACTAGACTATATACTAGGCTATAGTCTAGACTATATACTAGACTGGAGACTAGACTATAGACATTTTCTTTTAAAAATGTTGACCCTTTTTAGTGCCAAAATACACTTTTTGTGCGACTTTTTTTTTCCAAAATCCCCTTTTTGCGCGACTTCTTAAAAATTTCCAGCGGTAACGCTGAACATCACCCATGTTGAGACTGTTAATTTAAATCTCCTTTAATGTCGACTCCGAAAGATAGATTTTTAAGAAACTTTTCATAGTAATTTTTAATTTAATCTCAGAGGTTTTGCCAGAAATCTGCTAAGAGGATGTCGTCTTATAATATGGTGCGGAAGACAGATGATTTATTGATGGATATACTTCCAGAAATATGTTGTAACTTCACTTCTATTTTTTTATTTACTTTTTTATTTTATTTTTTTGTTATAAAACGCTGACTTAAGTTTTTTTTTTTATTTTTTTTTATTCTAAAACCTTACAAAATTCACAATTTTGAGTAAATTAAATAATTTTTTACTTCAATACTTTTTTTTTTCTTACAAAAATTATATTTTTTACCTTTAAATGAAATGCAAGTGCAAGTGCATGTTGAACAAATTATGGATTTTATATCTCAAAAACATTATTCAATCAGTACCCTCTCCCCCCCCCCCCCTGGTGTAGCAGTGTCAGCTAACCAACAAAAATAAATTTTAAGGTTTCGGGAAATAAAATATGGAAATAAATTTTCCACCTGATGTGTGTGTGTTTATGTGTGTGTGTTTATGTGTGTGTGTATGTCTGTCGTGTCTGTTGAATGCTTGGTTGGTTGATGGCATATTTATTTCAATCCCCAACCAATCTATGCAGAATGTAAACCAATGTGCCGTAGAATATTTCCACCGCCATAATGCAAATATAATATGCTGTGGCATATACTCAAAGGACTGCCTCACTGACTGACTGACTGACTGACTACAACAATAACAACTTGTTTATGAAATAAATTCATGGAAAAAAAGCAAATTTTATAAAAAATAAATTTTAAAGAAAATATATTTTACCTTTGGAAAAACGATTGCCTCTAGTATAAACTGGTATGAATCTAAAGGTAACGGTTTTTATTTTCCAATTTTTCTTGTTATTGCTATGCTATTTTTCCAATTCATTCTCACACCATTAGTCATTGCATTGGCTTATATTTTCCTACGAGTGTGTGCTCGCTAATTTTGCAATGAAATAATTGCAGGCCAAAAAAAGTCTGTTGTCTGTCATATGGCCCCAATAATTGCTCTTCCAGTGTTATATTTAAAGAAAATATAGCCCCATGACACTTCAGATCTTAATGCGCATCAAAAAGTCACTTTTTCGGGATGCATCATCATACCAAGTTTTTGTTGTTGGTGTACTCACCGATTAGACTATGAGACTTATCACTCTTATCACTTATCACTTATTTAATATTATAATGATGAAAGTACTAAGTCCCAGGTCAGACATCAAAACGAAAAAATATTTCTTCGACGACTTACTCTCAGCAGATTTCTGGCAAAGACTCGGAGAGTAAAAATTGCCATGAAAAGCTGCTCAAAAATCTATCGTTCGGAGTCGACTTTAAACTGTAGGTCCCGCCACTCATGTATAAAATTAACGCACACAGCATAAGTGGTGTGAGAAGCTAGGTCGTAATCCTGACTGAAGGGTTGTAATGGCCAATTATGCATGTATGTGATGAAAGTACTAAAACATATCCATAATACCCTGCAATCTTCTGTAAGATGGGCCTAATTAGTGAGAACGTCGACAGAATTTATGAGAAAGTTTTCATGGCAATTTTATTTACTCTCAGAGTAGTTGCCAGAAGACTGCTAAGCGAATGTTACGGAAAGCCAGCTTTATTTTTCGAACAAACCTCGTATATTGAGTTATTCCGTTTAGTTGTTCATGATCATATTTCAGTAGGTACTCTCATGGGCATGAGTTCTTTCAGTTTCTTTTCGCTCTCTTTTTTTTCACCCACAGAAATGCAAATTTCGTTCGCGTAGCCGCCTTCATTTTTTTTTGGTCGTTCTCTTTTAAGCTACAGCAGCATCATTATTTACTTCGCCCCACTAAGTATCTCATTATTATGCCAAAAGATAGAGATAGAGAGAAGGAGAGAAAGAGAGAGGGAACAGCTGAAAAAAAGGAATGCATTGAAAGCTGCAGCTGAACCATTTGAGGATTTTTTTTTGTTTATTGTACGCTGTCATTTGAGTCGTAAACAAATTTCGTGGAATTTTTTTGTGTCAGTGTGTGTGTGGGTTATAAAAACCGTAAAGAGAGAGTGAGTATAAATAAATAAAAATCTACAAAAAACCGCAATAAGTATGTCTACGAGCAGGTTAACACGGTGTTGGGGGTGGGTCTAAGGGTAGGTGGTAATAAACATTCTTAGCAAGGTCGCTTAAATATGAATACGGCAACAAACAACCAGACAGACTGACGGACAGACATTATACAAATAGACGTAAATTTTGTGTGTGCAAAGTAGAACTAGAGAGGATTTTTGGCATGCAACGGAAATCTTTACAACACGACCACCAGGCATCCTATTCGAAACCAAAAGCAGCCAACACTTGTCTAAAGTACAGTAAGGCCTAGAATTAATTGTTCAAAAAATTTCAATTTTTATTACGAAAAACACAAAGCAAAAAAGAGTTTTAAAGCTCTGTTATTTGGAAAATGTGTAACAAAAGCTGTATTATGTACTTCGATGGTTGTTTGCTAAGATGTCTGTGTGAGTTTGTGTGTGTTTTTTTTTTCGCTATTTCTTGCTAGTTCCTCTGTGTATTATTGTATGTTTGCTTGTGTGGTTGTTGTACAAGGAAAATAGCAGTGCTGGTGACAATAGCGGCAGTAGTGAATAGAGGGCAAATTACATTTACATTGTGTTCTTTTAACACAAATCGTCTCTGTTAGACATATAAACACAATAGCACACGTAAATACACACACATACATACATCCATACAATACAGGCGGCGTTTACTTTCTAAGAGAAAGATAAGAAATAATATTTTGAATTTGTATATGAATGTGAGTGTGTATGAGTGTATGCGTGTACGAGTAATAGTTGAAAAGCATTGTTATGTTGTGGTTTTACGATTTGAAATTTTATTTCATTTTATTCTCTTTTTTTCTTTTTTCCTTCTCGAGGATATTTTATTTCTTTTTTTTTGTGTTGTGCTGTATGTTGTTGTTTGTTTAGTTTACATTTTTGTACATGTTGAGTTGCCAATTCAAAAAAAAAAATTCAGTGGCTTGTAGATGACATCTTCTCAACCATCGTTATCAGCATCATCAAAATGACTACTCTGCTATAATAGTTGTTGGTTGTCGGTTGTTGTTGCTGGTGATTGTAACAGCATTTGAATATTTCAAATTGAATTTTCCAGTTTTGCAAACAATGATGATGCGATTATGGTTCCTCTTGCCTTTTCTTTTTGGTTTATTTTCATATTTTATGAAAAAGAAAATATATTTCCTTCATATATTTCATTTCGAGTATTTCATGTCAAATTGAATTGATGAAAATTGTCGTAAATAACAATAATTTAGTGTCTGTGAACACACAAACGCTCAAATACAGACATACACCGAGGGATGGAGATGGAGATGGAGAGAAGTCTCATTTTTCTAAAACTTAGTTTATGATTCTCTAAAGTATTGGAAAAAAAAAGAATTTATGTATGTAAGTAAGAGCAGGAAATAAGTGAATAAAATTGTTTTGTTATTATTTAAGTTTATAAAAACTGCTAAACAATATTCCCTAAAGGGTTCTTCATACATACATACCACATACATACCTATATGTAGGTACATTAGAAAACTGCTGTTATAAATAAATGCTCTGCTTTACTCTATTAAAACACTCTGCTATCAGAAACTAAAAAATACATCATAAATCTTGATCAATCTTGTTGTGAATGGAAATAAATCTTGCAACAGAATAAAACAAAAAAAAAAGAAAGACACAGATAAACAACAACGAAAAACAAATAAATTTTTTGCATATGGTAAAAGGGTGTTTCAATGACAGTGTTAAATACACACACACACACAGGCATACTCATTTAATAACACGAAAATTAAAAGAAGACGCCCCAAAGTCTACCAAAACTAATATGTATGATCTCAGTTAATACAGTAAAAACACTTAGAGGGCGTATAATAGTACTCTGTCTAGGCGGCGTATAAAGTGAAATGTCAGTTAAGAATTCATGTTCTGTAGACATTTTCCATTAATCAAAACCCTTAAAAGGTTGTTAAATAAACATGTGAGGAACAATAAACAAAACACGCACACTTACTTGCTTTACGTGTAAGTAACAAAACAAACAAATTATCTCTTGGCAAAATTAAGAGCGTAATTATTGTTTATGTCTCCTAAATTCTCTAAAACAGTTTCTCATGTTATTTGGTAAAGTAAAGTCCTAGACTATGGTGGAAGAGTTAGAGAGAGAGAGCACAAACGGGAAGAGAGTGAGCTTACCCTTGCTTAATTTATAATGTGTGCATAGTCTTAAAAGAGATTTGGCTACCAGTATAATTTTACATGGATTTGTTTGTGTTTAACTGTTTATAATCAGGACAATCTAATAATAGTAGCAGTAGTAGTGGTAGTAGTAATAGTATTCATGTTATATTGTTTTCTTACAAATAAACTCACTCACTTGATGCTACAAAATTACTTAAACACAAATCATTAGATGCTTTCTCTCTCTCTCTCTCTCTTTCTCTTCCTATAGATATGTATAGTACATATCAGGGATGGAAAAGTTGGTACAATTGTACTTTTTTTAGCACTATTTGGAAGTTAAAAACACCATAGCACCTCAATGACTTATTTAGAACTATTGAAAAAGCTTCTATACTTTATTACATCACTTAAATATTCTGCCTCATCAGTGTATAAGCTTTTTTTTTGTTTCATTTGCATATGACTTGACATATTAAGAGTTATAAAAGGAATATTATCCGTTCCACATTCATCTCCAAATGTAGACATAATATTTTCATACCAAAATTTAATAAAAATCGGAAGGACAAATGGACTGTTTCCTTTGACTGTCTCTAATTTAATCCACACAAGGGATTTATTGAAGTCATTTAATTAGTGTTGCTACAATTTTGAAATAAAAAATAGTTTGCTGGTACAAAATTTATCATAAATAGTGACTTAAAATTAAGATTAATTCAGTTAAGTATTAAAGTAAGTTGTTAAGTATACCTATTATAAAGTGCTCTTCATAATTATAGCACCACCAGCATTTCAATAATAACAAACAATGAATTGTCTTCAGGTCATATTCTCTGATGAAAAAAAGTGGAACTTAGATAGACCAGATGGCTATCGATACTACTGTCGTGACCTTAGAAATTCAAATTTTGGCGATATAGTCTATTGCTGGGGGGTTATTTCTTTAAGTGATTGCCTCGAATTTCAGTTTCCATCTACGCGAATGTATAGTACAGAGTACTTTACTGTTCTTAGCTGTAGTTTGCTTATCTTCTTGAGAGAAAATAATGAAAAAATATATTTTACAACAGGACAATGCCAGAATTCATGTCAGCAGACAGAGGATGCAATGGTTCCGTAAACAATCTATTGAGATTTTATCGTCGCCAGCTTGCTCTCCTGATGTGAATATTATTGAAAACGTTTTCCTAAACAAATTTCCCATTCTTGTCCGAAGATTATATTCAAAATAACAGACAATTTACCAGTGCTGAAAATTTTAAATTAAACTTGACCGAAAAGTGGATGAAAATAGACGGAGAAATATTGAATAATCTTTATAAGAATATCTAAGACCGAATATTTACTTTAATAGGAAGGAGGGTTTACTAAGTTTTAAGTATAAATATTTTGGGTAAATAAAGCTTCTTATTGAACAAAAATGAGACTGGTGCTATAATTTTCCAAAGACTAAAAACCTTAATTTTTATACTGAAGTCAAAACTGCGCTAACAATTTGAAAAATTTACTGTTATTTTTGTTCTTTTATATTAATGCTACACATAATGAAATGAATTGTCATTTATATTTTTATTAATTTATAATAAAAAAAAAGTTTAAAAAGAAAAAAGTGAATTTAGTACAATCGGTCTGAAAAAAGTACAATTTTTTGTGAACGTTAGTACAATTTGTTAAGAACAATTTCCCATTCCTGGTACATATGTATGTATGTATGTACACATATATCGTTTTATATTTGTATTGTTTTGTAAAACTAAGTATTGTTTTGTTTCTACAAAAAGTCCTTTATTTCATTGTTTTACTGTGTTTTACTAAATGTTTATATCCCTTTCGTATGCCCTCAATTGGCTTCCTATTGTCCAATTAGAGTTTTTACCATTTCATCTTATTTTGTATTCTTATTATTATTTGCTGTTGTTGTTGTTGCTGTTGTTGTTTTTGCCATATTGTCATCTTAATAAACGATTTATTTGAAGATTATTTCAAGTACGTGTCCTGGATTTTATTTCCATTTTATTATTCAAACGTCTTGCTGTTCAATCTTCTCTATACTCTAATTAGGTCTGCAAATCATAAACAGCTTAAGGCCTCATAAAGACACTCAAAAGGTGTAGACGAGTATGAGAATGTGTGTGATCATGAATATAAAGCTGGTTAAAGTATGGATATACTGGCTATTTGTAACTGTATTGTAAAAGTTAATACACACACACACATTATTACATAAAAATACTACATAAGGATCTCGCAACAAGAAATGTGGTAGAGAGAAAGAGCTCAGGATAAGAAAAGACCAAATTTTTGTTTTGTCTGATATTTGGCAATTTGAGATAAAAAAAAAACTTTTGGGCACTCGGAGGTTTTTTTTTATAAATATATCACGATAGTTGCGCGGAGGTTCCTTCGGGACGCCAACCTATCCTGGGTCAATGAGGAGTCCTGCTCCACCGCTAGACTTACCTGGCCCAGGATGAATGGAAGGCGTACCAACCGATTACTTAGTCTCGGTCGTGATGTCATCTCGACTGTAGTGGCCGTGCTTACGGGTCATTGCATCATGGGTAGGCTCATCGAGAGAATGAGGCTCCCTTTTAACGACTTCTGCCGTGGATGTAGGTCCACTGAGGAAGAGGAGAGCGTTGTTCACTTTCTGTGTCAGTGCCCGTCTCTTGCTAGGAGTAGATATAGGTTATTTGGCTCCCCATTCCTTGTTAGCTTAACGGAGCTATCATCTATTGATATCAAGGATATAGCTTCATTCATCAAACTTTCTGGCTGGTTTTTCAGTGTGGGGTAGTCGTGCTTTTATTGTGCAGCCCTTGCGCTGACCAACTTCTTCCTTTCCCTGATTTGGCGGAACTTGGTTAGTACAGGGACTGCGTTTCACCCGTGGCATCACAACGGGCCGCCATGTGTGCTCAAGTAAGCTTTGTGATATCAGAGCTACCACTACGACCTAAACCTAAACCTATCACGATAGTTGAGAAACGGAAGCAGGGTGTGATTACAATGGGACATTATATCGAGGCCTTCATTCTATAAGCTTCTAAGTGTACTTGGAACGTTTTTAATGTTCTTGCATTTTTAAATTCTACGTTCTCTAACTTAAATACTGTCAAAATTTATAAGGAAAAATCTACTTTGAATATAGTCGTATGACGCGTGAAAACTTTTAGAGCTCATAACTCAAAACACACTTTTCCGACTTAGAATGTTATAGAACGGAGGCGTCGATATGTTCATGTCTGTCACCCTGTGCATTACGCATCCATTGCTCCATCATAGTGTCCATTAAATTAAGGATAAATGTGAGCGTGAGCCATAGCTCTGTTGGCCCTGAATTAATTTCAGAGTCACGGTACATTTCCTTTAAAAGTGGTGCAGTTTGATCCAGGCACAGCATAGAACGCTCTCTGACAAAGAGTAAATCGAAAATAAAAGAGATTATTATGCTATAGCGTGTGATCGATGATACGATACTCAAAGTTCTTTATGTACTTAGTACTTAATTTTTTTAGCTGAGCGTTTATATCATTATTGAATGGAATTTTCGTATCAGAATGAAATTTATAAAATGAAAATTCAATTCTAATTTAATACCTCAAAGACGTATTGGTGAGAGTACCTTTTGCCTTTGTACGCCGTTGCCTTAATTTCGTTTTTTTTTTTTTAATTTTGTTGTTTTATTCTTTTTAGCTTTTGTTTTCCCCCTATAAAAATAAAAGGTATAATTTTTTTTAATCACTTGTCCATCTTCAATCAAAACGTGCCACTATAAAGAGAACTAACTCTTGTATGTGTAAACGTCGCCTGTCTGCTATTATCTACTGCGGATGGGAATAATGGTGCTTGAATTCAATCTCTGGGGACTAGTAAAAGTAAATGATACTAAATGATGGGTTGTTAGATTAAAAGCCATTGACTAAACAATTAAAGCATAGAGCCGGGCAAGCAGCAGGCCAGACTAAAGTTTTCAAAAGAAGAACAAGCTAAATTGAATACATATGTACATAGACAAAGGCATAACAAGCAATAGGGGGAGTAGAATAACTAAGTAAAATAACCCTTAAGAAAATAAGTATGAATTCAAAAGCTTAATCCCATTTAACCTTTTAAAAAAGTGAGGTTTTGTTATTAAATTATTAACTTATGAATGTACATGCATATGTCTGTTAATAACAATATGTATGGATGGCTTATAAGTATCCTTAAATCTTCATGTTTTTTTATTTGTTTACATGGGGTCAATGCAATTTATTTAAATTTGTGATATCTTTTAAAAAGTTTTTTTTTTATGAGCGGTCAAAGCTATTGTTGCAGATTTTTATTCGTTTTTGTTTGTCGTTTATTTGGGTTCCTTTTAGTCCAGTTAATTCAATTTATTTCACAAGTTTTTCTTTATTATCAATAAAAAACTTTATATCTTGTTGTTGTTGTTGTTGTCTTTATTACTTTTAACAACTTTTCTGAACTTTACAATTATAATTGACACAATTTTCTTCTTCATTTGAATAAATAAATTATTTAAAGGCCTTTCAAAATAAGTTTTCAATTTAGGTTCTGCAAGTGACTATGGTTCTGGTAGTTGGTTGGGAATGCTTGCAAATTATATTAAGAATAAAACAACAACAATAATAACATTTTGCCACAAATTGCCTGTCACTAAACTGTCTGTTTTCATTAAAAACAAAACGAAATAAAAAAAATTATCACTCATACATTGATAAACAATAATTAAATAACGGTTCAAATGCAGCAAATCTTTCGGCAATGTGTTCAATAAAAGCCGTTATAATACTCACAACAACTCACAGCAAAATTGCCTCGCATAAACAAGCAGTGAACAAAACAAATCATGTTTGCTTACTAATCAAAACAAAACAATTTTGCCACCCACTCACTCTCTCTCTCTCTCTCCCTCTCCAACGACACTCTTATTCAGTTGGTAGTTTTTATAAAAATATGAAATTCCTTTTATACAAATGCGTATTGGAAATAAACCGAAAACCATTTATGTTGTAGCGAATTGAACCGTAAACACGGCGATAAACGTTATGGCTAAAGCAAGCAATCAATTAATTTTATTCACATTTTTCATCACATTGATTTGATAGTGGTTGGTTATGGTTGGTGATGGTTTGTTTGGTTTTGTTGCTGCACTGTTAGCAAAGGAATAAATTGGAAACGATAATCTCAAACAAAGAAAAAAACAGAAAAACAACCAAAAACGGATAATATTTTTATTATGGTCACTGCGGCTATTACATTTTGTATGTGTACTTTACTGCTGTCATAAAATCACCAAAAATACATTCTAAATATGCTTTGATAGGAATTTCTTTGTGTTTCTTACCCAATAGGGTACCACGTTTTGTAGGCTATTTAAACAAAAGTATGTACTCTAGTGCAGTTAGTACTCAAATTTATTCTATTTCTATCGACTACTCTAAAGAGTTATAGCTTATTGCACAGAGATTTAAGGAGCTCTCTGTAACACCTTTAAAGCTTGACTATGGATTAACACCCAAAAAAACCTAAAGTATTAAGAATTAATGCAAGCTGTATCTGTGTACTTTTTGGGAGTAATGTATACACTCAGCCACAAAAGTATATACACGGTTAACAAATTTCAGAAATGTTTTAACCAAGCCGTTTTCGTTGAAAATCTTTATAATTTTCTGACAATTACCCTCGATTTTAAGAGGGTATTTTGATTTATTGATTCTGAAATTTATGAAATTTTTTAATCGTATGTATGTATGTATACTTTTATGGGCCTGTGTACGTTGTAAAGTAAAAAGATGCAACCAACAGAATAGAATAGATTCCTAATGTGCTACCAAACAGAACGGTTGCTTTGCTGATAATCTGCGAATTGTTGGCATCCATAAGTTTATCGAGTATCCTTGTAATATAAAAATTTAATTTACGTATTATTTAGGTTTTTTTATTAATATTGTTGAAAAAAAAATGTACCAATAAAGTAAATACATAATTTCAAGCCAAATACTTGTACACACGTAGGGACATTTTTTTTTCGTACCAACCTTTAAGGTGTTAGTAGACAACCAAATTTTCAAAAAAAAAACCAATACTCTTCCTTAGGCTATAGCCAGTATTTTATCGGAATACCTTATGAGTTTTCTGGTCGCCCGATTTTGAGATGACTATACTGCCATACTTTTATTACAATTGAATTTAAACAATCAAATGTATTTTATAACGTATATATGTTATGTTTTTTATAATAAATGTATCTTGAAAAAAAAAAAATCGAAAAAACCCCTTAGAATGAATACTACTAACCCCTTAATGGAAAAACTGTGTGCAAATTGAAACGCAAAACTTCACATCACGTAGAAAACGTAAAATATTTTATTTTTTTTTTTCTTTTTTGTGCAAATATGTCTGTTCCATATTAAATAAGAGTGTATCAGATCAGTACAGTTCGTTATTTTTATTGTATGACAATCGGTTTTCCATTTTTGTTTTACAGTCATGATACACGACCGACCGACCGACCGACCCACCACACAAGAGCATTTCAATAGAATTTCATACGAAACTAACATTTCCAAATGGGTGGAGGAATGGATTTCTTTCTTTCTTTTTTTAGTCTCAACTCAAATGCAATTTTTGTTTGTTTTTTTTTTAAGGTAAAAAATGAAAATTAAAATAATATGGAAATATAGTTTTTCTTTAACAATTTTCCTGTCAGAATCATGTTCGAAATACATAGTAACTTGGATTATTATTACGTGTAATAGATTTCGATAAAAATCTTTATGAATTCACACAGAAATATTCAAACTACATGCCGAGTCAATAAAAAGCCAAACCTCATAATATTGTATATGCATAATACAGTTGTGATCCTAAAAATAGCACACTTAATCATCAAAAACTCGTTATATAATTGCCTCCACAAAATATTTAAAAGAATAACATTCAAATTATGATTTTGCATATTACGGGACCAATAAATTTTTCCATTTTATGATTTAAAGTGTCATTTATTATTAAATTAATTTATTAGAGTTCGCTTAAGTATGTATATTTAACTGCCTTTAATATAAATTTAAAAAAAAAAAAGGTTTTCATTTTTATTTGTCGCTGGAAAAAGGTCATGTTGATGGTTTGTGCCTCTTATAAGGCCATTACTGTATACAGAGAATTCCATACAAATAAAATACATTGTCTGTCTGGGGCTGTGCCGGTGTATATTTAAAAATTATTCAAATGGAAATAGATAGAAAGAAGAGAATAATTTGAACATTTTCTTATCGTCCCAGGCCAGGATTTAGTAGCAGAAGTAACAGAAGTAATAAGCCAAGATAAATAGTTCCCTCTACAACAACACTCCCCCATTTTTTTCTTGTTTGAAATTCTATTCTGTTGTTATTGTTGTTTTGTTATCCTTGTTTTATTTTTTTTTTCTTTACTTTTCAAAAGGATATATAAACTTATGTTAAGAAAACCATCTGGAATAATATGATGATGAAGGCAAAGAAAAGTTGGGAAAAACATGAAAAATCTTATTGAATAAACGGAAATTAAATTTTTTTTCCTTTTTTTTTTATTTTTTATTTTGGGTTTAAGGTGTAGTAAAAATACAAATAAAATAATGGCATGTACAAGAACAGGACCGTTTTATTTTTTTGCCTCTCTCTTTTCCTTAGTACTTGTTGCCTTTGTTAGAGGAAATCTTTTTTGTTTTTCTTTCTCGAGTTTTTTTTTTGTGTGTCAGGCCGGGTTTCTTACTCTGTGCTATAATGGCTCTGCTTACAAACAAATCTTTATCGATTATTTACTAATTTTTACACAAATTTAATCCCAATAAATAAATTTGTATGCAAATAGTACAAGGAAAATGCTTTTCCAATCATTTATACTCAAAAGCCATTTGTCACGTTTGTTTTTTTCTTTTTTGATCTAATTTCTTGGAATTTTATTTACAAAGGGAATTAATCATGCGGCCATTGGCCAAATGCTAGGCTTCCTTTATTTTTTATTTTTTTTTTAACAGGAAATTAGTACAAGAATACAAACAAAGAAACACAATTTTTAGTTCATTAGGATGTATTAACCTTTAATAATGCATACAGCGACTTAAAGGCAAATAAATACCAGGAAGTTTTCAAAGTTATTAAACAATCATTAGTTAATATTAATTTTATTTTAATTTAATTTTGTTTAAAAATTAAAAAAAATTAATACAGATCATCAGTCAAATTACTCTTTTTATATCGAAAGGCAAATTTAAGCCACTAAACTTTAGTAAAGTATGCAGTTACCAAAGCATTTTAAGCAATTTTATGATGATGCTATTATGAACACAATTCTATCCAGTGATCAAACTTTTCCTATAGAAAATCAAATCATCTCCAAAATAAATCTAGCGATTGTAGTATTATTTTTTTATAGGAAAGTTAAATCAAGAGCAGAAATTCACACATGAGGTGAGCACTTCTTCGGCCTCATATTCACAGGTGCTGAGAATAACAAGTACATCGATATTCCTTCCTTTTCCTCCTTACAGTGAACTATAAAAATCACAACATTTCGTTAGATGACCATGCGTTTTAAGAGTATCCTTTCTCTCCTTACATAAATGGCCATTACAACCCTTCAGTCAGGATTACGACCTTTCTCTCCTTATCCACATCAATCCAATTAAAGCCTTTCTGTTGCCAACAAAATGATGCCTTCCTGTAAAACGGCAAGCAAATATACAGTTCAGCCAAAACGTAGATTTTAAGCTCCGTACCAACTCTGGCCAGTCATTTTCATCAGCAGTGCAATATCCGGCGATATTCATATGTCCTGTACTATTACGTTGAGAACTCCCCCCCCATATACATGGATGTGTACAAACGTCCAGTGGCTGATGGTTAGGGACAGCTTAATCGTTGTCTGGTTGTTGGAACAACACAAAGCATTTGAACAATAGGAATCGTTGCAACATATAGATTATGTATTGAAAGGAATAAATCGACTGAAACCGTTCTTGAACTTAATGCGGGGTTAATGATTTTTTAAAAAGAAACACGCCGGAGGTTTTTGAATGTAGTTTTGTCTGCTCCCACAGGTCCATCTATCTGCTGTCTAACTGGGAGCTAGCTGGCTAGCTGGGAAGCTGTCTACATTAGTAGCTGGAAGCCTGGGTATATTAACATACATATTCTTATTACTCAAATTTTTATTTCTTACAATACATATTTTAATAAAAGCCTTTTTTTATTTTTTACAGAATCGTGTTCGGGAAAAACCTCATCTGAATTGAGAAAAACACTCATGGAGTACACTTTTTACATAAACACCAAAGACATTACAATCAGCAACAGGCAGCTTTTGAACTTACGTCTGGCAACGCGATGGGGACTTATCCAGATTGAGGAAGATATACAATTTCTGTAAATAATACATCGAAACAATAAATTTATTATAAACATGAATAACTGATATCACCTAAGGAGGTTTTTTAAAGCTTTAGATCTAAATAGTCATTGGTGAACCTCCTCAGCACATCTTTATAAAAGATTCGATGATAATTTTTAAATCACTTGTTTTAACTGGAACACGCTACACCGATTTTCCTCCTATTTCTATTTTTAAAAACGATCGATAATTTATGCAAAACAGCGTTATTTGAGAATATACTCGTACATGTATGTTTAGGCTACGATGCAGCCTAAAGTTGACGGCTCTGTTGTATATTATTTTTACAACACATACACACGCACTCCTCAATCATCGGGGTAGACAAATTAATTTTCTTGTCACATTAATTTAGTTTAAAATCGAAGCGAAAAGAGAACTAATAACTAAACATAAACGGCAATAATTACAAACAATTTTATTGTCAACGGCAGCAGCGACGTCGAGAGCAAGTAAATCAGCAATAAGAATAAAAACGAGCAGAGAAAACTAACTGTCCTAACAAGAACAAAATCAAACAACTGTAAGAGAAAACTGAGATCAAGATCATTTTTCGTCAAATTAACGCAGTTTGCAAAAGGAAAAAACCGTTTTAAGTGAAAAAATTTTGTTGAAAAAGTGTTAATTAATGTGAAAAATGAAAAGACGCTTATAATGGGTATGACGGAGCCACTTAAGGAAGAAACTGTACCAACTAGTCGTGGCGTAGACAATCCAGTGCTCGAAATCGATTGAAAATTAAACTCGAAAAGGAAGAGTCTCCCGGCGTCTCAAATACGCAGAATAATGATTCGGTATTGACGGCGACACCTTTCAAATTGGAGTTGTAAGTTGTCGGGCTCCAAAGATGAAAAGGAGGAGGAGGAGTATGAAGGTGATGGTTTAGTCTCACGTAAGTTGTTATTGACGTCTTTAAAAGAAGATTCAGTGGCAAAAGACGGTCTGGAAGAGGTTGAAGAAAGTCTTGTAGAAACTAAGGAGTTCACCGAAAGTCATCTTAGTCCTTCAAATATCAAATATGTAAAAAGGTAATATTTCTATAACAAATATTGTTTGAAATAAATTTTTGAAAAATTCTTACTTCTTTTAGTCATCTCCATCTCCGACAACAAAAACAAAAATCACCGAAAGCCTTTAAACCTAGGACGCCTTCTTTGGAAAGTAATCCGCTTTGGAAAGTAATTTGCTCTGACTAATCTTACGATTCTACAGGTCCAGGTCAAGGTAGAAAGCTGTAGAAAATGAAGATATATTAGTGCCCTTGAAAAGCCTTAAAGAGGCTAAGGAGTTCTCAAAGTCCTCTTAGTTCTTCAAATATCAAATATGTAAAAAGGTAATATTTCTATAATAAATATTGTTTGAAATAACTTTTTCATAAATTCTTATTTCTTTTAGTCTTCTCCGACAAGAAAAAATAAAAATCACATTGAAGTCCCCTCGTAAAGAACATATAGTGGCAGAGTGGGAGAGTGGCAGATGATGATAGAGGTCGAGTAAAGTCAAACGTACGGGTGCATCATCAGGAGTTAGGTGGTAGGTGATAGGTGGCAGTTGCATAATACGCCGCCAACGCTAACGCCAATGCCAAGAAGTTGGAAGCAGGCGCGATAATCTATATAATATAATATAATAATATCTGTAATATCTGTAATTTGTGTAATTTTGAAAAAATATCGTTTTGTGGTTATTTTGAAAGTTTATATTATATTTGTATTTATATTAAATGAAATAAGTACTAAGTAATATGTAATAGGTGTAGGTATAGGTATTTTAACAATAGTAATAGCAATAGAATATTAAGCATTAGTATTAGTATGAAAAAGAAAAGAGAAGAAAGGGGAAAAAAATAAAATATAAAAATGCTGGCTATTTTTGTGTATAGTGGGTGTTGTATTTTAGTTGGAGCATAATTTCTAAGATTCTAGAGAAGATTCTCAAGAATTCTAGAAGATTCGTTGATATTGATATTAGTATGAAGAATCGTCGAAGAAGAAGATTCTCAAGAATTCTAGAAGATTCGTTGATATTGATATTAGTATGAAGAATCGTCGAAGAAGAAGATTCTCAAGAATTCTAGAAGATTCGTTGATATTGATATTAGTATGAAGAATCGTCGGTTGCCACCATTTATAAACCCCCGCCACCATCCCCAGCGAAATTTTTTTACTTATTTAAACATTTTAATCAACTAAATGAGAATTATAACAGATATCAATATCTTAAATAAACATCTATTTCCCCCCCCCCCCGTCGTACATACATATAATTAATTATGTCCTAACACAAGAATTTTTTTTCTATTGAAATCACTCACTGGATAATATTTGATCCTCCATCACATCACTACTCTACTGCACAGACAGACAACACTTAATGAAAGACGACTAAACTAAAGCTCTTGTTTATTTAATAAATAAAAAATCTTTTTTGATAAAACCCATCACGGGATAGAACCGCGGACCTTTAGATCTTCAGTCTAACGCTCTCCCAACTGAGCTATTTCGACTTATACTAGTTCTGAGTTGACAAAGCTTTATAAACACATATTTAATACACATGCAACTACTTATTAAAACCTAAACCCAACAAAATGGTGAGTTTCTTTTTCTACAGAGTTACCAAATTTTAACAATTCAAATCAAATATTTTTCATATTTTTAACACTTTTTATTCACTTTAATCACTTTTATAACAATTAAGCCTTAAAATTATAACAAATGGTTGAATTCAATTTCTCTAGTATAGGACATACTTTCCTTTATTTCTTATTTCTTTGTTTTTTAAATTTCATTTCAAATATATTTATATTACAATATTTAATTATGCATGCATGTATGTATACGAATATATAGTTTCCTTCATAGATCATACATAATCACGATTTAAACAAAAATTTCTTTCTTTTTTTTTATTATTTTTAAATAAATACTGTAAAGTGTGTGTGTATGTCTTTTTTTTCAAAATTATTATTAAAAAGAAAAAAATCACAAGAAAGAAAACGAATCAACCATATACAATATTGCGTATATAGAAAGCTAAGCTAACAATTTTACTTTTTTACATTTTTTACACATAATTAGTAATTAGTCTAAATATACATACATGATACATGTAAGAGTATATTCTCAAATATACATAACTACTAATAAAGCTCTTTTTGTTTTCCATAATTTCCATAAATTATAGATCGTTTAAAATATAAATAGAAATAGCACCAAAATCGGATCGGTGTATATTGCTCCAAACAGTGTTCCAGTTAAAACAAGACGTCCTAATCCTAATCCTGATCCTGAGGAGGTTCACCAATGACGATTTAGTTCTGCTTTGCTTTTCTTTGCTTTCCTTGTCGTTAAATATAATGCCTTTGATGAGATGCACTATTAGGTGATGTCAGTAGTCACTAGTCAATAGTCAGTAATTCAGTAATTCTCAATATCATTGACGTATCTGGAAAAATACAATAAAATTTGAAATTAGAACCAGGACAGATGGAAATAATATGGAATTATATTATAGGAAAATAGTTAAGCTCGCTCTCTTAAAAAAAATGATTGGTTTGCAGACAGAAAAAAAATTTTTTAATTTAAAAATTGTATTCTTTTCCCACAAATTTAAAGAGAGCGAACTACGATTTTAAAACTTAAAAATCTAAATGGACTACCAATATACAAGTAATTGTAACTTTTTAAACTTACTTTTTCATTTTCGAACTCTTGGCGAAATGAGTTGTGTTGTAGAACAGGTGATGTGATTTTTGTTGTCGGAGAAGACTAAAAGAAGTGAGAATTTTTGAAAAAGTTATTTCAAATAATATTTGTTTCAGAAATACTACCTTTTTAGATATTTTTGAAGAACTAAGAGGACTTTCGGAGAACTCCTTAGCCTCTACAAGACTTTTAGAGGGCTCTCCAACATCTTCAATAGATTCATCTTCTACAGCTGTTGACCTGTAGGACCGTAAGCCACGCCAGAGTAGATTTTGAAAGCGGATTACTTTCCAAAGAAGGCCTCCTAGGTTTAAAGGCTTTCAGTGATTTGAAGCGGATCTAGCAGCTTGTAAAATATTGGATTGGTGATTGGATTTTTGTTGTCGGGGAAAACTAGAAGTAAGAATTTTTTAAAAAGTTATTTCAAACAATATTTGCTTTAGAAATACTACCTTTTTAGATATTTTTCAAAGGACTAAGAGGACTTTCGCAGAACTCCTTAGTCTCTGTAAAACTTTTTGAGGACTCTCCTACAGAACCAGGGCAATGCACGTCATAACGTTTTCTTTTTATTTACACTTCCTCATTTTCTCCCAGACCATCTTTTGCCACTGAATCTTCTTTTAAAGACGTCAATAACAACTTACGTGAGACTAAACCATCACCTTTATACTCCTCCTTCTCCTCCTCCTTTTCATCTTTGGAGCCCGACAACTGCAATTTGAAAGGTGTCGCCGTCAATACCGAATCATTATTCTGCGTATTTGAGACGCCGGGAGGCTCTTCCTTATCGAGTTTAATTTTCAATCAATTTGAAGCACTTTATCGTCTACGCCACGACCAGCAAGTACAGTTTCTTCCTTAAGTGGCTCCGTCATAGCCATTATATGCGCCTTTTCACTTTTCACATTGATTAACACTTTTTCAACAAAATTTTTTCACTTAAAATGGTTTTTTTCCTTTTGCAAACTGCGTTTTATGCATTCAACACAAAAAGTGACGCGTCAGTTTTCTCTTACGGTTATTGTTGTTCTTTTATTTGCTCGTTGCTATTCTTATTGCCGATTTACGTGCTCTCGATGTTCCCTTTGATTTTAAACTAAATCAATGTGATCGAAAATTAAACTGACTACCCGATAATTGAGAAGTGCGTGTGTGTGTGTGTGTGTGTGTGGTGTAATTTGTCATTTTCTCTTATTTCGTAAAGAATGATCATTTTAAGTATGTGCATATAAAACAAATAAAGTTTAAATTTAAAAATCAACACAATTCTACGCTTACACATTTTTTACATATACGTGCGTATGTATGTATGTAAGGCTTAATGTACATGTACATGTATTTTCTTAAATATATTTAAGCTGTTTTACATAAATTATTAATCGAAATAGGATGAATATCGGTGCATATTGGTCCAAAGCGTGTTACTGCTAAAACAAGTGATTTTCAAAACTCCAATGATAGGATATCCAGTACAAAATTATCGTCGACTTTTTGATAAAGATGTTCACCAATGACTATTTAGATCTAAAGCGTCGTTAAATATAATGCCTTTGATTATCAGTTGATGTCGATAATTCATGATTACAATAAATTTCAGATTTGTTTCAGATATGGTGTAACGGGCTAGCTGGCCGGAGCTGGCTAGGTACCACGTATATTTATTTATCTGGGTAGCTCGAAAGCTGTCTAACTGTGTAGCTAGTTAAGCAGGAAGCTGGCTAGTATAGCTGGAAAACTGGGTAGATGGCAAGCTGTCTAGCTAGGCAACTGGCTAGTATAGCTGTTTGCTACGTAGCTGGCTAGCTTGAAAACTGCCACCCTGGGTAACTGGATAGCTATTTTATTAAATAATAAATTTTCTGTTTATTTCAAAATGTTTCAGATTTAATCCGTTTGTAGAGAATATGAATCTGCTTGAAGAAAGATAATTTCAACCTGTTACCATCAGTGTTTCTATATCAAATTAAAGAGAGTAGATGACAACTGAACAAAAAATTCTGAACCTTTAGACAACGGAATAGTACAAGGCAAATTCATAGAAGTAGTAGGAGTAGTAATAAAATTTAAGATAAATAGTATAAGAAATAAGCACGACAAGACAAGGTGTTTGGGGCATTAGTTATGCTTGTTTCTATACCATTTTCCTTTAGTCGCAATACAAGTTAACAAAGATGCAATATGAACATCCGTATCCGTTTAAAATGTCCCGTTATATCTATTTGTAAATGTTTTTCTTTTTATTTCTTTTTTTTCATGTTTTACCGACCCTCTTAATAGTGGCTACAGTTAGTTAGAGCATCAGCCAAGCATGTCGTCGTCTTACTAGGCTTTTTATTTTACAATTTATGCGTGTTTGTACAAAAGTAGTGTATGATGACTCACATACATGTATGTGTGTATGTGTGTCAGCGGTTATAAAAGTTATCCAGGCACCAGCATCCAAAGCAAACAACACAACACAAGCCATCACTACACGTTACGATAAAGGAAAATAACTGAATAATGAAAACGAAAACAACAGGAACACCAATAAGGACAACAGCAGTAATACTGTTACTGAAAAATAAAGAAAAATCCGCAACAGCCCTACAACATATGATGCTTCAATAAACACCCCGCTCTTTTATACCATCATCGGCGTCATCATCATCACCGTAATCATTATCAACGACAGCAACAGCAGCGCAACCCAACAATACTCAGGGAAACTAAACAAAACAAACATAAAAAAACAAAAAAGAAAGAAAGTTTGCCTTTATAGGCCTTGTATTTTAGAGTATTTAAACTGTAATTCTGAAATACTCAAAAACTTGCGAACGCACTCGCATGCTTACATTCATACATACAGAGAAAAACAAATTTTGTACGAAGACTTATCATCAACCCAGGCTCGGCGACCTAGTTTGTGTTTAAAATACAATATTTTCCCCACAATTCCTCTTTACACAACTCAACACATTTTAGACAACCAACAAACTCACACGCACACCTATTTACATACATACATATATGCGCAAATTTTTCCTGACCGTAGTAATACAATATTTAATAATGGCGGCCAACAGAAGTGGAATACAAAAAACAAAAGGACTGTCATTTAGTGAGCCTAATCGACGGTTGAACGGCGGACGCCTGGTGTAACTTTGTTGAATGAGCTAATAAATGTGAAGCATGCTTGTGCCTACAGACAGCATCCTTCAGGAGGAGGATTCACATAACGTTTGTTACCTGTTGGAAATTTCATTCCTAGCGATTCTTTACATTTTATTTTTTTTTTTTTTTTTTTGGAGACCAAGTTTCTCTCTTTGTTACTCTCGTTCTCCAACACTGCAGCTCTCTCTCACGCTTTCTCTCTCTCTCGCTCTCATTTTCTTTAGTTTTTCTCGACATTTTCTCTTTATTTTAAACGCATGCCTTGGAATTGTTGTTTAACAGTTGTAGAAGCAACAGTGTGATGCTTATTTGCTTCGCCACTTGAAGAGACTATCAACAATGTAAACTACTTCAGTTCATGCCATCATAATCATCACAGACATGGCCATACATCTATAATACACAACATTAGTGTTGTTGTGCCTCAACGGGCAATGAGTGAGTGAGTGTTGTTTAGCAACTGCAAATGTATGCCCCCATAAATAATTAATTTTTCAAGATTTTTCATAATTTTTATGTTTCTGTTTTAGTTTCTGTTTTTGTTTTTCCCTTTTATAATGTAATTTCTTATATAATTTCGTTTCAGACTATATTTGTACATTAATAAGATGGTGGCACAATCAAACTAACGGTAAATCACGACCATCGTACGAACCATCAGCAAACAGTTAAAGATTAAATAATAAACACAGAGTGTGTATGTCAAGGTACAAGGACACCGACATTAACAATTTATAAGTACGTATGTATTGTTTTTATTTTTTTGTGTCCTTTTTTTTCTTAATAACAGCATACAATGTCGGATAAATGTACGAGAGTATATCGAGATACAGTGGGTGAGACTCAGTTAATATTGGATGGAAGGATTATAAACTTTTTTTAAAAAAAAAAGAACAATTCCATATGATAAGTGTACTACAGTAGTAGTTAAGTATCTTAAATTTTAATAAAGAAAAAAACTGAAAAAATTTTAATTTTTATTTAAATAAATCAATTTGTTTGACTGAAGTTTGACTTTGAAATTTTATTGAATTGACGCTTTCCACACTTTCAAAGGATATCTAGGACTGAAATCCTAAATTGTGCGAATACCAGCTCTGGTTTACACCTCGTCAATCAATTTCGAGACCATAACCAGACTTCGAAGTAAAAAAAAAAACAAATGGATTCGTGCTTTTGTTCAGGTCTGACAAGGACCTTCAATTAAAATCTAGAAACGTTGAATTAATTCTTTTATTTCAATGAGACTTAAAGACGAAATAGAATCTCATTAAAGATTTCTTAAGTTTTAAAAATTATGAAGAATTAAAATGAATACATATTTAAAATGAGGATTTAAAAATGGAAATTATTAAGAAACTAATTAACAACAACACGTGACTGTTTTTGAAATTTCCAATTAAATTGACTGCCGAATTTCTTTCAGGCATTTGTACTTGCTTAGTTAAACTGTCCAAGTTATGGGTATTCTTTACCGAACTATAGTAATTGGCCCAAATGCCGAAAGTCAATAGATCCTGTTGGGGTTCCAGTAAACTTATGTTTACTCTGGTGTTTGTAGAACTAAATTATATTTTTTTTTATATACTTTACACATGTTTATACAAAAAATAAAACTTTATTTAACTTACCTGTCCGCTTCTGACCAATCATAACTGTCCACTGTTAGAGGCATCATAACAGAATTAACCGTACTTGGCATAATTAAACGTTTTTCGGATTTTACAAATTCTCCTGCAATATTGATGGCTTTAAAGTAGAATTTATTTCCTACCAAAACGGTTTCGGGAAAAATGTGTCCACAGGTGTACAGCTCAGAGCCTGTGCAGGCTATGATCGCGCAAACACTTTGATTGCTACTGTCAATGCGTTGGAAGGTGGTTTTGTCACCTTGATAGGCGGCCAAACGATAACGATATGCACTGTGTATTAAAGAATCTTGAATTTTAACTCTTTCAACATGGAAATTGCAACAGAAGCTATGATGACATAAAACCTCATTGGCCACAGTAAAGGATTCTGGCAGTAAAGTGGTATTAAAAATATCCACATTATAATCACGCAACAAGCTTAGTTTAGTGAAGCGAGAACTTTCTAAAGAGGGTGTAAATAAAGGTTTTATAACGGGTGGCATTTGATAACTACTTTGATGTTGGCGTTTGGGTACTTTAGCAGTTAACAATTTAGTGGTGGGTTCCTCGTATATAACAGCGGCAAGGCGGCCTAAGCGGCCAGCATAAATACCCGAACCAGTATTTTGTTTATCAGGCACACTACCATCGGCAGCCAAAAGGTTTACATTATTGGCAAATGCCCAACCTTCCTGAAGTTGCACCGCTAATGAAAATAATTTATAAATCACTTACAAACTTATCCTTCTCACAAGATTGAAATCGAGCTTAAACTTACCGGTTAAAAATGGCAATTCCGAGAACCAATATGTGGGATAAACGACATCGGTTACATTCAGCTGTCTTAATAACACCATAGCTGGTTCATAGAACAACATATCAAAGCAAATGAAATGGCCGAAGGTAACACCAAAATCTGTAGTAAATGTGGCCAATTCGGGTTTTTCCAAAACGTTTTCCGAATACCATTCATAACGATACAAATGCGTTTTACGATAGCGCGATATAACGCGACCCGCACGATCAAACACCACATTGGTGTTGTATATTTTTAAACCATCCGAGCCGCAGTGTTGATCCTTAGTAGTGCATTGATACTTTTCCACTAGATTTACAACCACATAGATTTTACGGGAACGAGCGGCACATGAGAGTTCCGTTAAAAAGAAATCAAAATTTGGTATTTCACAAGGCGTCACATTATCTTGGGGATCGGGTACATAAGTCATCATATCTAGATTGTTTAAAACAAACTCTGGGAATACCAAAATATCCAAGTTTTTCGTTTCTTCCGATTCAATAATATTTTTCATGCGCGCCAAATTATCCTTAACCAGGGCTTTGCCTTTACCCTCCTTCGCTGGTATAAATTCAACAATGCCAGCATTATACGTGGTATCACTGGGCAAGGATAACTATAAAAAAAAGGGAGAAAGTTATATATTGTAATAGTTTTATGTATGAATGTGTAGGTGGCTCCATACCTGTTGGGATATTTGCAGCCAACATCCTAGTAAGAGTACAATTTTTAACATTTTAGCCATTATTGCGTACGCTTTGCCAGCCTTTGGAAGACTGATTTTGGATTGTAATCGTGTGTCTTTAATTATTTCTTTAATTTTTTATTTTTAACGTTTATCATAGATTTTAATACTATGGTTGCCAATTGACAACCACGGAATAATAAATTTTTTATCATTTTTTCTGCTGACTTTTACAAGCATTTCATAAAACTGATTTATCTTGTTTTTGTTTACAGCATGCAAAAATGAACGAAAATCAAGCTAAGGCGGGGGAGAGGGGAATAATCGATAAGCTAAAACAGAAAGATAAGAACGGAAAAAATCACAGTTCTTAACAAATAACGCAATTTCTTAAATTGCATACAATTTAGTCGCCCAGTCAATAAACTCCAATTTTTCATGTATGGTTTTGTAAACAAAAGATATTTCACAAAATCGGTTCTTATCGTACGCTATCATATAATTTTTAAATAGCAATTAAAAATTTACCACAGTATGTGAAGAAACTTTCGCTTTTTTTTGGTAAATTAAATTTTAATGGCCTTAAAATATAACACCCATAATATCTTTTAAATTGTTTTAATCTTATATTTATTTGCAGTTAATATATGTATGTACGTACATACTACGCGTATGTATTGTATGTATATGGATGAGCGTTTATAAGGCCAAAATTTTAAATGGCAACAATCAACAACTTTTATTTGAAATGTAATAGAGAAACCTTCAAGGGGCGAATGCCAAATTATACCTTACGTGCTTCTTTTCACTTTTCTTTATTTCATTTTATTTCTAACCGGAAAGCAAGCAACAGTTTTGTATTATTTCCGCTTTAATGATTGCTTGCCATCCTGCCATTTTATCTATACATACTCTATCTGCACATACTACCACACATAGAATGGTGGGCAAGTGAGAGTGTTAAAACACATTGAAGGCATTCGTGGCGGTGATGGTGATGGGGTATTTGTTGCTTACGTTTTAAAAGTATTTTTCTAACATGTTATAGTCACGTAAATGTAATTTTCACACATCTTTCCCATACAGATAAATGCTGTGGCTGGCTGAATGGCTAGTTCGTAAGTTGTTTGGCCATTCTAAACACATTTCATGAGAATATAATATGATCACAAATATACTCTAAATTATTTGCTATTAATGTTTTATAAAGACACAACACATAAATGTCATTAAAACAAATAAAACCGATCAAAAGTATCCAAAAAAAGAGTAAAAAAAATATTAAATAACTTAAACTTATTTAAAAACTAAAGTAAGGTAAGTATTTTAGCACATCATTTTTTTTTTTAATTAAAAGCGGAAATTAATTTTTAAAATTTATTAACAAATGAACACATTCCTCCAAAAATATTTCTTTAACGGAAATTGTTGCCTTTATGCAGTATATACTTTCACTGCTAAAATAAAAAGAAATTGTATAAACATCATACACTCGGAAAAAAAGAGGAAAAACCAGCTTTAGCTTGTTTATTTGATTAAATTTGTACGTTTTTGATTGAGCTGATGTTTGTAGTTAATTTACAGTGAAATAAAACGGAAATACGTTTAGTATTAAACGGATGCACAGCCAATACAAATTATTGCTAATAATCCTAGATAACTCAATAGAGATGATGATGATGACGATGCTTTATATTCAAACACAAACATTATACAAAAAACAAAAAAGGAATTTACAACTTCTAATGACAAATGCCATGAAAAATAATTGTAAACAGAAAAAAAAAGTAATTGTTTTAACTATTTTGTTTTATAGTTTGTTTCACTTGCTAAAATAATATTTATTTTTTTAGTTTTTAAACTAAGCTTTGCTTCTTTTTGTTAAACTTTTTTGCAAATATTTAAAAACTTTTCGTGGTTTAACATTTATGTACGTATCCCATTAATTAATTAATTATTCAATTGATTCATTCTCCTCTGTATCACTCGGTTCCTTAGTCGTCATGTTTTCTTCCACTACTTCGGCAGCATTTGAAGCGGATGATTCATCTATCAAACTGGCTGCAGTTAATGCAGCTGCTGCTTCTCTAGCTTTTTCATATTTATTAACCTCTTTAAGTTTAGAGGAATAAAAAAAATAAAAAAAAAAATTTTTCTTTGTAAAACAAACTACTACTACTTTAACTAATGTTAGCAAGAAAAATAAATAAAAAAAAAAACACTTACCAAATTTACTAAGATCAGCTCCCAAAAGGCGTAAAATATGTAAAGTTTCATTGCTATCAACATAGGCGCGCAGACTTGAAGTACCTCTCCAGCCAACTATATACAAAGTAAAACGTTCATCTACATATTTAATAATACAACTGCCTACACCTGTTTAAACGATTGAATTGAAGTTTTAGTTTTGGCTTGTTTGTTTAGTAAATAAATAAAGGACACTTACTTAATTCTTTACATCTTTGCTGTGTGGCTTCTTTTAGTTCTGTCGTAGAGGGAGGCTTGGTTGGATCTGTACAGTTAAGTTGAAGTATTAAATCTTCCTTTTCAACTTGGATACGTCGACTAGCGCCTACAAATGCATTTGTTGTCTGTAAACCTTCCTGGGCCAACCGGAAGGGATGTTGTGTGTGACGATTTTCACAACGTACGAAAGATTTTACGCCAGTATTTATAATTTTAATATTGGCTTCATTAAGTAACACCAGATCTCTAATTAAATCCGAGCAATAGTAAATATTTTTCTTTTTCTCTGTTATACAGCGTGTAAGTAAACAACGTTTGTTTAATGATTCATCCAAGTCATAGAATTTTTTAATTTCCTCCCAATCGGCATCATTTTCTTCAAAGAACACATAAGGATCTTCTTTATAGCCATGTAAACGTCTACGCTTACGTTGTGGACCCCAAGGCACTGATTTCTCCTCAATAGGTTTGCCATTCTCATCCAACTTGACCTCAGGTTTGGGTTTCTCTAGCAAATCTTTGACATCGTTTTTCTCAAAAGGCAATTGTGCCTTTTTGTGCAATACAGCTACAAAGAAAGCACCAGAATCCTGTAAATGTGGCAATATGCGTATACTTTTTATGCAAGTATGTTAGTGAAAATGTCTCAATTCGAAAAAAAGAACAAATTTTCGCAAAATAATTACCATTTTTCTAAGCCCAGCTTTTCAATTTCATTTTTCGGCATAGGAAACATATTGGGCCTTATAATGGTGTGATACTTTTCGGGTACTTCATCAAAACTGCTGTAGATTTCATCCACTTCTTTAGAGGCCAATTTCCATTCTGTCATGCCAGGATTATACTTAAGGCCGGGCACCAAATGTGAGGCATCCACAATTTCTAAAGCACCTTTAGAATCAGCAATAATACGCTGCAATACAGCTTCATTTTCTATGGGGTTCAATGAACAAGTTGAATATACTAAACGACCGCCTACTTCCAGCATTTCAGCGCCGCGTCTCGTAATGCGATATTGTATGCTGAAAGATAAAAACAACAGTTAATGGGCTTGTAATTTTATAGATTTTTAAACGGTTCATACCCATGCAAGTTGTATGCTTGAGCCAAATTCCATTTTAACCATATGTCGGGATTCTTACGTAAAGTACCATCACCAGAACATGGCACGTCACATAAAATCTTGTCAAATTTCAAAATGGATTTCGAACCATCTTCCTCAGTTTTCTAAAAAAAGATCAATAAACATTGCTTTAATACCAAACACTCACTGTTGCCGACATTTTTAAACTTACCAGCAAATTTGGAAAGAAAGCACTGTCATGATTGGTTACCACAAAACAAGGTGAATTGAGGCGTTTAGCCTGATGAACTAACATGTAACAGCGATTATTATCCACATCATTGGCCAATACAAAGCCAGGTGGTATTTTGTATTTTTCAGGTTCTGCATGCAACGCTTCGATCAGCTGAGCAGTCTTTGAGCCAGGAGCGGCACACATATCCAAAACTTTGTCTGTGGGCTTAACATCCAAAACAATCGGTGGTATCATGGACACAGCCTCTTGGCGACTAATAGCCCCGGCGTTTGTTTCATTAATAAGAAAATTGTGTAGACGATACAAAGCTTCCGAACGTCTAATATCCTTGCGCGTCAAATCCAATTGGTAAGCCATGCCATTTGGATACCAGGGTAAACAAATTGGACGTTCAACTTCTTCAATGGGTTTACCCCTTAATTCTGCCACACCTCTTACGTATTCCGTAAACAGTTCAGTACGTATAATATCCAGCAAAGCTTTGGCTTCACCTTTGAAGCCGGTCACTCTGAAAGTAGCCGGTAAATTGTCACGTATCGCTACCAAAAATCTTTCCCATTCCTCCTCATCAGCACAAATGTTTTGCATATTGTAGTACTTAATAAAGGCAGCATTGTCACGTACTATATCAGGGTAAGGTTCTGCTCTACGTTCCGGCTTTCCATCTGCAGCCTGTGGTGGCATACAAAGACAAATTAAAAATGTGAACACTTATTCATTTTCATGCGAAATTAACTTACATTCTGACGCTTTTGACGTTTTTTGGCAGCAAAGGGATTTGATTTATTCTTACGACCCATCTTTTTTCTATAAAAAAAATGTTGAATTTATTTTTTTCAATTTAAAATATAGAATTCGCAACACAATTTTCTATCAGTGATGAATGGAAAATGACAACAAATGAATGTTGAATGTCAACACGTGTTGAAAGTAGAGATGCCAGACTAAAAAAAATTAAATGCAAAAAAAAACGACTGTAAACTTAACAACTTTAATGTTTTAGAATTATATAAATTAATTGATATAAAAATATTAAAAAAAAATTAATGTTTTTGATTACTTTTAACTGAAAAACAAATATTAAAAACTTAATCTTTGTTTTATTGTTCTATAAATTTTTCTTATTGGGATAGTTTTCCTAATGTGGGAATGAAATTACGAAATTTATAAAATTTCTCTCAGTGCACAAACAACAAAAATAATAATAGCGTTGCCAACTATAAAGTCAAAATTTAAAACAGTAAACAAAATACCGTGTTTTGCATTCCAAGCGCGAACATATTGTTCAATTTGAGTAATTGTTTAAACAAATCACCAAGAATAATGTCGAACTTTACTAAACCATCAACGCCTACAAAGATTCGATCAAATTTTAAAACTTTAACGCCCATAAAATCGAAATCAATGTCCTGCATAAATATTAATAGCGCTAGCAGTAGCAACTCCAATCTCAGTTCACCAAACAGAACTTTGGATGACAGTTTGTATCTGTATTTGGAAACTATTAAACGTAATTTGGACAATGAGATAGTTCTGAAACAAAAAGTGGAAGACGCTTATAAAGCTTTCGAGGAGAAACGCTATAAACATGCAAATTTAGTGGCCAAATATGCGGCATTAGTGAAAATGGCTTCCACTAGAAAGGTTTTACTACGGAACAATCTTGTGGTACATCCCATAGACAGCGCAGAAACCGATGCCAAAACTATCAAAAAGAAACTGAGCAGTGGCAATGCCACAGATTATATTAGCGCCTTGGAATTGAACAAATTCAAGGAGATGTTACAACAAATGGGAAAGTGCGATAATTTGTCTGCCAGACGTTCGGAATTAGTGGATTTTCAGAAAACCACACAAGACATACGATATCTAATAGAAGCTATTGAAATATCTCTGGATAAATGTACTACACAAGGATTAGATCATTTTATAAACAGCCTGGACATGGAAAATTATCCTGAACTGGCAAAGAAGTATGATCTGGATGAAAATTAAAAAATTAAAGAAACATTTTTGTGTACTGCTACAGCAACTGACTGAAAAGCATAATCAATCCTTTGTTGATTACCGCCAGCCAGCCTTATTGCCTTTTTATTCATTTATTATAAATGTTTTCAAATAATATAATCTTTTCTGTGGGGGAAGTATCGAGAGGATTTTTCTACACATTCAATTCTAATAATGAAAAAAATAAAGAGAAAAACAAACGAAAAATATGAATTAGACTACATGACTTGAAATATGTATGGGCAAAGGAGGTGTAGTGAGAAAAAATCATTTACCACTTAGAGCGCTTCGACCAGTCTTTTGGTGTCCAGTGCAAAGCCTTGGAATCTATTCGAATTTTTCGCTTGTCCATGGCTTTTTTATGTTGATCAATCGTATCGCGGTTAATGCAAACAATATATTGGCCCTTGTAGTAATTGATAAGATTCAAATTTTGTAAAGTAGAAATGACATCTTCCTTTTTGATGGAGGTTACTTCGCAAATATCACTGTAAATAATAAAATATATGGAGTTTATCACAAAAAGGGGATCAAGTTACATTACTTACTTGATCGTTATAGTAGGTTTCTCTCCATCACTGGTCGGCTTCTGGCTTATAAATATTTCTAAAATTGTTTGGGCCCAGTAAGACCTATAAGACAGAAGACCTAAATCGGATAAAGGTTTTTCGGGTGAACCTGTTTTGCCCTCGAATTTTGACAATTCATAACTGAATTCTATTAAGAGTTTGCCATAACCTTTGCGCTGATACGGTGGCATTGTCAAAATACAAGCCACATTATAGTCCTCTGTGCTCTCTTTCTCTTTGGAAAAATAGCCGACTATGTGAAAACCTCTATTGTCATACTCGGTCATAACATAAAACAAAAACGGGTCTGTATCGTAATACAAGGTTTTGTGATCCAAAAAGAGTTTTGCTAGTAAACACAAATTCTGGGCATAAACTTTGTTCTTGCGGCCATCTATTTCAAAAAAAGATATTGTACTTTTGCGGTATATTTCATTGCCAGGCGGATGTCTGAGATTGCATTTGACCAAATGTCTTTCTAAACATTTTCTGCTCTTACGGTATTTCAGACAAAATTCACAGATGTATATGCAGGGCATTTGGCATAGTTCCTATAAAAAAAAAAAAACATTCTGCACTGAAAACTGAACACATTTACATTCAATCATTTCTATACTAACCTGAGGGTAAGGGGAAAAATACCAGGGTTTTATACGGTGTTTACCCAATTCAATCATTTCAATATTTTTCATACGCGTTACTACATCATCTTGATGTATAGTAACCATACTACCTGATTGTCTTGGTGTACCGTTCTTACCATCTTGAGAGCCTTCTTCATTTGTGGCAACTGGTATTGTAGCTGGTGAAGCTTCTGTTGTCGGCGCTGTTGAAGCTGCTACTGGTGGTGCGGACAGTGGCAGGTTTGTAGAGTTAATCTGTAAAGGATTACCATTATTTTTAGGAATTACTTCCTCTTTTAATGGCACTGCAACAGAATTTACTTTTCTTTTTCTGTTTATCTTTTTCTGTAAAGCTGCAGCCAAAACTGCATTTCCATTGACCATTTCACCACCAGCAGGTTGTGGAGACGTGGGCCTCGATACACTACCAGCTACAGACAAATGTTTCTTAGGAGTGGTAACGCCCGTACTGGCTCCAGTCTGTGTACCATCTCGTCTGGGAAATTGTACTTTACGTGTATCCAAATCTTCTTCAGTAACCCATTCGTCCAATCGTTTGTTAACTGAAAATCATTCATTTAGCAATCTGTACCAATGTTAGAAGCATAATTATCCAGCTTACAATCTACATAATGTACATAAAATTGTCGTTTGCCATCGTGATCCTTTATGCTGACAATTTCAGCCAAGGGCCAGTCGTCGGTTTTGTGCATACGCACTGAAAGTCTACAACCTTCTGTGAGGGAGGCCTAGAAATGAAATTGTATTGAAGGAGCAAATTCCATTTAAAGATTTATAAACTTACTGTGGATTCACATATAGAGGAAACGTCCTCATCCATGTCAGTTTTTTGTTTCATAATTAAATACTGATCTATTTATGTATTTTTTGATATTTTTAAATAAATAAATCAGTGAATGAATGTTTAGAAAAAATTCTTACTTTTTGCACCAGAAAGAAGAAGAACAATAAACAAACTGCGTAAATGTCATAATAAGCATTACATATGAATGCTGCGAACTATCAAATACACTCAGAAAAATAAATGAAAGCAGAGCTCTGTATTGAATTTTTATACATATAAATATTTGAATATACCCTTCTGGTTAAAAACTCTGTTAAATTAATTTTAGTATTAAATTTATTGTTATCTAATATTATACATGGTGAAATTACTTATTACTGATAAGTGAATTAATGTAAAAATTATAATAATTAAAATAAATAATAATTATAAAAATAAGAGCATATGTATAACAATTAATGTTCAGAGTTGCCTAATCTTTTGCTGGTTCTTAAGGCTTATATATAGAAACTGTCGGCTATATTATGTTTTTGCTGTGTTAATCACAGCCACAAAGAAGAAGCGAAAGACATTTTGACATTTTCTTTTCACAATTTGCATCGAATTTGCTTAACTCGTGGCGTATAGAAAATTTTTCTTTTTATTGTGTAAAAAAATAATTAAATTTAAAGGTATTGTTAATATTTAACAAAAATTTGTTTATGTCATTGAGGTATAATAATATCATATATTTTTTTTATCGCAGATGCCAGGCGTTGATACAATTAAATCTTCATGGGCCGATGAGGTCGAGCTTGACTACGGAGGTCTGCCACCACCTACCGAAGTGATTGAAAATGGTTTCAAATACGTCACGGAGTATAAATACAATAAGGATGATAAAAAGGTCAAAGTGGTGCGTACATACAAAATATCTAAGCAAGTGGTACCAAAAACTGTAGCCAAAAGGCGCACTTGGACTAAATTCGGCGAATCCAAAAATGATAAACCAGGACCAAATTCCCAAACAACTATGGTTGCTGAAGAAATATTTATGCAAATACTCAACACAAAGGAAGAGGAGAAGGCCAACGATCCTCTACTGGATTTAAGCAAAAATATCGCCAAGTGTCGTATTTGTAATGGAGAACATTGGTCCGTTAATTGTCCATACAAGGGTACTGCAATGGATACAAATCTTATGGAAAAGAAAGCTACTGCTGCTGCCACTGCAGTTTCAGAAGCGCCCAAGCCTGGCAAATATGTACCACCATTCCTTAAAGACAGCCAAAAGGGCGGTATGGGTATGCGCGGTCGCGATGATACCGCCGCCATTCGTATTTCTAACTTGTCTGAATCAATGACCGAACAAGATCTTGAGGAACTCATCAAACGTATCGGACAACATACTAAAATGTATTTGGCGCGCGATAAAAATACCGGCCTCTGCAAAGGTTTCGCTTACGTACATTTCCGCCAACGTAAAGATGCTGCTGCTGCTATCGAAATCCTCAATGGCCATGGTTACGATCACTTGATCCTCAGCGCTGAATGGTCGAAACCCCAGAATAACTGATACGTAGTAAGGGATGCGAATTTTACTTCCAATAACAAACAGAATTCAAATTAAAAAATAATATTTTTTTTTACATACAACTTATCAACAAGCTCTATTATATCTATGTACGTATTATGTATGTTAAATTAACAAAATTCGATATAATATACATATATATATATATAACAATCGGAAATTATTCACAAAGAAATATAAATATAATATAAGTAGATAAACAAAAGGGCTACATGAGAAATAGTACTTATGGTAGCCAAATATAAATTTATATTGGTTTTTGGAAATTATTTGTGCAGTAAGACATTATGAATAAATTGGGTTCTATAAGAATGCTAATGCTGTGGGATGGGTATAACTGACCAACATAAAATTATAGTCAATGTGTCAGTACGAATATGTGTCTACAATTAATTCTGAATTGATTTGGAGTGCATACTCCTTTGAGAATGTTCATCCATTGTACTTTGTAAAGTCAATAAAATTTATTTTCATTTAAAAAATACCGCATTACTCCGATGTACGCATGAGCAACAGCATTCGCCGATGTCCCACCCAAAAGGGAGGAGAGTAAACAAGTGTCTCCTACAATAGCAACAACACAGTCACTATTTACTTAAAAAAACAAAAAATATCCCAAAGGGAAATGCAATAGAAAAAAAAGAACACAAAATATACACATACACACTACGTACGCATGAGCAACAGCAAGAGATCACACAAAAAAGTGAAGAGAGTAAACAGGGGTCGCATACATTGCAATAAAAACAACAACATTCAATGTATAAAAAGATTAGTATGTATGTATGTATGTGGTAACGAAATTGGTAGATAAAAAGGCGACATTTTTAGTTTCTCTAATAAAAGCGCAACAGGTCGGGTGTTACTTCCGTATGATAAAAAGAAAATTCAAAATTTATTGTTAAAATCGGTCGTATTTATTAAAGTTTTGTGTCAAAAAGTGTTTTAAGTTCATAAATTATAAGTAATGATAAGTTTTATATAAAAAAATAATAGAAAGCCCTGAAAATCAAAAAAGAAAAAAGCTTATAAAGGGTGCTTCCAAGAAAAAAAAAAAAAGAAAAAAAAAATGGTGTCTAAAAAAGTGTGTTTGTGTGTGTGCATAAAAAATTGTTTTTGTGCGGCAAGTGATTTTGGACAATTGAAAATTTGTATGGAAATAACTCAAGCAAGATTACATTAGCAATTGAGTGGTTGTTCATAAAAATTATCGATCAAATAGAATGGCTTGCCGTATTAAAAACACAAATAAAAGGAGATCCGTGTGCAGTGGAAATTGGGTGAGTAAAAAAATATTGTTCCTTTAGTTACATAAGTGAGATGGTAGTGGTTAGAAGGTAATTGGAAAAGAAAGAGTACTATTTTAGAATTTCAATTTTGCATCATTGAAAATACAATAATTATTCCTATTCTTTTATTCATAATGATGTTGTTTCATATTAAAAACTTCTTGCATAAATTATGGAGCACAATAAATACAAAAACAATTAAAGAGTTAATTATTGTTCCCTTTCCATATTGTACCCCCGTTGTAATCACTATGTAGTATGATGATTATGCTCTTTATTAAATGTGCTTTGTTAACTTGACGTACACACTGGCTAAAATGAGTACGAAACGATGAGTGTTTCGTTCAGTGCGTTTTTGCATTTCGTTCGTGTAGGTTGTGTTTTCCGCTTCGGAAGTGTTAGTTTGTGAAATAAAGTTTTTTTCTTTTCTGCTTCATCATTAATTTCATTCATATTCAATAAATTAACAATGAATAAATAATAAAATGTTCTTATATTCGTGGTGCTTTAATTAAAGTTAAAGATATTCTATAAAAGAACGAAAGTAAATTTGTGTAAAGTGTGAATGACCATTTGATTAAATTGATATTAAAAAATATAGAAATTAATCATGAATTTTCAACTAAAAAAGAAAATGAAGGAATTTTTTTCACTCTTATTATATGCAGAGTGCGTGTGTGTGCATTTGTGTATGAAAGGGTATGCGTGTATGCGTTTTCAAAGTGCATATAAAATTTGTGCGTACCTGATGCGCCGCGATAGTGGTGCATCATAAATATTTTTCCTTTTATTTTATGTAGAAAGAACACTTTCAATAAAACATTCCAGTGTTAGCGTTTGTTTAGGGGGAAGGAAGCGTATGTAACAGTGCTGTAAATTCATACATACATTCATACAACATAATTGCTCAATGAGTGAATTAGTAAATGAAAAAAAGAGTGAATGCATGTCACAAAATTATATAAAAAATATATATATGTATGTATGTATATGTAGGTAGTGCATGAAGTAAATAATAAAAATAATAATAACAACAACAAAAAGAATACATTTAAATAGAAGCAATAAAAAATTATGAATGAAAAGAAAAAAGTTTATAAAAAAAAACAACGAAACAGATTCATTTATAAAACGGACAAAAGACAAAACAACAACTCTTAATACCATTAAGCCAAACGGGCCATTCGTTACATACATACATACATACATACAGTAACCTTACATCCCAACAACAAACAGCAAGTAAATCAATTTTTCTAAATGCAAATTTGTACTTAAAACAGACACACACACATATATTCATACACACAAACGTTTTTTTTTCGTTTTTTCTCGTCTAGTTAATAATAATAATAAAACATAACAACCAACAATAAATGATGTGCACAATTGTAACAATAGAAATATAGGAAAAAGAGACAAAAAATGTAGGAGAGTAATGAGTAGGAAAAATTAAAATAATGAAACAAATCAACCAGCTGATTAAGTATTTTTTTTTTGTTTGTTTTTTAATACATACCTATTATAAATGCTTACATGGTAGCTAGCAAACCAACAAACATAATAATAATAATACTTGCATGCACATTATAATAAAATGACAACAACAACAAAACCAAAAACAATCATAATTGCTTGTGTAAATATTACAGTAACAATACAACAACAGTACCAGTAACAACTTGAAGAATAAAAAAAAAAAAACTGTAAACACAAAATATTCAAATAAGAACAATACTAGACGTGATAGTGAGAGAGAATGGGGGAGAGAGAGAGAGAGAGAGAGTGGGGAACAGTGAAAAAATTACACAGTGGGTAAGATGAGGATTGATTTGCCAATTATCTTTTATAAAAGGGAATTCTTCTTCTTCTTCTTCTGATAGTAATTAACATACAAATTGTGTTTATAAATGTGTGAGCGTATGTCTGTATGAAATCAAAATATTATCCTTTCTTCCCTTTAGGCAGTGGTATAAAATGGAATGAAACGTAAAATCATATCAGACCGACCATTAATCAATATAATGATGTTTTGAATATTGTTGTTGCTCTGCTTAATTTGCTTGCTTGGAGCACTCTCCTTGTAGTGTGTACTTAAAAAAATTTTATCGTTGATAACATCCATAGAAAAATAAAATACCAAATAATACTGTGTTAATTAATTAATTAGTTTTCCCTTTTTGTTTTGCTTTGTTTTGTGTGCCTGCGATACATAAATAAATAAAATTGACAAACAATTAATATTAATCGTCTACTGATCGAATGAAATGAATGAAATATAATTGAAAACTTAGATTTCTTTATAAAAAAACAAAAATTATTCAATTATTTCCATGGAAAATATTATTTTACTTTATAAATAGAAGTTTATTTATAAGTAGACGTTTATTAATAGAAAAATTAGATAATTTAAAGGAAATTAAAAAAAAATAAAGAAAGCAAAAATTAAATGCAACACCAATTAATGACAATGATAAAGTAAATGGAAACATTTTATAATGTTTCGTAATTTGTTTTTAATTCTGTAATACATTTTTCTAAAAAATTTCCTTAACACTTAATACTTATTTGATTTTCAATTACTTGAGAGTTCTTAAAATTTTCAACATTTAATTCGACCTAATTTATAAGTCATTAATTTATTTTTGTTATTGTTTGTTTTTAATTCCTCACAATACGTATTTTTGATTCAAAACATATTTCTCTGCTTTGTTTTCTATTGTGTTCTTGATTTTTTTTCTTTTATTGTGCTTTATTAAATTGTTTTCAATTAATTTAAAAAAGAATTTGTTTTATGGTTTATTGTTGCTATTGATGGTTTTATTTATTTACACACAATCAATTAAATATTTAACCTTTAAGGTGGCATAGAGGAGAAACTTCAGCATGAGTTCTTAATATTTTCTTGTAACGGTTTAATTTCTGTACTTAATTAATTTGTTTGTTACAATTTTTAGAATGCAATGAAATTTATTTAATTTATTACTTGATATTTGTTCTGTATAGGGCTTGTTGTCAAAATTTAGTTTTCTGTACTACGTCTACACTTTTATTCTTTGCTGGCTTTCGAGAAGTTTCCTGGCATTAGCGCTTAAAAGTCTACTTTCCAAGGGTGCTTATAAATTTTTGGTGTTTTGATCAGATCAGGTCAACCGTAATCTCTTTACCATTGAAGGTAACACACAATTGAAGCTGGATAGGAACACATTAAAAGTACAATTAGTACAACAACCTATTTCCTAAAATAAATTCCTTGAATAAAGGAAATAAAAATCAATTCTTACACAGCATTTAAGTCTAATATGCGAAGAAAAAGTATAAATTGCCAACATATCGTTACCATAATAGAGGAAAGGATCAAATTCATTTCCCTTTTAAAATCCTTTTTCAGACCAGCGTAATTTATAAATTATTGATCCTATATATCAGACTGTTAGAATGTTCTAGCTTATATTTTTATTACTTTTTTTTGTATGTAATGTGGTTACAATATTCCGGTATTGTAGTTCGGAAAATAAATTATTAATTTGGCAACACTGATAACCATATGACGTTTCAATTTTCATATGGCGCTTGTTTCCATTTCTCCCACTTTTCTAGCCTTGAATTTCTGTTGTTTTTTTTCTTTCTTTTGATATTGTTGTTTTGTTAAGTTCTTTTGATCATTTTAATCGTTAATGTTTATTGTTGTCTAGAGAAAAACGATCTGAAGGCTGAAAAAAAAGATTGTTTTTTTTTGTTATAAAATTATTGGAATTCTTAAATAGAAAAAAAAAACAATGCAAAAATTTATATTTTAAACAACAAATACTGACAGTTTTATTTGTTTATTTGTATTTTATTTGACGTTTCGTCAATTCTTGCTCCCTCTCATTCATTACCACTCTCTCTATCTTTCTCTGTGAGTAATAATATCAATAAGATTAGCAGTCTAGGGTAAACGTATTAGAGTGTATGTGTATGAGTGAATGTATGATAGTATTTTCCTTCTAATGGTTTCTCCCATGAATGTGAAGTAAACAACTTAAAAAACAAAAATCAAATCAAATCAAAACTGAAAATCAATTTGAATATGAAAGAACGTGCATTCACACATGTGTGAAGGAAAGCAATAGAAATAAACAAAGATCAGAAATAAACAAACAAACAAAATATTTAAATAAACATATAATAAATAAAAATTTAAATTGTTTAACTTAAAGTTCGTTAATTTATTTAATCTATTTTAAATTGATTATACAATATTAAATTACAAAAAAAAAGAAAAAATAAAAAAATAAATAAAAAGTTATCATGTTTTTATAGTGTTTTTTGTTCCGTAGTTTTTATAAAATAAATACAAACACAACATAATACGTTACAAAAATAAAAAAAAATTAAAAAAAAATTAAAAATTTTAACAAAAGAATAATAAAAAAAAAATTAAAATTATAGTTTAAACACTTTAGTTGCTGTTATTTTATCACCTGTATCCTGACAGTAAAAAGTAACGGAAATTAAATCAAATTCAGCCTGCGTCTGGCAAACGGTTTATTGCAGGTAAATTTTCTTTATGGTTTTCATTTTCATTATAATTACTATTGTTGTAATACATACATACCTTCTTTTGAAGTTTCTTGACTCTTAGGGGTTAGTATCATATATATTATTTCTAAAGCACTTTCTTTTGTCGGTTGCAAATATCTCCCATACCGTCGCATCAAATTTAATGAACGATATCTCATTTAAAAGCTTATATCTAACACTAATGACGAAAAATAATTAGAAATTGAAAAATTAATAGTTTCATTGATAAAAATTATATTTTATATAGAACTGCATAATAATACTGTTGTCATTGTGATTATATGTTTTAAAAATGACAACTAACGGTGCGAAATATTCGTACGTGTCATCTAGAACTTTATAATTTAAAATAAAATCGTTTTTTCGTAGCTTTAGATATTTGAGGTCATATTAAATGCGATTTTCCCGAAATTACTTTATTCTACTTGGTGACTTTTTGATTTCGCTGAAATTTAGGTACAATCTTCCTCAGACGACTAGGATATTTGTCAACCGTCAATAACTACATATATTTCAATATTTTATTAACCAATTAAGATAGAAAAAGTACGTGAAAAGGAAAAAAACTCTTAGGAAGTATACTAACCCCTTAAACTTCTGGCTTTATCATTTATTTTTTTCCTTTAAACAGTACATATACATCCATACATACATACATACATATGTATGTATATGAAAAATGTGTTAATTCTCGCTTTGTTTTTGTTTTGAACATTTTTATTGACTTTAAATTGTTTTTACACCTGTCCCTGCTGTTTGTTCTGCTACTCTAATCTTATCAAGTTTTAAAGTAGTAAACTCGAGTAGAGTAGAATAGAATATGATAGAATTCATTGCTGAATTTGTTCTTTACACTTGAGAGAAAACAATAACAACAAATAAATGAAAAAAAAAGACAAAAAAACAAACAAATAAATAAATAAATGAAATAAATTAAAATTAAGTGTATAGTACAACACACATTTTTGGTGTGATAAGCACACAATCAAAAATTATTAAAACAACAATTACTTCTCCTCTCCTCTCATTTTGTTTTGTTTTTATTTTATATGACTTTTTTGCACTCGTTTATATAAAAAAAATTTTACGTTTCACATTATAATTATTAATACAGATACAGATACAGGCATGCATACATATATACAGTATGTATGTATATATACAAACATATCGCAACCATCCACTATACACCTACAGCTAGATAGGCGACATTTGCCCACCCAAACGAAGTAAAAGAAACAAACGAACAGAGAAAAAAGGTCCAAATAAATTAATTAAAATTATGGTTGGCTATTAAACATGATGTCAAAAAGCTTATAAGACTTAAATACATATGTACGTACGAGTACTTTAAATTCAAATCATACGAAATTTTCATTCACATACCCGACTTAATACTTAATTGTCTGATTGCTTTTAAGTAAACGTAATACAAATAGACTGATGATGGGATGTCGAGTGTTAAAAAATGCCACGCGCTTTATGAAAAGTAAAGCATTCGCATTATACTGCTATTAAATTTTAACACTAGGTTGTCAGTTTAATAAAAAAACAAAATAAAAAAAAAACACAACATAACAACCAAATCATATAAAATCAATCAATATAATTACATACTTAAAGCAAGAGATCAATCTGCCGGTTAGTTTATGTTTTTATACAACAAGCCGCGCCAAAAGAAATTTCAAACGATTTGGCCTTATTTTAATACTGTAGGTGCTAAAAAAGAGTGCTATGACTGTAAGTTTTCTAGGCGACTTTATAGGATCGTTCCTACACTAAATGGGTGTTCTTTAAGTTAGAATTTATTCTTAGACTACTAGTGTATAATCGAATGCATAACTCAAATGTGTTCAGACAGTAATAAGCCAACAAAATTTTGAATTGCCTTAAACTCAGTTGGATTGAGCAGATTGTACATCTCCTTCTATCTTTCCTTTTTCCTTTCGAGCTTACCGTTTTCTTTCCATTCAAACAGAAAATTTCCCCTACTTTACAAGATCATTGTTGTGAAAGCCCTTATAATCAAGACTTCAGCAGAGGATGACACTTTTTCCCATGCTTAGCTGACACCTACATACTATTCTCAAATATCATTTAAGCTTAGTGCTTGGATGACGGCTGCTAATATTGTCTATGTTCCTAGACATAAATAACCTAGAGTTACCCCAATAGGCTTGGAAAATATATAACTTTGGGATCGCTGGTTGATCCCACTTGTAAAATTGTGGATTTTCTTATTGATTTTTAATGCAATTCAACTCAAATTCTTTATTGGATAGGGTTAGTTAAGTCATCAACAATCTTTTGTTCCTTATCAAGATACATAGATTGGCGTTGACACGTTGTTAATAGGGATTTAGTTGAGATTGTTGAAAACGATGGCATGTATTTGCTTTACTAATCTTTTGCCGTTTGTGTGTAGTTTTAACTAACTACGGTTATTTGCTTTTTTTTTATTCTTATTTTTTAGTTGAATGTTATAGAAATCATATAGTCTGTACGTGCATAGAACAATTGTAATTGCATATTAAATAATTTCAAAATATTTTGAAACAATTTTGACTTAACAAGTTTAACTTAAACAATGATGATGATAATGATGATGATAATGATGTTTCCAAATATTATATAATTTTTATTTACAATTGTTGATGGAATCAGTTGTTCGTTCAAGTGGCTCTACTTTTAATAAAATTAAAATAACACTTGAACAGGTATTAACAAAACGATATAGTCATGTATGCATATACATACATACATACATACATATGTACATACATACATATGTACATACAATACTGTATAGTGTTGATTAAAAAAGAAAAATATTTAATTTTAATACGCACCAAAAGTAAAATGTTTTACAAGTTTTTTAAAAGGGCAATCAGTCAGTCAGCGTTTTTATTTGTTTTAAGTTTCAAGTAATTTTGTTCGTCTGTCTGACTCTGTAAAATGTAGTTTTTTTTTCGTTTAATATCACATGTTTACACTTGTTATACTACTACTACTACAACGACGACTACTCTGACCATATAAATAATGACAATAATAATATACAAATATGTATGTGTGTATATATGTATGTACGTATTAATAAAAAATTAAAACAAAAACAAAATATTAAAGCGTATAAAACACTCAGTTGTAGAGTACAAAGAGTACAAAAAAAAAAAACAAAAACAAACTGCGATGAGTATCATCATTTGATAATACAATTAACTAATAAGAATAATAATAATAAACACTCTCATAGACATAATCATATTGTATAAGTATGTATGTATATATGTATGTATGTATGTATGTTTGTATATTTTAAATTAAATTTAAAAAGAGACAAAAACGAAAAAATGCCAACAATTTTTAAATAATAATACAGGAGAGCCTTCTTATTCTTATTCCGAAAACCGTTTCGTTCCATTTTCTGTTTGTTTATGTTTATTGTGGTGCTGACAATGATGATGCTGATGATTTTTGCTTGTCATTTTTTCTCACTAGGTTTTTTTTTTATAAAAAATGTTTTGTTGTTGTTGCTGTTGTTGAAGCCTTAACAGTATGTAGATTTGCCAAAGTCTAGTGATCGAAACAAGTGTCACGACTATTGTAGACAATATTTTGTTTTTGTTTTTTTTTGGTATTTATTAATTTATTTATTATGGCTGCTGTATGTGCTCTCCTGTTGTTTTTTCTCTCTTTCCCTATTTGTTTTGTTTTGTTTTTGTATTATCATGCCGTATGCCGTTTAATAATGTGTATGAATAGAGAGTCAGTCATTTATTTGCCTGAATAAACATCTCATTTTTTTTTTTTGCATTATGTGTGCCAAAAATGAATAGCGAGCGTTTTTGTGTACTACGAAAACGTATAAACCCATCATACACCCATTTACACAGTGAGAAATTAGCATTGGCACGACAAAATAAATTAATTATCATTTAATTTCATTCATTTGAGCTTCATTTAAACGGGCTTATGAGAAAATTAAATAGAAAAATAAACATAAAATCGTATAAATTAGAGAATTTTGAAAAATTAGAAAAATAAAAATTCAATAAGATGAACAATTGTAGTATTTTAGTATGAATTATGTACATACATACATATATTTAAAGCACGTGCATTTCCCAAATATGTAGGTGTTGGTAAATGTTATTTTATTTATTTTTTTTCATTAAAATTCCTATTTATTATAGTTTATTATTTAGAAAAGATTTTAATTTTGTTTGCTGGGTTTACAAAGAACGTGATTGTTTTCCATTAAATACGTAAATAAAACGTCTTGTGAATATTTTCATGTACAAACATACACATACATATATACTTCAATATGTTCGTATGTATTTAAGTATGTATATATCTATGTATTCATATACATATACATACATATGTATTTTTTTTAACTATTAATAATTGTTGTTGTTTAATGTCATATGAATCATGGAATATTAAAACGAAAAATTTAATACTAAAAAAAAGTAATTACAAACATAAAAAAAAAATTATTTCATATATAAACAAAACAAAAAATTATTAATTAATTTAGTATATTGGTTTATGTCTTTGCTATACGTACGTACATATATAACCAATATTATAATTTTTTGTGTTATTAATTATGACATTATTTGTTTTGATTTGATTTTTTTTCAAACGAAATTTATCATTCATTAATAAATCTTTTTCTTCATCATATAAAGGGCCCATAAAAACTAACATTTAAACATAAACATAAACAAAAACGAAAAAAAAAACATATTTTATTATCATTTAAACAAAATACGAGCAAATAGTATATGTAAGCATATGTATGTATGCATGTATGTACATACATTTGTTTTTATACGTCTTTATAAGAGATTTTATATTTGTACGTATATATTTATGTATGTATGTACTCCTTGTACTGATAAACTTTTAATTTGTTTGTATAACAACACTCGTACGTACGTTAATAATTTTTTATATGATGAGAGTTTATTAAATACAAAAAAAAAAGGAAAAAAAAAACTGAAAATATGAGTTTCAGTCATCAAGTGGTATTTTGTACTATCAAGGGTAAAAGATGTTTAAACATTTTTTTTTATTGTTTCTCTCAATAGCAACAGTGTTTTTGGGCGGAGTAGGAGGTGCTCTAAAGTTTAGAAGGTTCGTTTAACTTAACTTTCATATCTTTATACTACACTACACTACATAAGTACATATATGTATGTGTTCGTATGCATGTATGTATATTCATAAGAACGTTATTCATATTTTATTTTTTAAATTGCTTTTTATGTTTTAATGATTACAAACACATTTCATTTAGTTAAACAGTTTGTTTAAAACAAAGATTTTTGTAAACTTTTATGATATGTACGTACCCTCTACCTAACTTACATAACTGCTTAAGAGATTAGGTTGTCATATTTAAAAGTTTTGATTTTCATTGAGTCAAAGATTTAGTGTTTGGTTAAGCTACCTTTGTCCTGGAATATTTTCTTTTATGGACATGGTTGTTGACATCTTTTGGACTGACATCTGAATTAGCCGTCATGTATAGCAATTGTTACTGTTTCAAGCATAAATTTGTCGCCTACTATCCTTTCTGTTATTCCAACACATGGTGTATAGAAGACATTACCTGAATGTTGTTTCTAACTTAGCCATTGTTATACATACTATGCATGTAATTTGACTGACATGAAATGATTTTTCATAATTTCATTTTTTTTATTTATAATTTAATTTTAACCTTAATACTTACATAATACATACTTATTTATACTCACTTTAATGATGATGACAACGTTAATGTCGCATAAGTAAAACGCAAAGTAGTCTTCTCTAATCTAACTTAATATCTACTTCAAGTGCTGCCTTTTTAAATGGCATTTATCTAATCTAATAACATTAAAGTCTCTTAACTCAACTATACATTGAAAATATAATTTAATTTGATGTTGTAAATATTGCCATAAAACTCGGAGAAAATTGAAATTTAATTTCAATTGACAGTCAGACGACGTTAAGCAGAGAACAAAACAACAAAATATAATACAACAACAACAACAACAACAACAACATACAACATACAATATATACATATATTATTAAATACTATTATTGTTGATTTGTGAATGTATTAAATGCATCATCTATGGGTACCGTAAATTTTTGTCTAACCCCACATTATCCCCACAACTCATGTACGTACGTATCTTATTTGGTGCTGATGTAGCATGGTGTGGTGGTAGTGCTGCTATTGAGTTTAATATTTACATTATTATTGTTGTATTGTTGAATTGATCTCATGTTACACATACATACACACTTACACATGTTTATATGTATGTTGTATGTAAAAAGAAAAGCAAAAAAGAAAAAAAAAACATCCGGTCGTTAATTTAAATTATGCCTCCTCTTTTATTATTATAACTGTTACTGTTACTGTGTGCTTGTGCTTGTGTTTGTGTTTGTGTCTGTGTTTGTATATTTAATTCAAGAGTCCATCCAGTCCAGTTCAGTTGAGTTCGACCATACAAATTAATACTCCAGCATAATTCAATGGAGATTATTGGAATTACGCATGAATGTATGTATTTATGTATAATGAATGAAAGAAAAATTTATAACAACACAAATATGTATGTAATAATGATGTTTACCGTTAATGTAGGTGGTTACAGGTTAACAAAAAATAAAAGAAACAATACGAGTACAAATTTATAATGTTTTTACCCTTAAAAAAAAACCTTAACGTTTAAAATTGCCTGTGTGGTGGTGGTGTGGTTTTAAGCATATCTTTAGGGAATCGCTGTGGTTTCAAAAACAAATTGTAGATTCTCTATGACAATAAAATGTTGCTATTGTTGTGTGTTGTTCGTACTGTATTGACACTGTTAAACATGTTTTTCTTTTCACAATTTCATTTTCTTTACGTTCTGATTTGTTTTCGTTTACTAAGCTCATATTGCTGTCAATTACATGTTAGATTACTCTCTTGTGTACATACCTACATATGTATGTGTAAGTGAGAGAGTGAGTGAATTATAAGTTTGTTATTACAATACAAAAAACAAAGAAACAAAAAATAAAAATTTAAACTTGATTTTGTATATGCAATAAGGCAGCAATGCAGTTTTGTTTTGTTCTGTTTTGTTTTTATTTATTTTCTCTTTTTGTTTTCATTTATTTTCTGCTTACTTTGACCACTGCCTTACATTAAAGATTAATGACCAGCTTTATACTCAGTTGTCTATGACAATAATAACAACAACTACGATAAAGACACAACATTGGTGTATGTATACCCAGCAAACATTTTAACAAAGAACAATTAAAAGAATTTAAAAAAGAAAAATTTCTATTTTGTTAAAGACAGACAACAAATTAACATTTAAATAATTGTGTTTTGTTTTGTTTTTTTATACGATATTATATTATAACGAGTATTATTTGTTTGTTGGGTTACAACTTGAACGACGAACGACAGCAATAAAGTTGATATGGACAATGACGTTGGCTACAATTCACAAAGTACCCAGTAAGCAAGCAAATCAACCAACGAACCATTACCACCAACAATTTTACATTGACTAACGAAGTAACGAAGCAAGCTAGCAAGCAATTTAATTTTTATTTTTTTCTTTTTTTTGCTCTCTTACATACACACGCATGCATATAAAGGTGTATAGGTATGTGAAATACTCTCTTTGTGCAAATATGTACTTTTTAATGGTACTGTCTTACTCTTACTCTTTCTCTCTCTTTGTCTTTTGTTTACATAGTTATTTTTTTCTTTTTTATGATTATTACTGGTGCTGCTGCTGTTGGTGTTGTTGGTGTTGAAGATTTTTCATCTTGTTTTTATTGTTATTGTAGTTGTTGTTGGTGTTGTTGTTGTTTTTAATCATCTTTACTTCTTGTTTTGGTTTGGTTTCGTTTCGTTTCGTTTTGCTCGTATTTATTGTTCACATAGAGACTCGTTGTATAACATTCGTAGTTGTTATTATTGCTTTACATGTTACTTATAGGCTGGTCAACGAACGATCTTGACCTCAGTCTTGAAGCACTCACTGGCTGACTAAAGGGTTATAATACAAAATACCAACACAAACACATCAATAGCAACACCAACACTTCCAGTCCACTAAACAGCTTTGAATGGACCAGTTTTGTTTTTCCTTACTTCTGTGCAATAATATTGTTCAGATTTTTTTTTTGTTGCTTTTATTACAAGTTTGGTTTTCTGCAAATAATGTTCAGCAGTTCAGTCAGTTTAAGAAAAAAAAAATGCAAAAACAAAAGCAAAAACTAAAATGAAATAAAGTTGCTTAGGAATCTCGTTTTAATTTGTTTCCTATAGCTCAAGATGGATCGTTGCACTTGTTATTCGATACAAGAAACACTCTTACACAGAGGCACGCACACACACACACACGCTCACACATTAAATGATATTAATTTAAGTCGAACATATTTCCTTGGAAGATAATGTTCGCTTACGTACATACGTATGCATGCATGCTCTTCTCCCTCTTTTAAGGTCATTTGTAAAATGGTTACCTTGCGATCATTTTGCTTTGGAATTTTCTTATTTATTTTCCAAAGAAAAAGGCCTTTTTTTTATCTTAGGATTTGTATTTTTGAAATGTTTTACAAAATATTTTTCACAAGTTTTCATAAGATTTTCTATTTTAAATTTAAAATAAAAATTACTATGTTTGAAACATCGGGTTATCCATTTAGAGGTTTCATAAAAGCTTTCATCTGAAGTGCCATTTCAATATTGAAAATTAAGATTGTTTAACAATTGAAACACGAACAAAAAATAGTTAAAATTTATTATAGAATTTCTCATTCGATGGTTAGGTCAGTAAAAATAATTGTCATATATGGGGTTACAAAAAACCCCATTGCATTCGGAGAAAGTTTCTACATATTTGACGTCCATTAAGGTCTGAAGAAACTGAACTGGACACTATGTGATTTATTAGGACGATGCGACGAACCACTCTATATGACAGATTTTGCAAAAGAAATTTCCACAGTGAGAAATACGGTTTAACGAATCCCGTAATGCTGGAGCATTTGAAAAGCAATATATGTGTGAAATTGTCGCCAAGATAAAACACAAAATCTCTCTGTTGCAACCAACTAAGGATCCATAAAAATAAAAATTTAATCGAAATCATTGCTCTTTCGATAATAGTATTCTCTTTTGGCAAGAAAACAAGTGTTTTCCTCTATTTCTCTCCGTGTACATCAATGTCAGTTCGTGGTTTACTTACAAAATTCCTTTAATCACGTTTAAAAAGCGATGATCATAACAAATAAGAAAAAACGAATACACATACATACTTATATATGCATGTATGCATGCATATAATATGTACACACATACATACGTATGGTAGAAATTGTTTGGCAATTGTTTATAATGGCATGAGCTGCGTGAGAGTAAAATAAGTAGAGAATATAACTTGACAGGGCATCTGATAAACACAACAGAAATTCTTACATTGCTAAGAAGAATTTTTAATGGTGGAAAAACCAACAAAAACAACAACAACAAGAAATAAACAGAAACATGCAATCGAAGTGCATAAACAACACACACACACACATACACACACATGCAAACATATGCATATATATGTGTATGGATGTATAAACATGTAATAAAAGGAAAAAATTGCAATTATTTTGTTGTTGCTGTTGTTGTAATATTGTTGTTGCTGTATAAGATGGTATCAACTAAAGAAACGAGTTAAGCACGAGTTATTTCTTTTATTCTTTCGTTTTTTTTTTCTTCTCTTTTTGCTAAAGTTATTGTTTGATGGTTGTTGTTGTTGCTATTGTTTGTTGCTTGTCTTCATCATCATCATCATCATCAGGCACCAATTTAGCGTGCTACACAAGTAACTACAACTGAAACAATAACAACAACAAACGATGAAAAAAAAATAAAATGCAAGTAAAAAAAATGCATTGTTTTTTTAAATACAAAGAGCGAAAAAGAGAGCCAAAACATGCTGTTCAAATTTAGAGAGAAAGCGAAGAAAAGGCAAAGAGGAGTTCATTTGGACTTTGTACTCTGTATGTAAAAGAATTTACAATACATACACACTCTCACACACACACACACACACAATATTAAATATTTTAAAAATTAATTTTTATTCTGGCAGTTATTTTGTAGGACTCCAGCAAAATTTTAGAACAAAGTGGCATTAGAATAAAAATAAATGTAAAGGAACCTGCTTAAAAGTAATTTAAATCTTTAAAATCAAATAAAGTCGAACGGCATTTTTATTAAATTTGTTATACTAAAACAGATTATTTTGTTTTGTTTAACTTAAATTGCTTAATCACCCATCCCACTTAACTGGACATTTGAATTTTAGTTTACCTAAGAATTTCTTTGAAGTTTTCTCAAACGCTTGTTAAAAATTTCAACTATTTTTAAAATATGTACTGTTGGTCTCGTTGGTTTTTGCTTTTATACAATAACAGAACAGCAAAGTTACTTTTTTGGTCTCCTGGGTAAAATACCCTTTAACACCCACATACATACATACAGGCATACAGTGCCATAGTTATTCGTCTGGCAAGTATTGGATCACATAAGATTAAATAGAAAATACGAGAGGAAGAAATCTCAATTTCTTCGTTTAAGCCTAAGACAATAAATAGCTTTGTTTGAAACATACACACATACATATACCTGGCCACATAACTGTTACACACATACAATGCTTCATGTATGCAATTGAGACTTGAATACTGAAATAGAAAGCTTAAATTACACTATCTCTCTCACACTATCACTCACACTCTCTGCCGCATTGTTTTCCTCTTTAAATAAATGTCCGCACACTCACACATACAAACATATTTTCAAACATTTAATAAGATGTTTCGTTTCATTGCTACTACCTGACGTATCATTTCTTTCGGTTCATTATTTTGATTCTGCAAATACATTCACACATATAGACAGCTTTGGTATGCGAAATAGAAACATTCTTCAACACAATGTTTTTACAATTGACAGTGAGAGGGTGTCAGAGAGAGAGAGAGATAAGGAATCACAGACACTTTTCTAATATTTATCTTCATATTTCTGTTAAGAAACATCAACAAAATTTGTAATTTGAAAACCAACCAATCAATCCATATTTTCATATGAAAATGCTATACTCGCACTTTGTGACTGACGGGTTTTTATACTCTCATATTTTCCTTTATTATTCTCTTTTTCTGTTTGTGACACACAAACACATACGCATGCACATACAAACATTAGAAATTGCTAACAGTGTGTAGCGATATTTAGGTGGCGCGCATATTATTCTCTTGTTATAACAACGTCATCTGTCGTTGGATGATGATGTTTGATGACAATGATGTCTTCTATTGTGATTTGTGTATCATCAAGTGTACGTTTTACTTTCCTTTTGTCAATTATTCAATTTGGGGAATATTTTTTAACAATTTTTCTCTTCATTTTTCTTTTTGTGCTTAATTTTGTTCATGTAAAGCAATGACAGTTAGTCAAAACTTTTGACAGCTAGACAGCGAACGGAGGGGACGTGTAGAGGCATTTGTGGAGTATTTGTGTGGACAATTTATTTGCAATCGTACATATTTCTCGTTAACATTTAATATTGTGTGTGATATTTCTATTGTATTGTACATATACTATGTACACATATGTGCGTTGGTATGTTGTGTTAGGAAGAAATTACCACAAACGGCTGTGCACACTAAAATAGAGACGGGGTTTTAATAATTGCCAGAAATATTCTCGGGTTTGTATCATTGTTTGAGATGAGTATTCAGATCTAAAGTATTACAAATTCGAGGACCTAATTGGCTTTTTTCTTGACTCTCTTCGCTTCTTCTTTTTCGTATTTCCATTCTTTCCATAACTGAAGTTTAACAATGGACCAAAAAGGGTCTTAGTGCGAATTAACCCAACCTTCTTGTGAAATAATATTTTAAACATTCTTAAATTTTAAACCAGTTTAGTTTCCATCAACTTGGCCACACTCTGCAAATGTGTATGTTTGCCTATCTTTACAAGCTGTTGTACCATCCATTTGTATGAAGTTTTACGTTGAAGTGTTTTTTTTTTTATCATTCGTTTTCCAGTCTAATGTTCTTCTTTATCTATTTAATCTGCGATTTAATTTGCGATTTAAGCTTTAACTGTCTGCTGTTCTGATTTGTTTTTTGTCTCATAAAGTAGGTTAAATTAAAGTTAATTTTTTTTGTTGTTGTTGTTGTTAAGAATAAAAAAATTTTAAAATTTCATCAAACAAGCACGTTCAGTGTTTAATGTAAAAAGAACCGCAAAAACAATTTAGAAAAACACTTAAAACCTTCTCCTCCCCACCCCGTTCATTTCGTTTACCTTTGGTTTGGCCGATAAGTTATTTGGTATTCATCATCAATCATTTTGTTGTGTATTTCTAGTTTTATGGGCCCCCTCATTAAAAGTGACACTTCAAAAAAAAAAAAAAAAAAAATCGCTACAATCACTACTATTAAACGCTTATTTCATAAAATAAATAAATAAATTCGTGATTATTTTTAATACTTTTAACACAAACAAAACAACATCAGTCAATAAATCTAATAAATAAAGAATTATAAACAATTTTGTTAAACAGACAGACAGACAGACATTTGTTAACACATCACTGTGATTGTGATTGTGATTTAATGGAGGCCCCATGTAACCAAATAGCTGTCATCAAACTCATTCATTTCTATTTCTATAATGTTTGAAGAAACAAAAAAAGCAAAAAGAAATGAAATTTTGAAAAATTAAAAAAAAAGTAGACACGAAAAAGGTGTTGAATTTAAATGCCACTATCAGTTGAACTTGATGTGCGTTAGTTTTAAACACCTGACTGGCATCATTAAACTTTCTCAATGAGTTTTTGAAAGCAGCTTAAAAATTACGAGTATTCTTAAGGGTTTAGTATTCTTCTTTTTTTGTTTTCATGATTTTAGTTACTATAGCGCCATAGAATATCTCTCTCCCTGTGCCTATCTATTCTTTATTGCTTAAATATGCACAGACGTTAGTAATAAATTGTTTTTCTTTTCATTCATTCATACTCGCATTAATAAATTTGTTTTTATTGAAAATGTTGTTCTGTACGGATTTAATTGGTTTGTCGTTCGTAGTTAACTTTATACGGTAAGTTCCTGTAAATTATGAATGAAATCAACACACAAAACATGGTTGGGGTGATAAGCTAGGTCGTAATCCTAAAGATAGATTTGCCGTACACCATAACCATTACTTTATTATTAGAATACCATTTTCTATCATAACCTGGAACCACTTACGAAGATAGAATATTCCTCTGCTTCTATTATGACGATTTTTGAAGTGATCCACATACGTTACCGAGCCTAAGGTCTACGTTTCTTAGCTCTCGTAATAATTATATGAAATTTGTAATTGTATTATAATTAATAAGCCTTTGGCAAGCAAAAATGTTTACACATAAAAAAATATTTCTTCTATGATTATTAAACGAATGCGGGCTTAACTATTTAAATTCCTAGACTATCTCTATGACTATCTTTTTTCTGTTGACTTTGCTGGTTAAAGTGCCTATAACATTTGTTTCTTCTTTTTCTTGTTTTATTCTTTTTTTTTTTTTGCAAATTGTTTATTGCCTGGTTTTTTATTGTCAAATGTATACGACGAACGTTTGTATGTACATTCGGATAAAAATTGGCTCATATTTTTACCTTGAAAGCAAATCCTTGTTTTAATCTTTAACAGCAGCTGTTGCTGTTGCTGCTGCTTCTACTGATGGCAACAAAACTACGGTTGTTGTTATTGTTCTGGATTTTTATTTCGATTTTTTATTTTCACTTTGATATTCCCGTCCAGCCAAGCCAAGCCAAACCAAGCAAAGCCATTCATTTATGGTTTCACAAAACGTAAATTTCGAAATAAAAAGTCACTCATAAAAATCCAGCATAACAGCAACAACAACGACAACAACAACAGCAACCATGCAATCATATGCTATAACGTAGCGCCCAATACAATATTGATTATTGGGCAATTGTGTATGCGTGCATATAAAAGTGTACATGTTTGTGTATGTATGTGTGTCTGTATCAGTAAAGTTATGCATTTTGAAGTTTGTTTTTGTTTTTTTTTTGTTTGGAAGTGGAAAAACAAAACAAAAAGAGCAACAATATTGAATTGTGTGTCTGCTGCTGCTGCAACAAATAACCGATATTGTGCTGTCAATAGCAATGAAATAGAAAATGAAGAACAAACATACGCACACACACACACACACACCTACACGCAATGGACAATTGTCCTAGAACAGAAATGCAAAAAGTTTTTCAATTTTTTTCTCCCCTTACATCCTTCCTTAGTATGCAGACACATGCATAGGCGTTAAAGTACGTACACAGTAATGGTATAAGCACAATATACGCAACACAGCAAGCACTGGCAATGCACGATGTACGCTATGGCAACAATTATTTTGAAAGCAACGCGACAACAAACGTCAATATTGTTTCTACGCTTTTAAACTAAATTTCTGTTTTTGCTGGCAGCAATGACAGAATTAATACTAATAGTGAGAGAATTTGTGCTCTCAAAACAATTAAATCTGCATGAAATAAAAGTGTTTTAAAACATGGCGTGTGAAATTTAACGCGCAAATACATTTTAGTGACACCATTGATATGCTTATGCTGCTGCCTTTATTGTAATTAATACGCATTCAGTTTGTCTGAGTCTGCAATTGCAAAATTGTTGTGCTAGCTGCGTTGTTGCGTCAATTGTGTTTATAGCACTAGTGTGAAGGTAACTTAACAGTGACGACTAGTAAGAATTACAGAAAAAAAACATTTTTCCCAATAAGAAATCCATGGGAAAATAATTTTAGAAAAAGAATTGTTTTGAAATTTTATAATTTTACGGTAAGAAATAATATATTTTGTTGCTGAAGTTTAAATATTTTGCTACTTTGTTGTTTCGTTTGGTTTAACTTTTGTTACTGACTGTATTTTATATCATTTCATACCTGTCGTCGCACTCGGTGTGTGCCCTGTCATTTCTGTTTAAACTTTTTGCCGTTGAAAAACATTTGTTGAACATTTTTCCTTCTCTTTTTGCTTTAGCTCGTTTGTTTTGTTTTTTACACACGGTTTTTGTGCAACTGTATTTGAGCCACTTCCAGCCAAGGTTGGTTGGTTGGTTGGCAGAAACGTTTCCTTGTTGGCCTGTTTTTTATTTCACTCGAGCTCTTAATCGCACAATTCTATGGCTAGCAACGTATTCATGGCATAATTCCGAGAGAGAGAGTGAGAGGGAAAGAGAGAGTTTGGGTGCAGAAGGAAGGGAAGATGTGTTGTCTATTTGCCTGCCATTTAAACATTTTGAAAATATTCCATACAATGTTGCAACAAGTTGTTGGGACCTTTTTCTTCTTTTTTTTCTCCTTTCTTTGTCTTTTTTTCATTTAAAAAAAAAAACAGATTAAAAATGAAGGAAAAAATACTGGGCAATCGTTTTTTCTTCACCATTTTACTGCATTGGAGATGCAGATTGCATTCGTTATAAAAAAAGGAACTAAAAAAGGATATGAAACATAATTTTTCATCTCTTTTTTTGAGTATTTCTTCAGTGATTTAAAATGAAAATTAATTTCTTCTAATTAACAAAAGCTTATGAATGTTCTGCCAATAACACTTGACACTTTTTTGTCATGGTCAAATCCTACATTAACAACCTGATTTCTTGAAAATAATCCCCAAATGTTTGCTTTAAGAAAAATAATTAAAAAGGAAAATACAAGATAAAAAATTAAAGAAAATTTTTTCATTTCAAGTGACAAATAAAAGAAAAATTCCTTAAATTACAAACAGTTTTATCAATAAAAATAAAACGCCGGAAATTCGTTCAATTGAAGCATGAAAATTTATTTCAAATGTCAAGACAACCTAACGCGTACAGACGCCATGTTAAATTCAACAACAACTAATCCGATGATATAAAAAAGATGCTGTAAATAATTTTTTGATTTCAAAAAATTAAACAAAAAAGAGATTAAATTTGAAAATTTAAAGGGAATGCCTACTAACGGAGGGAAGTTAAAACAGCAAGCAAAGTGCCCTCAAAAAAAGCAATAGGTTTCTGTATTGTAAACGAGTTTAAAAGCAGCTCAGTTGGAGTCTGTTAGTTAAGATAAAGGGAATGGCCAATAAGATCCTGGCTGGGAGCGACGCTGGAGGCATTTCTTTGCATATGTTATGGACACTATTTATCGGATATTGTAATGCGGCAAATCGAGTGGCAACTTCTTCTTCACATCAATTTTCCCCTGTGCAGTACCAGAAGATTCCATGAATTTGGGAAATCCATCGCAACGTATTTGCTTTCGAAAATGAATTCAGATACCCATAAGAGAGTGTCCATTACGTAGAAGATAGATGGGTCGACGAGAATTATTGCGATGGGGAAAGGGGGTGTTTGGTATTAGAGTGGATTATTCCAAACCCCGTAGAGAAACTCTATTGCGATATCACAGGGGACTGGATATGCATTAGAATGCATCTCAGAAGAATAATGATTACGCAGTAAGTGCTAGTCAGGGAGTTGTCCTTGCTGACAACGAGCAGTATCCTGAAGTTTGTCAGGAGAATGGGATGAGACTGGGATTGATGGGAAATAGATTAAAGGCAACACAGTAACGCAAGACCCAATTTCGACGATACGTCAGATTTGTAAAATCGCTGCTAAATACAACAGGATTAAATAAACACGCTACAAAGTTGATGACTAAAGGCAATGAAAGAAACTAGCAGGAAATAACGTGATAAATATAATCTAGCCTAGAATGATGTCTTTTACAGACACACCAACAGTTCCAGATTAGTATGAATGTGGTGTAGATTTCCTTCGAAGTATACCATCAATCTGTGAGGATCAAAATTAATTTTTAATTCTGGCGTTCAAATGAAATGAAACATAAAACTGTTGGCATCTTGAATATTTTCCAAATGTTGCTATGGGTTCAGAGTCACCAATAATAGCACTTTTTTTTATTTTTTTTTTTTTTTTGGAAATACGCATCATAAAATTCTTTGTGGCGTTTTTTTCTTCTTTGTCTTATGCTGCCTCTACAGGATTAAATGACCAAAAAAATGAATTGAAACTATTATTTCCAAGCGATTGCATTTATTCATTTCTTTAATCATTCTACGGAAAATCACTGGCTGACTTTGTCATTCTCGGCATTTAAATGATGACTTGTGTTGGTATTTTTGGTTTTTGTTTTTGTTATGAAAGGAATGGCGGAATTTAAGATTTTCTTTAATTTTTTTTTTTGGAAAATTTTCCTTTACAATTTAATTTAATGGCAACCACATGCCTTAAATTTGGAACGGAGAGAAGAAAGAGTTCATTCACATAGTACCCTGAGAGCATTGCTAGAGTAATTGAAATATTATGCAAAAATGTTTCTTTCAATTGCTTTTGTTATAATATTTGTTGTTTGTTGTAGTTGTAGTTGTTTGAGTTTAAGTTAAAATCACTTAGCCTGTCCATAAGAGCACAAGTGAGTTAAGAACGACAACAAACGAACAATAGATGCGCGCACACACACACACATACAGACAAATGGACAAACGAGTCTTTGTTCTGATTTAATTGTGTGGAAATTTCACTTCTCAGGCTAGAATTTTCTTTAACCCTATGCTTTTTACATACTCTTACTCTCTCTCTCTCTCTCTCTGTGTCTTTCTCTTTCTGCCTTTTTGCTTTCGTTTGCTCATTGACATTCATATAATAGAACACTTTGTAATGCTCTCTCACATACATACACACACTTACTTACACTGTACACATGAAAGAACTTGTAAATAGATTTACTTGTTCATAACTGTAAAATTTTTGCATATCATCATTGCTATTGTTGTTGTTATTGTTAAAACAATCAGAAAAAATCCTTTAGTGTTGTTTCTTCCTACTTTTATTCCTTTTCTTTTCTTTAAAAATAATTTTAATGTTAGCTTTTGTTTTGTATGTGTGTGTGTGTGTGTGTGTGTGTTTGTTTGTTTGTTTAAAAGTACTTTTCAGATAGTAAGTTACTGTTATTTTAAATATTTTTCTCTTATTTTCTTCACAAATCTCTTCTTCTATTTGTTTTGTTTTTTGCTATTCATCAATTGTTTACCATAAATCTGTTTGTCTACTCTGGCCATTCTGTCAATTGTGTGTAATGCAAATGTCAATAAGGCACTAAAAAGGAAACCGTGAGAGTAAAAACAAAAAAAAATCGCTGTATGTTTACAAATTGTCGCCGTTCCCCTTGTCCCCCTTTAGCTTTACTTTATCATTGCATTACTTCACTGGTTTGGTTGAGCTGTTGTTTCATATTGAATGATAAATGAATGGCAATGCTAATAAATATCATAATGACACTGTCGATAATGATGCGGGTTTAAAGGTTTGATGGCCATTGATTTATAACACGAATATACAACAAAAATAAATAAATTTGAGGTTATTTTTCTTTCATTATGCACAGTAAATAGGAAATAAATTGTTTTGTATTTTAAAATTTAAACAAAAAGTGTAAACATAGTGGAGTGTTTCAATAATTAAGATGCTTTTGGGAATACTTTTTTTTAACTTTATTTGATCATGATAACGAATATCCACGCAGTTTCTTTATAAAAACTTGATTAAATACTTGAATTATAGTGGATATTTATTTAAACACAAGCTAATATATGTAAATTCTAATCCATAGAAGAATACTAATTAAACTTTCTATTGAATTTTTTCCTTTAAGGATTTTATTATGGTATTTTTTACCATTTTGCTGGCAGCTCTTCACTATCTATTTATTTATCTAACTTATTGATCTTTTTATTTGTTTTATATGCTTGTTAAATATATACCTTTGACTAATATTGCTCCAAAACCGCTTAATGCAATAGAGTTTTATTAACTTTGTCTGTGTGGCATTAAATTGCTTACAGATTTGTCAGGACTACAACCTGGCTACTCACATCACCTATAGTATGGTCCTCTATTTTACCCATGACTTTCACAAATTGATTTGATTTAATTAGCTCTTATTGTATAATATTTAAATTAAAAATTGGTTTTTTAATTACAACTCTGAAAGTATGCTAATGACTGAATGAACTTTTTTATATTAATAACACAATATTTTTTCTTCGTTGCTAAAGGTTTAATAGGTTAATTTGTCATTTGTATTTCTGTACATTTGGTCCTTTTTCTTGTGTATAATTTGAAAATGATTTCCTTAAATTTCTTAGAAATTGTTTCACATCTTTTTATGGAATAATTTTTGGGATTCTTGTAGACTTTTTTTGTTTTTGGGTTTACTTCAAAAAGTAAGTGTAGGGGTAGGCCAAATTTATGCTTAAAAACGACGACGAATGTTGTAGCATCTTTTATTAAATGCTTTCCTCTTAACGTTGTTCTTTTCTTGTTGTTTTTGTTACATTATTAGCTGGGAAAAGTGATAAGCTAGTGGATTTGCCGGTTTCTGCTTCTGTTTCTGTTGTCTTTGTTAGGGTAATAAAAATTTTATTTAAAAAATTGTTGGCGTGTGCAGCATTATAATAAGACGTACGAACTTTCATGTCATGCAAACATTTCAATGTTGTGTTCCTTTTTCGCTTTTTTTTTGCTGTTTGTTTTGCTTTGTACTTGTTTTCTACGGTTTAACATTTCATATTGTTTGCTGTTCCTTTATTTTTCGTTTTTTTTTGCCTTTAAATCCCTCGAGGCAAACTTAAGTTTATCGTATTGTCACCTCTACAACGCAAACTGTTGTAATATGCCTTTAAAGTTTTGACAAAATGAAAAGAGAAACGCCATATAAAAATTTTATTTAAAAATGCGCGATATTTTTTCATTTTATTTTTTCTTTTTTTCTTTATAAAGTAACAAACAAAAATAACAACGATTTAAAAAAAAAGAAAGGAGGAAAAACAGGAAAATATGTACACATTATCATTATAAGTACTTACTTGTATGCAAATAAATATTTTTGTTCAAAGCCCTAAAATATGTTCCATTGTTCGTTATTATTCTATACTCTTAGTAGCATCCATTATCAAACACATACACAACGAACACATGCATGTGAGAGAGAACAAAAAAATAAAAAAAAAACAAGATGGAGAAACATATACGCCATTAGACAATGATTTTTAATGTTATTGTCGTTTACCAGAATTCATATTTGGTTGTTGTTGTTGTTGTTGTTGTTCACTTATTATTTATTTACTTTTTTTCTTCTTCTGCTACGGTATTGTTGTTTGTTAAAAATAAGTTACAAAGCAAGCCTAACAAAAAAGTAAAGACCGAGCGAATGAGAGAGAGAGAGAGAGTGTGAGAAGCATTAAGAGAATAAAGTGAGTGTATTGAATATAAATACATTTAATGTAAGCATTTAAATGTATGTGTGTGTGTGTGTGTGTTTGAAAATGGCACAAACAAAGTATGCAATAACAATTATTATTATTGTGATTGTTGTTATTGGAGTTTGTAAAACTCTTGGCTTTTTGTGTGTTAAATAAACATAACACAGTAAAGCCAGAAAGTGTTAAAAGGCGTTTATTAATAAAATGTAAAAAGACAACAAGAATATCATAATAAAACTTTAATAAAAAGGAAAAGGAACACAAAAATAAGTTATTATTTTAATACACCCCTCCCCCCCCAAAAAAAACAGGAAAGAATGTTTATAAAGTATTGTCAGGATTTGAAAAAAGAAAAACCGTTTTACGTTTGATTCTTAACTTCACCGCGAGCTGTACCATAAGCGTAAAGAGAAAAACAGAAACAAAAGGAAAGAGTCATAGAAAGAAGGAACACCGAGTATAAGAATGATATTATGTTCTCAATTTATGATTATTATTTATTTTCCCTTTTCTTTTTTTTTTGGCACAAAAGAAAGCTTTAAATCATCCTTATGAAAAGAGAAACTAAATTAAAAGCAAAAAGCTTTTGTTGTTATGGCTTAACAAAAGCATTAACTTTAACAATGATTGTTATTTTATTTAGAACTTAATAATAATAATGTGACAATTGTTAAGGAATTCTTTTTTTTTTTTTTTAATGCAAATGAAAATGAAAAAAATTTCACATATTAAGTTGTAAAATTATACGAAGAGCATAAGATAGAAAGTGGAATTCTTTGAATTCTAAATAATTTTCAAAAAACGATCTTTTTGTTCATCTTTTACTTTGCTGGTTAGTTTAAAACCATAGAATTCAGATAGAAATCTCCTTTTCCCTTAAACAATACGAAAAGAAGGAGAATATTGCACTGATTTGAAGTCGAGAGGTGGTAAAATAAATTTTCTTTTATGTTTTTTTTGGAATTATGTAAAAACAAGACGTTCAAACATTTCGAACTATGAGAAATGGATCACTTACAAAATTTAAAACTGCCGGAGAAGCCTGTATGTGGTATTAGAAGCATTATGGACTCATGTAATTGAATTTTTTTTATTATTTTATTTATTAAGAATACAATAATTACAAATTATATTATAGTCAGTACGAGCTGAGTAACTCGACCATATGCCCGTTGTAGCTGTCACGACCGGCCTCTTGGGAAATCAACCCACGACCTCAGTAATGTCTAGCCACTACCTACCAGCCTCGGAAATATTTGAGCGACATATTGCAAAATGGTCGAATATAAGAAAGTTGAACTATAATATTGTAGCTTGACTATGTTTGAAGTTACTTAACAAATACGTTGCAGAATTGATCCCTTCTTAATACAATCTTAACTGCAGATACGTGTTGCAGTGCAGTGATAGACTTTTTCATTTTTTGTTCCAAAAAAAAAAAAGGATCTGTTTTTTTGGCTAGAAAAATGTTAAACAATCATGCATTTTCAATGCTTTGAATATATTCATGTTGTACTGTTAAAACAAACAAAAAATTCTTATTTTCAATTTGTTTTTATTCTTAATTTCATAGTTTTTTATTTCTACTGGTATTTGCATGTTAGTGAGACTCTTTTTTTTAATTACAAATCAAAACCATCACTGCGTATGATGAATATTTTTTACTTTGGCATTTATTCTTCTATTAAACTTAACACTCATACGCCTGGGTTTTACTTTGTTTTGCATTGAAATTTTTGCTTTTGTTTGGTTTTCATTTCATTACGTTTCTCTCTATTTCTCTTACGAGAATACTCTTTGTTTCGTTTCACAGCAGTACCCATACAAAATTCATAGATGCTCTCTTAATTTCTTGCTCTCTCTCTCTTTCTCTCTCATGCTCTTTGCGTGTGTGTGTGTGTTATACCCATGCATGAAGGCATTTGTATATTTGCTGTGTGTGCTCAATTGTGAGTGTGGAAAAGAGCTTTTTATGTCGTTTACCATTAATGTGTTGTTGTTAATTTCCTTGGTACTACTACTACTACTTCTACAAGTACTTGTTGTTGTATCATACATAGCAAGGAGGAAAAAGCTAAAAAAAAATCTTATGGCAGCACACAAATCTTTAAAGCTTAACTAAACCAACAGTTGAAATTTATCTCTGGTCGAACGCGGACAAAGTCTCTCTCTCAGTTAAAAACGTGAAAATAATTTATTTACATTCTAATACATACATATACACAGTATAAGAGTGTATGTGTGTGTGTGTGTGCGTTTGCTTTATAATAAACATGTACATACATATGCAGATATATTATTAAAGAGCATATATGTACATTAACATATGCATGCTTATATGTACACGTATGCGTATATTATAAAAATCATAATTAAAAATCCATAATTTAAATGAATTCTAGAGTATCTAAATTTGAAGAAAAAGAAAATATTAACAGGAAACAAACAAAAAGCTTTAAAAAGGTTTAGTAAAAAAACAAGTGCAATAAACTTATAACAAAAATATACACAGAATAACTCTCATAGAACAGTAATGGTTAAAATAGTTGAAAAAAACGGAATTGGGTTAAATTAATATTAAAGTTTTCTTTTCACCATCACCATTATACTGTACTGTTGTTGCCCCTAAACATTAGAAACTAAAACTCAAGACGCGCACAACTAATGGCACAACTAACGGCATAATTGACATACAAAATAAAAAAAGAAAGAAGGAAAGAAAGAGAAAAAAACAACACAAATAATAATAATAAAGAATAACAGAGAGTTTCAGCATGTGTTTGAGTATGTATGTATATGTATGTATATATGTATGTGAGTTTATTTACATAAAAAAGGAATCCCTGTAAATGTGTAACGGTCCTTTTTATTTTAATTACGTGTGTGAGTCAAACATTGTTAGTGTAACTAAAACACTGTAGTCAGTCAGTCAGTGTATTAAATAATGTTGTTGGTACGTGTTTAAGGTTGTTGTTGTTGCTGCTGTACGGTCGATATTCATAGACAAACAAACAATATTCATTACATATTATTCAGTGTACTTGTGTGTATGTATTTAACACTGTCAACGTAAGTAAATTCTTTGATTATAAATACTCACACACACAAAAATAATTTAAAATAATGAATGCCTAAGGTTACACTAGATTTATTTATAAAACTTTATTTGAAATGTTTTCTATTTTTCGCGATTTGCTTCTCTGTTTGCATAATTTAAACAAAATTAAAGAAAATTTTAATAAATTTTTAAAATTATTACCAATATTGTAGTTAACGAATTTTTACACAAAATTTTTCATATTCAAATGGCAGAAATTATGATTTTATAAAGTTTCTTATAAAAATTAATAAAAAAAAGAAAATTACACAAAAATTCCATTTAAATTTGAAAAGTTTTTAAATTTCTTTCTGAAATTATTTACATTTTATTGCTTTTTTTTGATATTTTATGCCACCCTTATTAAGAAATTAATTCTTAAAACAAATATTTGTTGTTGTTTTGTCTTTTATTTCTTTATTTAAGGTTTTCTTCTGAAAAAAATCTGTTACAAGCTGCCTTAAAATGCTTGTAAAAAATAATAAAAAAAAAAAATAAATTTTATTGCCGTTTGGCTGCTATTAAAATAAATTTACAATTTTATTACTTGCGTTTATAAAATAAACGCATTTGAAAGTCGAGTCTTCATAGCCTTCAAGGCATTTAACGAAAGCATTATTTGGCCAAAGGATATACAAATTTATTCTCTCTTAACGTTTTAATTATTGTGTTAATAATTAAAAGATAATTTTAAAAAAGAATTAAAACGACGATTTAAATAAAATTGATTGATGATGATGATTTTGTAAATGATTTGTTTTATGATTGAGTTTGAGACTTTAATATAAAAAAGCGGACGGCCGTTAGACCAACACCAACACTTCAACGGAAGAATATATGGGAAATATTATTGCCTTGGCTTGCTTGCCATACAATACAAGCCACATTTTTTAAGATTACATTTCCTTTTTATAACATTTTACAATGAACGTACTTTGACAGCAATCATTGCCAATAAACTCTTTGATTCTCTTTTATTAGCATATCGTTTTGCTATAAAAGAAACCCTATAAGCTAAGCAATAAAAAAAACCCGTTCTTTAGGATCCACTTACAATCATAATCCTCATCTTCATCTTCGTCAACATCATCATCATCAGCATCATTACCAACCCGACATATGGCAAATGAAATAAAAATGTAATCAACGCTTAGGCGTTATTTCTCTCTTCTCCTCATAAGGCATAATCACATGCCTAAGGTCATAAGTACCGTTAACTCCTTAATAAACGCTTTCAACATATACAGCGTCTTATGGTTTGGCATGGCAAGAAAACATAGGCAAATAAACATTTTTTTTTTTCATATTCTATGCAAAACACAAATACAAACACATGAAATGAAAAAAAAAGATAAGCGAACATTTTTAAAAATTTATACGAATTTTTTAGCATAATTTTTTACTACCCCCGCTTTTATTTTACGGTCCACAAGGGAATCGGTAGAAAATGAATACTTAAGGGAGAGTAAAATAAAACATATTCATGCTTGAAGTTGTTTTTCTTATTGCCTGCCTCTATTTTAGTATTTAATAAACAAATTTACTATGTATGTATGTATGTATGTACATATGTATGTGTAGTTAGTATTTTATGAGTTAAAGATCATAAAATCACTTGCTCTCTATCTCTCTCTCTCTCTCTCTGTCTCGTACTCTCTAGCTAACAACCCTCTTAAAATAGTAGTGGGAGGAGAAAGTAAATTTACTTTGTGTTGAAAAACTTTTAGTCACACGCGTTTGTTAAGCTTTAAAATTGTAAGTGTGTGTGTGTGAGTATGTTAACTCAACAATATTTAGACGACAATGTAACTTTAGTGGGTCTTCTTTAACGGTTATATTATTTTCGTCCTCCCTCTCTCTCTCCCTTTCTCTCTCTCTCTACTGAATTAACGGTATATACTTTTAAAGTTGTTACCTTACCAGGTTTTATGTTTCTTTGGCTTTATTTTTTAGGTGCTCAAATATTTAATGTTTCTTCTTGTTTTTACGGTTGACTGGCCATGGCTACTGGTGTTGTAGTCGATTGTTGTTATAAAAAAAATTACTAAAAAATCCCTTTAAATTGTTTCTCCTTCATTGTTTCAACAAAAGCAGCAGCAGTAAACAAATGTTTCTAGTAAAAATCAAAAACAATTGAAAATAATGAACTAAGCGCAAGAAAAGGATTTTAAAAATTACTAAATATTATCCTTATAGTTGTTAGGGAGACTGTGGCTTAAAGCATATTAAGACTATTATTCTCTGTAGTGCAGAAAACTAGCTAGATCAGATGATCATGATGATAGATTACTGAAATCGATAACACGGTTTACTCTAATGGTTGGAAAACATTTTGGATGTTGGAGCCAACTTGAGTCATGGTGTCATCCCCTCGAACATTATGAATGAAATTAATTCTGGCCAAAAATCTGACAATAAATAAATTGCCATTAAAAAAATCCATCATTGTAGGTTGCATCACTTATGACTCTATGATGTCTCATATGATTTCGAATCTCAATAATATCTTTAATATTGTCTATAAAGGCTTACAAGTTGTTCCGTATTTTTTGTTTCGTTTTATTTTTTTTAAATTAAATTTTAATTATCTTGTAGACAACGTGAACTTTTATTTCTTTAAAGTAATTTATTTATTGGCCACTACTGCTAGGCATTTAGGAGTCTTGTTACTTACACTGTGTTGCATTGAGTTGTAAATTTTTCGTTTCATATACCATCAGACAATAGTTTTTGGATTTTATGTGTCTGTTACGTTATAAAATGAAAATAATAATTGTCCACCAAGCCAAGTATTTATTAACACTTAAACCATGTTATAGAAGTTATTCTTTGAATCAACATGTGAATTTTTGCTGTCTTTTAAAGTTTCGACCATTTTTATGGACATGGCCTTCTCGTATTTTATTGCTTGCCTGCAAGTTATTAAATGTTTATGATATTAAAAGAATATTTTCTTACATTTTCTGGTGTTTGTGTACAAATTGTAGAAAAAAAAAATTAGAATAAATTATTATCAATTATTTTGAGATTTTTAAATACTTAACAATTTTTTCCTTTCAATATTTTCAGATTACCATATAACTGATGATGCATTGCTTCCCTGATTGATAAGGTAAGTGATTTCCTATTTTTTTTTTTTATTAGAAAATGTTTAAAGTTTGAAATGATGATTTATATTCCACAATGTTTTTTGTGAGATAACATGGTTTTGAAACAATAATTAAAAAAAATTTTTCATTTTCGCTTTTTATAATTTATAGACTGCATTGTTTTATTAATTTCTCCACTTAGACATGTAATTTATTTATTTATTTAATTGATTTCATTTTATTTTTCAATTTTTATTTTATCGCTTTTTATTTATTTTTTTTATTGGCAACACTTGTAAATAAAACCTTGTCTCTGCCCGTATTTTCTCAAACATTATTTTTCATTGTTACAATTAAAAAAAAAACAATAAAACATTTAAACAATATTTAAAGTATTTTTGATTTGTTTTTTGTTTTCCTTCTTCATAATCAATTCACACGCTTAATTACCAGAACATTTGAAATGTGTGTGCTCAACTGCCTTAATATGTGTGCCATAAGTTTTTAAAATTGTTTTTTGTTTTAATCTCGTAACAATTATACAAACAATTTAAATATATTTTTATCATTGTTTCTTGTTTCTTTTTTTTTTTTTTGTCAATTTAAACACTAAAAAACCTTGTTTACTTTTTTCATTTTTTCAATTCAAATTCTTTTTTGTTTTTTGCAATTAATATGAATTCAATTGTTTTTTTTAAACACCTTTTTTGCGTAAATTATTTATGTAACTGTGTCAGCTACTATTAAAAAAAAAAAAAAAAAAAAAAAAACAAAAAATAAAATTTAAAAAACAACTCCTTTTTGCATAAGGGTTGCTTCCCATTTATGTATGAGTGTAACTGTGTTCAATACTGATTCAAGCCTGGCTGTTCTAAATGCTGAATGTATTGTTCATGAATCATGATGTAGGTGTAGGCGCTGATAAAGATGATGGTTTGTTTGCGACAACAACAATAGCAATATTCTTGAGCAAAAACTTTAATACTCGACTGTTTTCGTTGTAGTTGTTATGCATATATGTACATACGTATGTATGTATTCTATTCAATATGCAAATTTATTTTATGGTTAGTATTTAAAGTTTTTCTTTTTTTTTTTGTAAGCATAATAAATGTATTTACAAATATGTGTGTATACAGTGAGTGTCAAAAGAAAGTGTACATAAAAAACTATGCATTAATAAATCATCGTTATTTGTATTTGAAAATTGTTTCATTGCCAGTTTTTCAAATTGAAACATAAAAAAAAATTACAAATTCGAAATATTGCCAAATTTTTTCGTGGCACTCTCCTTTCAAGTGGTAAAAGTTGAGTTTGTTGATTGTCAGGATTTTATCCATATTGTACACTGTCTTTTGATGCTCTCTGTATATAAAATAAAAAATATATAAAGCTGCTTGACAAAAATAAAACAACTGTGATATCTAAAATTAAAAAAAAAAAAAATGTTAACTTATAATATTTTTTTCATTACTCCGCTTGGGAGTATGTACATATATGGTTTCCATAAAGCATTTTCATCTTATACAATGATATACATAGTTCTGATTATTCCGTATTACTATCTAGAGTACTCATTTTCTTTTGAATGATGGTCTGATGGTACCGAAGTCCTTTTTAAAATTTGCGAACAATAAGTACAGATGGAGTACTTTATTAAAGAGATTATCATATATATTATTTGTAAAGTGCTTTTTTTTGTCGGTTTCAAATATCTCCCATACCACCGCATCAAATTTAATTAATGATATCTCATTTTAAAGCTTATGTCTAACACTAATCTAGAAAAATAATTAGAAATTGAAAAATGAATATTTTCATTGATAAAAATTATATTTTATATAGAACTGCATGATAATACTGTTGTCATTGTGATTATATGTTTTTGTTCAAATGTGCTAATACAGGGTCGCTTAATAGTAATGCAGTTCTACATAATATAGTATGTATTAAAATCCGTTCTGGCAATACCGCTATTTACTATAATGCCGTTTATAACTAAGTCAGTTATATATACTTAGCAGTAGTTGTTAGATCAAGTGCGATAAACAGGGTCGCTTAATTGTAATGCTATTCCACATAATAATATATAAATTTGTAAAAGCCATTTTGGTAATGTCGTTATTGTCATGGCATTGTTTGTTTTATGAAGTGTTGTAATACGGATTAATAAATGGTATCAGCAAAAATTATTCATACCGATAAAACTGTACTCATACCCCGAATCAACCTTACACCTTGAGATCCAAAATTTATTCAGAATAATATCCTTCCATTAGTAAAGATCATCGTAAAAATAAAATAATCTTTTTTTTTTTTTGCTTCTTCCCTCTTAATATATTCATTTTTATGTAAACGGTCGTATATAAAAGACAAAAATCAGTCAAGTATAGAGGTGGTATCGCCTGTTTATGAAAGGCATTTAAATTTTGCAAAATTTATAGGAATTTAAATTAAAAGAATTCTTTTTACGTTGCCTATAAACACCAACAGTTCTTCTGATGACAGACAACTACAATGGCAGGTGAAAAATTGAAAAAAATAAATGATTTTTATTACGGTACAATGATTTCTTTTATTTTTATTTATTCGTTATTTACTTTACAAAAAAAAAAAAAAGGGAAAAAACCTTAAAAGTATGCTATACATTTGCATTAATATATGTATGGTATATTCACCTAAATGTATGCTTTCCATAAATATGAATTTCACAGATAAAATTTTATTAAAAGGATTTTTATTGTATTTGACCAACACTTTATTTAAAACAAAGGATAATAGAAACGGATTTTTGTTGTTGTTTTTTGTTCTCCATAAATTTCTTGTCAATAAATATAAAATCCATAACTGAAAACAAAAACATTTTTTTTCTACTTTTTTTTACTACTTTTTAGGAAACAACAATATTATCAGGTCTTTCATTAAGCGCATACGTTCTTTAAATTTAAATAAAACGAAGCGTGTATGTGAGATATCATTGAAATTTGTATATTCGGTTGATCCTAGGTCAGACATCAAAACGAAAAATATTTCTTCGGCGACTTCCTCTCAGCAGATTTCTGGCAAAGACTCTGAGAGTAAAAATTGCCATGAAAAGCTTCTCAAAAATCTGTCGTTCGGAGTCGACTTTAAACTGTAGGTCCCGCCACTCATGTATAAAATTAACGCACACAACATAAGTGGTGTGAGAAGCTAGGTCGTAATCCTGACTGAAGGGTTGTATTGGCCAATTATGTATGTATGTATATTCGGTTGAAGGACCTATTGATGCCATTATGTATGAAATATACTTACTTAATCGTTCATTACAATCCTTTTAGCCAGGATTACGACCGAACTTCTCACACTATTTATGAGAAACCTTTTCATTCGCCTGAAGACTGTTGAGTTCTGTTAATAAAAGTTACGCGGCCCTGTGCTCCCTAGAGGAGTAAAAGTAAAAGCATACATAATAAAAGCTACACAATATTACTATCTTACAGAAGTCTTACATTTGAGTAAACATTTTTAAAATTGTATTTTTTTTTTAATTCCTTAAGGCTGCAATATATGCTTGATTCGAATACATGTTTTCTGTTTTTTTTTTTTGTAATTTTATCAACTGCAAACAGTCCTTGATTACACGTCGAATATTTGCATACTTCTGTTGATAATATTTACTGGTTAATTAAAAATCATGTTCAGTAATAATATATGCAGCATTGGCTATAAAAATAGCAGTGCTATGGTCAGAAAACACAGATGGACAGTGACAATGTGTGCGTAACTTACATATCCTATATCCTTGCTCTTGTGTTTTATTTTTATTATTAACGGCTGTTGGACGGTGAATTAAAAGCACCAACGTTCATGAAATTAACCAAATTGTTTGTTGTTTGTTGTTTTTTTTTTGTGTACAATACTAACCATTTTGTCTTTTTTTTTTATTGTTTTTGCTGTTTTTACTTTTTATTATTTGTTGTTATTTTCCTTTTGACAACAATTATAATTAATTGATGTCAATATTTTTATAGCACACATTTAGGGTGTGGATGTGGATGTGTATGTGTATGTGTGTTTTATTAAAACATATACATACATACATACTTACAGTGGTGGTCTTATAATTAGCACTCTCATCTATACGACCTTTTTACTGTAACAAGCAAATTTGAAATATTTTTTTTTACAAAATTTATTTAAGGCCAGATAAATATTCTATGGGATCTGCTTGATCGAAGTATAGTTTTCACAAACGTTTTGGTGAATGGATGTTCTAATTATAAGACCACCACTGTAAGTATGTACATAAACAATTGGAAAGATTTTATTAAAAGTAAATTCCTAAAATTTATAATGAACTCTTAGTCTTCTTTACTTACGTCTTTATTCATCTTGTATGTGCGATTTTCTTGCTCGTCCAACCACCCAGCCAGCCAGCCAGCCAGTTAGTCAGTTAAAGTCAATAATCATTGTGAATTGCATACAATTAATTAATGGCTTAAGAACAGTTTATATTTTATGGTTACAACAAGTATTTAATGTACAATTAATTTTTGTTTGAGCATTATTTGCAGCTGCTGTGATATGTCCAATATAGCTCAGGGATTACGATACGTAAAAAGCAGTCGAAGAACACCATGAGATACATCTACAGACAATTGAACATATGCTCTGCTGTGGTATTACAACACATTTAATATAAAATGTATGTGTTGAGGTGTGGTGGGGTAAGGGGGTGGTTGTCATAGCTTAAGCCCATGTCTAAATAAATCCAATTAGTTTTTATCACACGCACACACACACTCAGCACACACGCACACACTCAGCACACTCCCAACCGTGTCCAGGCAGTTATTTATTTATATGGTAGATTGGCTGCGTATATATGTATATACAGTGACGAGCAGAAGTGAGTGCATGTTCACAATACTGAGTTTCGTCATCCACAAAAACAAAACCATGCAAGCAAATACAAAAAAAATTAATTTTAATTCTTTATTTTATTCTTAACAAATAGCAGTAAAAAAACAATAATTAATGAAATGAACTCAATGAGTTTGAACGATAAAACGAAAATAACCCACATAAACTCAATTTTGCACGTTTCAAGAAAATTCAAGAAACTAACCCAATTTCAATATTTGGTCCATAGACCCTTATTCGAAATAGCTTGATTTACGCGGTTTGAGATGCTTTCTACCAAATGATGAATAACATCTTTCGGAATTCGATTCCATTTCGCATTTATACGATCCCAAAGTTTGACCATGTTTGTTGGGACTGTTTCGTACTTTCCGAGCCGGATTTTCACGAATAGCCAAAGATTTTCAATCGGATTGAGGTCGGGACTTTGTGCCGACCATTCCATCAATTGAAAATACTGTTTTCCACTCCTGATCTTTCCAACTTTTGCTGTGTGCTTCGGATCGCCATCCTGTTGGAAAACAATTTCTTATTCGGGATAAGCACATTTGTCCATAAAATTCGGAAGATGGGTTTGCAGAATCTTTAGATAGTCTTTTTTTGCATGCTACCATCTACTAAATATAGAGGGCCAACAGGCCACCATGTTAAGCATCCGCAACCAATTATATTTTCGCTGCCATGCTTAATAATTTGCTTCACATAGAATCCTTGAACACGAATCCTCAACATTTCAATAATATAGTTTTTTTTTATATTTTTATGAACTGCACTTTCCAATTTTTTCTTTCCAATTTCCAATTTTGTCTGATTAGAGCACATAAAAAATTTTTTGAAAAAGTTTCCATTATTTTGTCACCCACTGTATGTATTAATATTTTTTATAACAGTTTTATTATTGTTTTTAATGTTATTAACTCTTAAGCCCAGCAAGAAGTTATTTAAGCAGTCAAAAGTTCAAGCAGCAACAAGTGGGTTAAATTATTAGGCCTCAATGGAAAATTACAAAAAAAGAAAAAAAAACGAATGGGAAATACATAAAAAACATTTATGTGAGAATGAAAAAATATTGGATTTCTAAGAAATCGTATTTATTTTCTTAATATCCCGTTTAGTAATTGAATACTTAACAACAACAACAACAAAAACAAAAAATTACTGCTAAGGAGGTTGATAGGTTAAAAGAGAGCAAGGATCTTATGCCAATTCATCAACTCATCTGAGTTATCATGTAGGCTTGTTGTGCCCTCACCATTAGAGGCATGTCCTTTGTATATCAAATTTGTAATAACCGCGCCGTGTCCATTATTTGTCGGGTTACAAGCATTTAAATCAAAAATCATTAATTAATTATTAAATTACAATGTACATACTCATGTTCGATTGGAGTTCTCGTTCCATATTCTTACTTATTTAACTCACATGTGTATCCATGTGAAATGTTATGTCTCTGTTGTTAAATTCATACGCCCCCGTAAACCGCGAAAAAGGATAATAATAAATTGCGTTTAAGTACATACTTATGTATGTACAGTATGTGGGGTAAATAAATACTTCTTTGTCTTTCAGTTTATTATTATGTATTCAAACATTTTTCCTTTTGTTCAACATGAACCTCTCCAACTTGACTTAAGTACCTAGTACATGATTATTGTCTGTATTGTTGTAATTGTTGTTATCGTGTGCTTGTTTTAACTGTTCTAAATAGGTCTTTTATTAATTGCCAACATTAATAACAAAAAAAAATGTGATGATGTTGCTCGTTTCGTTTTGTCTTCGATTAAAATTACTTTCGTTGAGATTGTTTATTTGCTTCTATGCAAAACATGCAATAATTATAAATAATTCCTGTGTTTATTTGCATAAATATTATATGAAAAAAAAAAGTCAGCATAATTATATGCGAATTTTGTTTTTATTTTCTTTATCGTTTATTAAGAAAGCTAAAAATAAAAATATACAAACACCAGTAATGTATGCCTTTTCTTAATGGCATGTTGTGAAATGATATTTCCAGGCTTTTAAGGTTATTATATCTATTGTTTGATTTACTTAATATGAAATTTAATTAAGATATTTTAGGTTTTGTTACATATTTTTTGTTCTTTAAATTACTTAAGAGCAAACTATAAATGCTTGAAGAGAATAAAATAAAACTCATCGAATATTATATCAACTGAACACAAATCAATCAATCAATCAAATTTAATTTATTCGAATATTTGTTTATTAAACATCAATATTAATGTTATTGAGAAAAAAATTCAATACATTTTACATATATTTTTGCACAGTGGGACAGTAATTTATAAAATATGTATGCTGCGAAACCAAAATTAACAAATAATTTTTATTGTGTAGTTAAGCACAAAGTAGGTAAGGTGAAGTCGCCGTAGGTAGATGGTATAAGGTGTTGGCTTATTAGACGTAAAGCCAGGGATCGAGGCCAGACGTCAAAACAAAATACAAAAAGTATTTCTTCGACGATTTCATCTCAGCAGATTTCTGGCAAAAACTCTGAGTGTAAAAATAAAATTGCCATGAAAAGTTTCTCAAAAAAATCTGTCGTTCGGAGTCGAATTTAAACTGTAGATCCTGCCGCTTATGTTTAAAATTAACACACACAACATTTTTTTTTTTTTTTTAAACCAACGCTCAGGGGATGGCCCCTATTCATGCAGTGCATTGTGCAGGTTTAGGAAAATAGGTTATAGGAAGGAGGAAAGAAGGAGTAGTGTTTATGGACATTCGATTTAAATTCACCAATATCGTAATTGACGGGAAAAACTCTCGCAGAAAGATCATTCCACAAGCGAGCAGTGCGGGCAAAAAATGAATTCTCCCTGTAATGCATTGTGCGGTTCACTGAACAATCAACCACAAAAGGATGTGCTCTGTGAGAAGCTCGAGTACCACGTCAAAATATGTGGTTATTGGGAACCAAACCCCTTATCTCTCGAGAACACCTCCCATTATAGACCAATAGAACAGTGAAACACACGCCACATTGCGACGATGCTCCAACGAATCAATAGAGTTGGATACCCTACTGTCATCTCCTGTACGCGGTCGAGAAGCTTCAAAATAGACTTTGGAGCACCGGCCCATACATGAGAGTTGTACTCCATCCGGGGTCGGATAAAGGTCCTGTAAATAGTAAGAAGGTCGGATGGAGTGAAGTATTTCCTGCACCGTTTCAAAAAACCAAGGCACTTGAATGCTTCCTTCGACACTCGAAAAATATGATCGTTCCAACGAGCATCACAACTAATTCTCATGCCCAGAACATCAAGAGCATCCGCCTCCTCAATATTTACATTACCCATAAATACAGATGACAGAACACCAGAGCCAGCATCTCGCCGGTGCGTCAAAAAACAACATTGGGTCTTGCGCGCATTGAATTCGACCCTGTTCACGCGGCCCCACTCAGAGATTGCTATCAGGTCACCTGTGAGTGTGTCATTCATGTTCGACCTCCTTGCCCCAATCTCCAAAAGGCTCGGCCTCCGATCAAATGAATATGAATGACAAATGTTGCTGTCATCCGCAAAAGAGTAAATAGGATTCGAAGTAATAGATAGAAGGTCATTAAGAAAAACAAGGAAAAGAGTAGGAGAAAGAACGGAGACCTGCGGTACCCCTGAATTTATACTGAACTCGTCGGAAAAGACGCCATCTATAACAACTCTAATAGTGCGATCTTTGAGAAAGCTCGATATAAATCGAGAGAAGTGACTACCGACACCAAAAGCAATTAACTTCGATACCAGAGCCTCATGCCAGACCCTATCAAACGCCTTTGAGATATCCTCATAAGTGCGTGTCAATAATCCTGTCTGAAGGCTTGTAATGACCAATTATGTATGTATGTTTGTAGGTAAGGCTGAATAAGAAGTAGAATCTGGGATAAGTTTATAAGCCATTACGTAATGTAATATGGAGTTATATTGAGGATAGCATTATTGTAAAAACGATTTAAGAACGTTATATGGTAGTCCTCAAGTATGCAAATTGTTTAGAGCTACTAAAATTATTACGACATTGTTATATATAACCAAAGGAAATGTTTTTATGATTAGTTTTGGAAAACTAAAGAACTGATAACATGAATATTATTTACATGCCATTGTGCATAATATCTATATGAACAGATAGAGCCATTAATTTCTATGTATTTTCATTAGATCTTCAATTTTTATGTTTATTGTCCTTGAATAGAATCCAATAACAACAGATACATGCATGAGTATTGTTTATATTCTCTTTGTATGTGTTAACATATTGAAACTTATTTCTTTTCTTTTACCACACACACACACACACATTTCGTAAACTTATTTCTTTTTTTTCGTATCGCATCAGAATGTAATAAATATTTAAACATACTTATGTACATATGTATAGGTTATATTCATGCTCATGCATGCTCAATTAATGTATGTAAAACGCATGCATATTCGTTGCCATATGCGTATGTAGTAGAAATTTTACTGTGCTAACCAAACAATTTTAATCAACAATATCATATGAAATGTCTGAACAGCCACCACATTGTTGTGTTGATTGTATGTCACATAAAATGAAAAACTAAAAGAAATGAAAGATAACAGAAAGGAAGACAAAAAAAAAAATGGAAAATATAATCAAATTTTCATCACTTTTTTCTTTACTTTAACATGCCATTGTCTGTTTAACGGTTTTATTTTTAAAATCAGCCACGTTTATGTGTGTAAGAACGTTAAAATGTTGCCATTTTTGTTTTTATTTTCCATGCATGTGGCTTTTAACGTTTAATACAATTGAAAAGTTTTTAATTGTCTATTAAAAAAAAGGCGTGACTTTTTTTTTATTATTTTTACACTTAAACTCTTTACTCCTTCCCCTCATCTTCATAAGGTCACCAATCACTTTAGAAAAAAAGAACAAAATATGAAATTACTTACACTGTCATCATATAGAGCCATGCGTATCCTTTTTTTTTTTTATTAAATATACTACAACAACAACAGCCAAGGGGGAAATGTTAATTTATAGTTTTTTTTTTTGTGGTTGTAGTTTTTCAAACGACGACAGCTTTTAAACAATATTTATTTTAAAGTCAAAGTTTAAATAGCAAAAAAGCAAGACAAAAAGACAAGAGATTAATATCTGCACATGAGTGGAAAGAGGGCTTCATTCACTTAAATTCCCTTTAAATGTTGTAGACAAATATGAAATAAAACATAATGTCTCATAAATGTATAAGAAAATAAATTAAATGAAACACACACTTTTTAACCATAAACATAAAAAGGCATTTATTTTATTTCCACAAACAAAAACTGTAAATAAATAAAAAAAAAATTATTTTTTTCTATTAATAATATAATTTATGAATAAACAATGACATGTTTTTATGTTTATTTAAGTCGATTATTAACAACAAACAACATAAATTGTATTTTTAATTAAATATTCCATCATAGAAAGAGGCGGCCCCTTTTAGGCCACTGTGATAACACAATCCATTCTATCCGTGTATCAAAAATTTTTTAGACGAAACTATCTCGAGGCCCAAATAAATCTTGCTATTGTAGCAATCTTTCTATTACAGAGCTTGGGAAAAAATGGGAGGACAAAGACCACTGTCTGTTTATGACACAATACACGGCACGGGTTCCTGAGGTGAAGGACAGTATCTTTCTCCTCCACAACTCCTGCAGATGTTATTTGCCGGAAAGTCAAGTCTTTCGACATGCCTACCAAAAAGTCAGTGGCACATAAGAGTCGCACTGAGTCTGTTCTTTTCCTTTCCATATATCTCCAGCAGAGTCTAGCAATATTGCACGTACTCCCTTTGTGTCGACGACTTGACAATATCCAAATTAACTAAAGTAATCCGAATATCTGTTCCTGTATGCACTTGCAGGATTTGAACAATTTGCTTTCCATAGAAATTTAAACAACTTCATGCTTTCAAATCATTTCTAAATATTTTCAAAATATATGGCCAATTATGACCACACAAAAAAGAGAGGAAAAAAAAGAATTCAAAGAAAGGAAAGAAAATTTTTAACGAAATCCTTCTCTGTTTCAAACTGTTTTTCCTTAATAGTTTTTAAGGCATTATTAAATTAAATAAATTATAATTTAATTATTTATATTGGGCACTTAAACACTGACCGCGATAGACCAAACTTTGCCGAAATTAAAAGGACCGTTCTAGTTAGATTGTATTCTTCAACTACTTTATTATTTCATTTCTTACTTAATTCTAACATATTTTACATACTTAATTCTAGCTGTTAAATTCAATTCAGCAACTCTGTTGCTTATATTTACCTACTTACTATATATTCAATGAACTTAAAATTAACTTAATAGTAAGGGTATTCATATAGAGAAATAATAAATAGAATGTAATAAATAATTTAAAATAATATGTATATATTTATATATAATAATAAATTGAGTAAACACAATGGCCCAACATTCCGGCCCCATTGAAGGACTGGAAGTCTTCAATCGAATGGTAAGGGAGCCATTTTATGTTTTTGGGCTATTAAAAACACCGTTGTGCGTTGTATCCGCCACCACTTTAACCTTGCCGTTTTACCACTGATTACAGCCACGACTTTCCCTGTCAGCCAATGTTTTGTCGGGACAATTTTGACTTGATATAGTTTCAGTTTGTAGATTGGGTGTAGCGAACGCAGACCGTCTTCAATCAGCACATGAGCTGGAGTTACTACTTCTCTGTCGTCGGGGTCTGGAGACAGCGGTGCGATGGGCAATATCTTCAGCACCGCTTCTACTTCTGCTAGCATTGTTTCCATTTCCTGGTGAGTGAGCGCCAAGTTGCTCACTGCTCGTAGAAGTAGGAATTTCGCTTGTTCCAAAGCGGCTTCCCGCAGTCCTCCGAAGTGCGGCGCCCGAGGTGGAATGAAGCTGAACCTCACCCCGGACGACGCTTGTCGACTCCTGTCGAACACTTGTTGAAGCTTCATGAGAACCCTGCTAACTCCGACGCAGTTCGTCGCGTTGTCGCAATACAGCTTTCTGGGAAAACCTCTTCTTGCAGCAAACCTTTTAAACGAGAAATGAGAGGGATTAGTGGATGATTTACACACTGACTCTAAATACACCGCCTTATATGTGAAACACGCGAAGATATTTTGCTTCGGTAATAACAGTGGGAATTTTGTTGCGGGTGGCAAATTTGCACTAAGCATTCTCCCACCTACCCTTAAAAGTGAAAATGTGCAAAGGGACTGAGTAAGTCCCCATATATTCGAAGGTAGGATCAGAGATTTCTGCAATTTAGAAATCTCCTCAGAAAAACTATATTTCTGGATGGCCAGCGAAAGAAATTGTCGATTGGCAGTTATAAACGAAGATCCCAATAATTTTGGAGAAGACTTAAAAGGTAAAGAAACCCCAAATCTTCCCGACGCAAGACGTTGTATTATAGTCTTGGATTCGTTCTCGCATTCTTTATGCTCTTCGTCTTCGATCGAAGTATTTATATGAAATACTTTAGTGTTACAAAAGTCCTTTAAATAATTGTATCTTCCAGTAACAATCCAACCAAGAGAAGTTTTCTGAAGAACTGGAAGACTCGGGCCCAATTTGATTTGGCCAGCACACAATAATTCGAAGAATGGACCTGCGCCAATTAACAAATCAATTTTTTGTGGCTTGTAAAAGTAAGGATCAGCTAATTCCACGTTTGATGGAATATTCCAATTAGCTGTATTGACCCTATGATCAGGTTCCAGATTTGTAATTGATTTTAATACCCAAAACTTTGAGGTGAATTGGGTAGAGTTGACACTCGAAGTAACAGTCAAATTGACGCGAGATTTGGATAATGAATTTGTTTCACCAATGCCATTTAAATTTAATCTGCCTCCTTCTTTTTTCAAATGTAGTAGTTTGGCTAGTTCCTCGGTTATCAGATTAGGTTGAGAACCGGAATCTAAAAGAGCTCTGGCTGGTATAAGTTGACCAGAACTACTTCTTACTCTTACCACAGCTGTTGCTAGAATGATGCGTTCATCTGACGCCGAATAGTTCACAGAAGCATGAGAAGTCGGAGGCTGTTCAGAGTAGTTTACTGACGTGTTGTTCGAACTTGTAGTATATCGGTGCAGTAATGTGTTGTGTGCACCATTACATATCCGACACTTAGAGGCTGGACACCTGGCAACTGTATGTCCTTTTTTCAGACAGTTTATACATGCTGGCACGGATTTTATAAAACCGAATCGGTCGGCTATAGGCTCAGCAGTGAAAGAAGGGCAATTACTAATCATATGTTGCGTCGATTCGCAAAATAGGCATTTTTCAACAGATTGTTTTGATTTCGTACAATTTAATGATGTCCGACTGATTCTAAAATTGTAATGTTCATTTCTAGGTTTATTAACCCTCGGCCTTGAACTGGAGGACTCGTCAGCCGCAATATGCTGATAGCGTTTGTTCAAGGCGGATTCACAGTCTGACCAAAGTGGAAGTTTCTCGAAGTCGAGTTGCTCTTCCCATTTCGATTTGGTGACTGGATCAACCTTTGACATCACTAAATGTATGAGAATGGCATTCGTAATCTTTTTATCATCACCAATTGACAATAAAGAATCATATATCGCGGATACTGTATCTATCATGCTTCGCAAAGCAACTGCTGAAGGCTTGATAATTTGGGGCAAATCGAAAAGTTTTGCAATATTATCGGAAAATATCAAGCATTCATTATCATAAACTTTTTTCAAGCTTGCCATTGCTTTGGGGTAATTCTTCTCGGAGATCTGAAAGGCCTTCACTGTACCTAAGGCCGATTCGGACAAGCATGAGATTAAATGATTGAATTTTTCAATATCCGTCAACGTCGGATCATTGTGGACCAAGTTCTCAAATAAGCTCATGAAATTCTTATATTCAGCATATTTCCCACTGAATTTAGGTAGTTTCATATTTGGGAGTTTTGACTGGTGCGCCTGTACGCTGAATGAAGTTTCAGGTACGTTCGATGGCCTATACTTGGCCAACAGACTCATAAACAAACTTTTCGTGGTCACACAAAGATCCTCAAGCTCGGCTCTATCGTCATTATCGGGATCTAAATTATCCACTTCTGACTGGAGCTTCATTGCTTGGTCAATATATGTCTTTAAAATTTCCAACCGACATTCGAGTTCCATTGGATTAAAAGAAATAGTCCTATCTACAATGGACTGTCGAATTCTGTCGATGTCTTTAATGACCTTCGCTTTTTTAGCGAGTAATTTCTCCAAGTTTTCCACTCGGGAAGGAGAATCTTGGCGTTTAGAGCCTCTGGTAGTCATTGTGATTTTAATTTGTGTAAAAATTCCTCAAAACAAGTATAGAAAAGTGACCGAAATAAATTATTGGTCGAATTATATTTTGATCTATTAATATTCACTTGTTTTGGACAATAGAATTTAATTAATATTCTTCGGATACGCAATGTCCTAAATTTCCGATCCACAAGTGGCGTTAATTGAGACAAGAATAACTTACTTGATCTCAGAAAATATATAACCACTTTACTAACAGCCTTCGGTATTAAAAGCAATTGACCGAGTAAAATCGTTAGATAATCGATTTTTTTTTTTTTATAATAAAACAAAAATCAAATATCAATCTGAACACACTATTATAAATAACAATAATCGAAAAATTATTTGAATTTTGAAATTTGTGTGAACAATTCTATTGATATTTTATGTAACTTGATTTTTGTTACTAGTGTGAACGGTCACACTGTACACAGCTGTAATATGTAATTTATATACAAGCAGTATAGGAACGCGTGGAACGAAACACTGATCGAAACGAAAGAACGAAAATAAATATAAAGAAAACAAACAAAAGCAACACAAATGGTATTGCTGAATGTTTTCTCACTAACAAATAGAACAAATTGTTAGTGTAAATAAGTATTAACTTAACGATATTAACACTTGCGATTTGATAAACTTTTAAGGGTGGGTTTTTTATAATTTTATAAAGAAGTATACTATGTGTATATAAAATTGCAAATATACAAGATTATAAATATATCTATATAAAATTATTAATACGTTTAATGTTTCAATAATTTAAAGATGTGAAATATATTTATTTGTGTTCTGCTCTTCTTCAAGCGATAACGAATTTTTTGATTAAATTACAAAAAATCTCTTAAATTTGAATAAATTACAAATTTAAGGATAGAGAAACACAAATATATTTTACACCTTTTTACTTGAAGTACTTCCCTTATTTTTCTCCAACCGGCATAAATGGGGCATGTAGGTAGAATTCCCTTCCTTAGTTGTAGGAATCTTGAAGTCGTCCAACGATGTGAGTATTGTTGTTTGTGTAGTGATGATCTGTTCGGCGTAAAGTGCAATTTTTAATTTATGTTGCACTTTTTGCATCCATATTTCGTGTTACACTGTAGTTGTCTTCTCTTTTTACATATTATATATATATTTTTTTTAATTTTATTTTGTTCTATTTCTTTTTATGTATGTTCGTACAACAATAATTTGCCAAAATATATTCCGTCACTGTGTATTGTTATTTTTGTTTTTATATTTTTTTTTGGTATGTTTATTTGTTATTATTTTTCTGTTTTGTTTATTCCACCGTACTGTATTTTAACATGTTTTGTTTATATTATTATTCTTGTATTTTGTCACAACACTCAGATATTTTGTTTGTATATTGTTATTTTGTATTGTTGGTTGTTCTTTTATTGTTTGTTGCGATTATTATTATTTTTTATTTCTCTGTACGTATGTTTTTTATATTTTATTGTTTCTTATTTTTATTTTTATTTTTATTCTCAGAGAATTTTGTTTTGTTTTGTTTTTATGTGGTTTGATTTTGTAAACTTTAATTAACTTATATAGTTTATCACCACTGTTGTTACAATATAAATTTTAAGCACTTTATAAAATTTATACCCGCATAATTCAGTTCGAATTATCTTATCAAACGCGCGAAATTTGGTCTTTTTATTTTTGTAAATCTTAGTCAACTTCTAAGACTTAACTTTTATGTTTTAAGTTTTAAATAATTTATAAAACTTATTTCACACGCGAACTAACATTTTTAAAAAACTTATAAAAAAATTATTCGCGAGTTTGGTCTTTATACGAACATGCGATCACTATTTATGTCCCTGCTCGGGCGCCAAAATGTTTTTCCTTAATAGTTTTTAAGGCATTATTAAATTAAATAAATTATAATTTAATTATTTATATTGGGCACTTAAACACTGACCGCGAAGACCAAACTTTGCCGAAATTAAAAGGACCGTTCTAGTTAGATTGTATTCTTCAACTACTTTATTATTTCATTTCTTACTTAATTCTAACATATTTTACATACTTAATTCTAGCTGTTAAATTCAATTCAGCAACTCTGTTGCTTATATTTACCTACTTACTATATATTCAATGAACTTAAAATTAACTTAATAGTAAGGGTATTCATATAGAGAAATAATAAATAGAATGTAATAAATAATTTAAAATAATATGTATATATTTATATATAATAATAAATTGAGTAAACACAATGGCCCAACACAAACAGTCAAAGGTATTCCTGTACTTTGGCAAATGGCTTAGAAACCATTAAATGCATTAAAGTTGTTAACATGTGCAAAAGAAAGAAAAAATAACCCAATATATAGAAATGGCTGCATATAGCCAACTTACGAGGGTAGTTACAAAAACCAGTAATGAAATGAAAATAAGAAATTTCCGTAAAACTTAGATTTTCTTACTGTACACTCGCATATTTTTCTTTTTTTTCTTTCTGTGGACCTATGATATCCTACTGTGTGTAAACTTTACCACATGATTCTGTGGTCCATTTGCCAATGAGAAACCCATCAAAGTCGTTGTTAACTGCCAATACGACAGTACTAAGTGAGTGAGTAAGTGAGTGAATGAGTGTTGTTGCTAAATAATGTCATAAAAATAGAAATTTAAAAAGAAAAATGAAAAGGAATGAAATGGAATTCGAAAGGAAACTCTAAATTGATTTTAAATAAATATTGTTTTTATTTTATTTTATTTTTTTCAAGTAAATGCAATCAAATATTTCCAAAGAAATAGCAAGTAAATATAGTTTTAACTTTAAATATGTACTATTCTTACTGGGGCTTTAGGCTTTAATTATCATTGAAAGAAATCTTTTTCTGTTTTAAACGTTTGTTTTTATTTTTGTTTTAAGTATTTACTGGGATGTAGCAATTAATTTAATTAAATCCCTTTTATTATAAATAATTTGCATAGCTTCTTAAACCTTTAAAGGGAAAAGGATAATTTTTTTTAGTCTTTAATTTTAGTCTTTTTAATAAATAAAGGCACATTTCTATATTTTGCTCCCAATTTGTTACGCTAATGAGTTACTTATAAAGGATTTACTTCCTCAATTTTAGTCCTTAAATCATTAAGTTCATTCATGACTTGATTTAATGCAAAGAAGCAGAAGCAACACTTTCTCCAGAAAATTTTTTTTCCTACACAATTTCATTTCAATCATTATAAGTTATGATGATTGCAAGTCAAGATACATTATTTCCATAATTTCTATTTGTGGATTATACACCCTCAGTCTCTTTCATTTCCCTTGCTATCTGTGTAATAACCGCTAATTTTTTTTTTTTCTTTACTGCATACTTTATGCGTGTGTATTTTATTATTTTTTGCAGCACACTTTCTGGGGTTGCTAACGTTGCTAGGCATTCAGAAATTTATGTTAATTAATCTGTAGGTTGTTTGGTTCAGTTATTTTGGTTTTTTGTACTTTATTTATTTTTGGAGAAAGCCTTAACGTAATGAATTATTCCTACACTTTTCTTAAAAGGTTAAAAAAAGCCCTAGAAATTGTTTGGGGGAAACATTTTTACATATAACCTGTTGATTTGTTTTTTTTTCATTTATCCATATTTTTATGCTTTAAAAAATTATTTTAAAAGCGAAAAAGAATTATTTCTATATACTCGTAAGTCATGTAAAATTATTTTTAGGTACTCCCCATAAAAGAATTAAACTTAACCACCGGCCACTATGGAAACTGTTATAGTCAACATTTTATGGATTCAAGAATGGGTATGAAGCACAATGACAGAGAATTAACTTTTGAAAATATAAAAATAATCCCACTATCATTTGTGTTTTATAGAATAAATCCTATTTTTAATTTAAAAGGGATTTAATTAAACTCGTCTCTTAATTAAACTTCTCTCGCATAATTTGATTGCATTTATTTTAGAATGTTTTTTTTTTTTTCATTTATCCATATTTTTATGCTTTAAAAAATTATTTTAAAAGCGAAAAAGAATTATTTCTATATACTCGTAAGTCATGTAAAATTATTTTTAGGTACTCCCCATAAAAGAATTAAACTTAACCACCGGCCACATGGAAACTGTTATAGTCAACATTTTATGGATTCAAGAATGGGTATGAAGCACAATGACAGGAGAATTAAACTTTTGAAAATTATAAAAATAAAAAATTATAGAAGTGTAAGCGTTTTAATTCGAATTTGAATACCCTTCCACACTAACTATACCCTTCGATCCCACTATCATTTGTGTTTTATAGAATAAATCCTATTTTTAATTTAAAAAGGGATTTAATTAAACTCGTCTCTTAATTAAACTTCTCTCGCATAATTTGATTGCATTTATTTTAGAATGTTTTTTTATTTTTTTTATTTTTTATATGCATGAAAAACTCCAATTGCAAGAGAGTTTTAAATAAGTATTCACATTATAATTGTAATAAAAGCATAATTTTCTTAATACGCTATGCAAAAGTATATTAAAGCTGAAGGGATTTAAATACAATAATTAAACTATTAATTAATATTTATTAAATGCTACTGCATATTAAATTATATACACAATATAAGGTTAAAAATAGTATTTTAATTAATTAAATATTATTGAAAACTGTAAAGCAATTTTGCGCAAAGCAATTTATTTTCTTTTATAAAATCTTAACCACTTATTTGAAGTACAACCCTAAAGACATTAATTAAAACATTGTATTTATTACTACGTATGTATTCTAAAATTATATTAAATTTAAACAACTACTGCTACAGGCTACTACTACCACTATGCTAATGCCAAGCAAATGCTTGACAATCCAAACAAAAATATGCGTGCATTGGTAAAGTTTTTAATGCATTGAAAATTAATTTATGTTTTATAAATAAGAACTATCACTTGGCTATCAATGCTAAAGCCTCAACGAACTAACAAAACAGCTGACAATTAAACATATTAATCATAAAGTTAGGCGGAGTTTACTCGAGTCCTATTTCTCAACCATCCTAAAGTCTCAAACACATTTCTCACTAAATTCTGTGTGTCCAAGAACTCCCCATCTTAGGTTACCAAGAGCCGGCCATGTCACAGAAAATATGTTGTAGGGTTTCCTTTTCTTTTTCGTCATTGCTTTTGCAGAACACGTTATGGGGTATTTCCGGTCTTCTGGCATGAATAATCAGAGGTCAGTGTCATGTTATAACTGTTATGAGGTTCCTTATATGGAATCTTGAAAGGCTGAAAAGAAATTTCATTCTACATATAACCGCATCGGTCCAGATCTGTCTGGTGTCTGTCTCTACAAGTGATATCTTGTGGTTACCTTTGATGTCCTCATGTACGTACATGAACCCAAGTCAGGCTTCCGCTATCTCGTCCAGAGACATCCGGCATTCTTGGACAACTTTAGATGTAGTACACACATTCCCTAGCCATCGAATGATTGCCTTATCGTTACTAAATATATGTAAAGGGTCCACCAAATAACTTTATTTTTTGAAAATGCTTTAAAAAAAAAAAACTACTGAATATTTTCTTAAATTTCTTTTTTTATTTGAAAGTACAATCCTTCCGGTTAATAATCGAAAATAATTTCATTAAAATGGCTGCCTCGGCTGGCCATGCAGTAGCCTACACGATGGGTCCAATTTTTAAGCACATTATCTATTGCGTGTAGATGTATTTCACCAATGGCTTCACTTATATTGTCCTTTAAAGCGCCAATTGTTTCTAGCTTTTCGGCGTAACACTTATCTTTGACGGCACCCCACAAATAATTGTCCAACGGTGTCAAATCGCATCAGTAAGGTGGCCAAACGACATCAGCTCTGTGGCTGATAATGCGATCTTCAAAAACAGGGCGCAAAACATCGAGTGTAGCTTCGGCTGTGTGGCACGTAGCGCCGTCTTGTTGAAACCAAATGTTGCCAATATTCTCCTCTTCAATTTTTGTGAACAAAAATTCGTCAACATGGCCCGATAACGATCGCCATTCGAAGAAAAATGGCTCAATTATGCTAATTAGACCAAAATCCGCACCAAACAGTGACTCGTTTTGGGGGCGTTGGCTTTTCAATGTATGCATGCAGGTTTTCTGTGCCCCAAATGTGACAATTTTGCTTGTTTACATACCCGCCAAGATCAAAATGAGCTTCATCTGTAAAGATGATTTTTTTTTTTGCCAAAATCGGCAAGTCGATCGCAGGCCCATTTAGCGAATCGAAAACGCGTATACACAAACATATTCGTCCAGCGGAAGGGTAAAACTAATTATCTGTCAAATCAGATATGATTTCCATTCACGAAATGAGCACTAGTTGAAAAAAACGTTAGATGGCGGATCCGTGGTGTACCACCATACGATATACCCTGATGCCGTAATTGCTTGAAAAGTACTTCAATAATCTGGTAGGGCGACAAATAATTTGAATGACATTTCCCAGGAGGTTTAAACCATTATCTTAAAAGACTACATCCGACATCTGAGCTCTACAACCATAATCGAAACTGATTTTGACAACCCGTTGTATGCAATGTTCAGATAAGAAATGTTTCTCATTCAAAAATATAGCCTAAGAAGATTTGATTGTATTTCGGATTTGTAGTAATTTAAATAAAATAAAGTGATGAATATTTCTTTAGTTTTTATTTAAAAAAAAAACCATTTTTTTTTTTCATTTTCATTAGAATACATAAAAATTATGCATAAAATTTATATATAACGAGAGAGTGTCTCTGATTTTGTGTAAAAAGTGTATTAAATTTTGCATAAACCTGGCTTGTATGTGTGTAAAATGTATATAAAAAAACAACAACAACAACACTATGAATATGTTTGTTATGTTCTCTACCTGTGCCTTGTTGTTCTTGTTCTTGTTATCGTTGTTCTTAAGCAACTTATTTTATGGCATTTCATTGTTCAAAATGGCATCTTATGGTGATGTTTCTGCTCCTGCTCCTGCTCCTGTTGCTATTGCTCCTACACATAGCTATTGTTCTTAAGATTTCTTTATGGTAATTTGTTGTTTGTTTTGTTTTGTTTTATACTTGAGGATTTTTCATTTTACGTTTTGTATGAATTTTTAATAACAAACAAAAAAAACCAAAAAAAAACAAATAAACTGATCAAAAAACAAAAGGCAAAGAATAGCAAAAGGGCAGTAGGGAGACAGAGTGAAACAGACAGTATAATAAACAAACAACAACAACAAATAAAAGTCAAATTCATACAACAGGCAGGATTCTTTTCTTCAATGTTGTATTTTTTTTTTTTGTTTCTGTTCACCAGCCATACTCAAGCTGCTTAGAAATTAACTTAATGGTTATGGATAAAGGATATACCTGAAGGAGAGAATAGGATAGCATTAAGGCAATAAACTATATAGACATTTGCCTTTTCTGTCTCCCACCCTCTCACTCTCTCTCTCTCTCTCTCTCTCTCTTTTTCTACCTTGTGAATATTTAAATTTTTTAGCTCAACCTTAGAATATGAATATAAAAATATTTTTCTCGTATTTTTTCTGATATTTTTTTTTCCATATTCTTTTGGTAAATCAGACTCTTAAGGACATTGTAAAATGTAGTTTGAATATTTGAATACTACTAATGCAAATGCAAAATAGAATTCAAATTGATATGGTCTATGATCATGTGGTAAACAAAAGCCATCCCATCCATACATACACATTTTATAGGGGACATAAACCCACATGTATGTACGTAATGTTACTTAAACCACTTTTTTCATGAACCAAACAGTTCATGAAAACTAAAAAATTTTTTCCATTTCTAAGGCTGTTCTGTTCTGCCTGTCTGTCTGTCTGTCTATGCCTATTGCTTGCCTATCTATGTCTATATTTATGACTATTTTAAATTATAATCACTTTTCCCAATTGGTTTTTACTTTATTTTCTTCTTTTTATTTTATTTATTTTGATATTTTTTGAAGTTTGTGTTTATAGGTAGTAAAGGGTAAAATGGCAAATGGTAGATGGTAAAATGGTAAATAGTTTATTATCTGCAATAACTTTTCATTTTTCGATTTTCATTTCGTTCGCTACACTTTAATTGAAGTGGGTATAGAAAATATACCAAGTTCTAGTACATAAAAACATACAACAACAACAATAGCAGCAGCAAAAATTTAGGTCATCCAGTGTGTTTTTCTCATTATTGTTTTAAACACAATCAGGGGAATTTAAAAATTTTACAAATAAAAAGCAAAAAAAAACTTAAATATCCCTGGGAATTATTTATACGAAAAAAAAATTTATAATTTGAAAAAAATTTAACAAAATCAACACAATTATTGAATGATTTCTGATGAATAGCAAATTATTCCTCAGTGTCTATTTAGTTGAATTTATAGCAATGTTTTCTAACAAAACAAAACAAAAAAAAATTGTATCGCTTTAAGCAGAAAGAAGTTTCGTAAAGGTGTGTTAAAATAACCATTAGTTGATATTGTTCCAATTAGTCAGTAGCTCCTAACTCTGATGAGGTTCTCTACAATACATCAATCATGTATTACAAAAGAAGTTACCAAGAATCCTGTGTTTAAACAAACAAATAATCATGCAGCAATATGGGGAATGACTTTAGCAAGTATAGTGCTACATATCGTTTGCGTAGAGGGTTCATGCATCTTGCCCTGGATATGATATCAATCGCTTCTGGTCCCTCATAGGATGGCTTTCCAGATGAACGGACGGAGACCCATTAATAATTCCAAGTGGATAGCGGACCCTGTTATCGTATGTCAATTTTTATGTGTATTGGTTGAATGATGATAATTTTGTGCAATATTCCTCACTTTATATTTGAGTACCAGTCTTCTTAAAGTTAAAGTATTTTCTCCGATACTGGTAGACACTTTGAAGGTGATCATGAATAGTCATGCAAAATTTACTATTTTTATGGTCAATGAAGGATTTGATAAAGCTAAATCCCATGTGTTTTTACAAAACCTTTGCTTATTGGATTCCTTTATGATATGCTTCTTATATTTCTATCTGTTTAAACGTGTCTTACCACTTTATCTTTACAAAACTTTCCGTTTTCTAAAATTAAAACGATACGAGTATTGAAGGTAAAATTTCTATCTTTTTATTTCCTTTTCTTTTTTTTTTTTTGGAAACTTAAAGAATAGGAATCAATTTTTGAAAGTACCACTTAAAGTTAAAGATATTTATCGATGGGAAACAATCGAAAAGTAATTTTCTAATTTCGTTTAAGTTAATAAGCTTTATTTCATTCTCTTCTCTCTCTCTCTCTCTCTCTCTCTCTCTCTCTCTCTCTCTCCCACACTTAATCGAATACATACTCTTTTGACAATAAAGACTATTGTTATTGACGACAACAACAACAACAACAAACCAAATAACAATAAAAACATCGTACAAATAAACAAAACAAAAGAAAAGAAACGAAAATAAAAAGGTCGACATCCTTTTTGATTCACACAAAATTCTTTCTTTTTTTCTTTAATTTTTTTCATTACTTATACAACTAAACATTCACAGTACACACGCACACACATACACTCAATGTATGTAACAATTTTTCCCATTTCCTCTCTCTTTGTCCGACTCTCTCCAGCGATACATATAAAGATTTGCAGTTTATTGCAAACAAATAACAATCCTTTTGTTAAAGCAATAAAATGTGAAAGTATTGGTGTTTATCATGTACATATTTGGGAGAGGGCGATATAAAAGTGTATCTCAGTGTGTGTATGTGTGAGTGTTTGTGTGTGGGAGAATGAATCGATTCTTTTGTGCAAGTGGAATAAACTTTTTAAGGCCAGTTTATATGATTTTTTTTTGTTACACTTTTTATTTTTATCTTTTAAAAATAATCAATAATTTTATATCATGGATTTAAGGGGTTTTAAAAACCATTTTTTTTGTTTGTTTGTTATTTCTCAACATTTCGCCCAACCAGCCAATACACCTTAAGAGCAAGACAAGAGCGTGTGTGTACAATCGTAGTGTAAAAATAATGAAAATTTCTGCAAACACTCATGGATGGATTGTATGTAAATAAAGTTGGAGAAAATCGAAAGTTTAATTAAAAATCGTTTGAGAAAAAGCAAACAAAAAAAACTGATGAAGAAATAACATCCATGCCATCAATTTGAGTGAACCACGACCCACTACCCATGGCCCATGGCCCACGAAAACGTAATACAGTACGAGCTCGATTTGCGCAACCGAAAGGAAACCGGGGTTGTTGCTTTTACCGTCAAAGTTGTCATAACCGACCACTAAAAATCTTATATAAAAACTCACCACTCTTGAACTCAAATTCATTAAATTTTATTTTTAACATGAGAAAATAACTTATAAAGCAAAAGTAATAAAATTAAAGTTTTGTTCATAAATAAAAAGCAAAACAAAAAATTATTTTCGTACTTATTTTCTTTCTCTTTTTGAAAATACATAAAATTATACCTTTAATTTAAGGAGAAAAATGTTGAGATTTTTGTTTGAGTTTCCGACTTTTTAGCCTTTTGGAAAATCGCAGATTCCTTGATTTCTTGAAGAGCGCTTAATTTTTCATACGAAATGTCATTTTCTGTTGCCCATTCTATACAAATGTCAATGGACATGATGACATACATCTACTTTAATTTTTTGTCTTTGTTCAGTTTGTATTGTGTCTACAATTTCTTCGTCTGAAGCGTCAATATCAACATTTTCCTTCTCTGAATAGTCTTCTCTGATCCTTTCGGTAGTTTCATTATCTGTTAAGTTAATATCCGGCATAACATCCTGCAACAATTTGGAAATGGATGGTCTAATTGAAGCCTCTTCTGCTATCTGATACCGTAACAAAATCAATGATCGTCTTCGTCAGACATATCGCAAAAATGTTATCCTTTCTTTAGAAACCTTGCGTCCTGGTGCTGCCTTTTCATTTAAACTTACTAGAGTTGAATTTGGTAGAAGTCTGAAAGATAGACCAGACTCGTCGCAGTTGTAAATCTGATCCGGAACTAATCCTAGTTCATTGATCTTAACAGTAAATTCTTCTAAAAAAGGATATACACTCTACACCTTATTTGAAAGCTTTTCTCCGCATATTTTTAATCTGCGTATACCATGTCGCTTTTTGAAATTCTTTACCCATCCAAGGCTAGCATTAAATGTTCCCGGTTTTTCTCTCAATTTGTTGTGGAAAAATAGGCCTTTCGATTTTAAAATTTCCTCAGAAACCGGAACGTTATTTACTCTCGATTCGTGGGTACTGAGCTGCTTTAAGTGTTATTCGTTTTCCTGTACCGGATTCAGTGTTTCTAGCAAATTTTTGTATCTCATGATCATTTTTTTTAATTCTACTTACTGTGGACTTGTTAATTTTGTGAACAATACAAATCTTTTTACCAGATTCTCCAAGTTGCAATTTGGTCAAAATTTCAAGTTTTTGTTTAATTGTTAGTTTAACCACTTTTTTTATTACTCCCAAATTCAAAGAGAAAAATACTATTACTTGAACGTGTTAAAATATTTATTTATGGAATTTCCATAGATTTTTCCTTTTTAACCCAGGCAATCAAATATGCAGAAATCAGCGTATGGCATTAAATTAATTGAGAGTACACACAGGCAAGAAGAGATTGTTGTCTCTATGATCCTTATTATTGGCAAAAGTAAATACATTTCGAAAAAAAGATAAGAAAAACGATTTTAATTAATTTTTAATTGCAAAAAAATATGAAAAGAAATTCAATAAATACAACGTCAGTGAATTGATACAGCTTTTAAGCATAAATGTAAATGTAAAGTAAAATCCATTAATTTTGGGTGTTTTTTTCCTTTTTATCATGATTGAAAACATTTAAGAAATACTATGGGAATGTAGTAACATTTTAAGCATGATTATTAATCCATTTTTAATCTAAATTATTTTTTTTTCTTTTTTTGTATTTGTTTTGCTAAATCATTCCAGCAAATCATTTTCTGGGTTCATTTCATTTCATTTATTAGCCTTTTTAATGTCCCTTTATAACCTACAACTTCATTTTACCTTCGTTTCCTTGTTTCACAAAATAAAATAAAAAATAAAAATTTTAATTTAATTAATTTCGCCCGTATTGTCCCAACCACATCTTACATTTCCAATACCCTCAAAGTACACAGAGTGTTGCGGCTTCATTTGATCCCAGAAATATAGCAGCAGCTAAAAGCGTTGAAAGATTTTTATACACACAACACATGTGATTTTATAATCGTTGTCATGTCATCTCTAGGGGCCAACATACAGTTTTGGAGGACACTTGCACTACTAACACACGCACAACACAAAATGTATCCATCCTTAGATTTTTCCTGTAATTTTTGTACGATATCATCATTTGTTAAAAGGGGAAATGGAAATGGAAATAGTAACATAAACACTAACACAACCATAAACACAAATACAAATCCAAATGGAGGGAGTATAGTATAAAAGAGCACTGTAATATATTACATGTCCATTATGGAATACAAAAAAAAAAAATGAAAGAAACAAATAACTGCTACAGTTTGTGTGTTTTGCAGATGACACCAAAGATATTTTACAAAAATTCTTTCTTTTTCTTTACCTCTCCCTCTCTCTCTCTCTCAATTTCTCTTTAGCCGTTATGCTGTGCAGTATGAGAATATGCATGCATACATATGGAGTAGTGTCGTTTGTGGATGCTGCTTTAAAACAAATATAAATGTTCAGTATGCAGTGACATTTCATTAGAGATTTAATAGACAGCAAAAACTGATTGTGACAAACGCATACTCTTACATTTAGATTCAAGTAAAAGGATAATATAACTGTTATTTCCCCCCTCACATACACATACACACACACACAAACATACATACATACACCCACTCTCATAAGTATGTAAACATATAAAGATAACCATTAACTATGCCATTACAATATAAAGAGACAAGGAATGGAAGAGAAATAGAGAAAGATAGAGAGAGAGAGAGAGAGAAAAGTATAAGAATGAAGTGTACTCTACTCTATAGCTAACGGAAATAGTATATAAAGTTAACTAATTAGTAAAAACATTTAACATTTTTAACTGATAATAAAATTTAATTTAATTTTATAAAAAAAATTATTCCTAATTAACACATTATCGTTATCATCCCTCATAGTATATAATTAATTATGATAACTACTATCAAATTTTGCTTACAAATCGCATATTTATAGCTTACAATTCGTGTTACAATGCCCTTTATTAACCTACAAAATTTCTTTAAAATATCTTCATTAATTTTCAAGCTCGCCACATATCCTTTTTTCATATTATGAAACGTATTTTATGTATATGCAGGTCTATTTAATTAAACGTGTCTATACAGCTGTAAGCAAATAATTCTTTTTGTTCAAAGTAATGCTAGAATGCTATGGACAAGTGTTTTGTTTTGTTTTGCTTTTTTTCTATGATTTTATTTGTTTAATGGCCTCAATACTTCCGGACTGTATATCAATCCTTTTTGTGGTTGTTTGTGCGTATTCTTGCTTGTCTGTTGAAATATGTTGTTTGGATTTTCTGTAAATGAATGCATCTAAAATTAAATGTTATAAATATGCATTTATTTACAGGAAGAAATATGATGTTGTGTCATGTGTAAGGGAAGTGGTAAATAAATTGTTTTTCTGGAAATATGTTGGTTTCAAAGTTTAAGGATACACTTTGCATATATGAGGGACTTGGCCTAAGGTAAATACATTATTCATAGGCATGTTAATTTTGTACAATACAAGCGTAATAGAAACGTAAAACGTATGTCTAGTTTTTGTAACAGGTATGCATGTACATTCGTAATTGTAGAATTCATAATTCTGCTTTAAATAATTTATTTGTATGAATTGCTTTAGCTGTAATTGAAATGACCCTTAAGTCTTAATAATTATGTCTATTACATTGTTTGTTATTTGTAATGTCCTTTAAGGATTTTGTTCACAGTGTGCCAACATTAAAGATGTCAATATAGCAAGCAAAAGGAACCAAAAAAAAAAACAAAAAACAAATAATCATTTTTATATTTTGTCTTGATTTAGCAAAAAGAGAATGTAATAAATTCTAATTAATATAACATAATGACCTTTGACCTTCAGAGACAAAATGGAAATCTACTAAACAATACACAAATATCACATACGTACATACATATGTAGAGCCCATAAAGGAACAAGCAAAACCTTATAAGGCCTACAAATTAAAATTGCAAAAGGTATCCTGGTATATTTCTGCTATATTTGTTTTCTTTTTTGGTATCAGACTATGTGTGTGTGTGCTTATTTTGATCTGTGTCAAATGTGATTTATCATTGGCAATAAACGTTATGGACGTTGTCTCCTCTGGGTATCATTATTTACAAATATCACAGTGATGAATGATGCTTTTTCGTTTCTTGTTCCTTATCAGAGATACCTTTTTTTCAATTTCTTTTTTCCGTTTTTATGTAAAAGCCCACCCTAAACTGTTCGATAGACACCGAACAAGCCAAAAACGTATCAAATGCCTTAGAGAGATACACCTGAAATATCTAATGTTAGCACTTCGTTATTGTGACTTTTTTTTTTATCTCAATACGTCACTATATGATGTATTACATGAATGTTATGAAGGACAAAAAAAAAAAATGTAGAAATAAAAAAAGAAAAAAAAAACATTCACGACATCCTGCTATCAATCATAACAGGTTCAGCGTTAAACTTATAGCAAGTTAAGCTTATTAAAAGTTTTCTTATCGTTTTTGCTTGCTTGCTATACTCTTTACATCAAATGGTTAAAACTTAAATTCATACTCACTTAAAAAGAAAAGTTCTTTTGGCAGGATTTCTTGGAAATGTCATAAAAATGTTCAAAAATTACTTTGTAATTGATAATGATGGGTGATGAGGACTAACCTTGTGTTAAACTGCCAACACTTCAAATATCCAAACTGTATTATTAATAGTTAGGAATAATAAGAGAGTGACAATGTTATTATTTAATAATACATTATGTTAATAGAATGACAAAGTTTTTATTTTTTGTTAAACTGGTAAATAGAAAAAGAAAACGAAGCAAAAAAACTCAAACAAACTCAATTTATTTTTTATTATATGAATACATACATTACAACTCCTCAATGCTATTACAATTTGCCCTGGTTAGCCTTTAGTTAGACGACGAAATTTGTTATCAATATGTGGGATATTGTAAAAGGAATTCACAATTTTTCCACAAAATTATTTCTTGCAAGAAAAGTGCCATCTTTTGAAAACTGCAAATAGTTTTTTATAAAGTACTTACATTACAATTTGTGTTTAAATAAGCTGAATACGTTGCCCAAATTGCATATGGATATATCCTATATTAACGAAGTTCACCGTATATCCTTTTTTTGAAATATTAAGAATTCATATCATTTTTAACTTTTCTGATTACTTTATTTCAAACACTAAAGCTTCTTAGTCTTTATGGTTACTTATTTAATGAAAAAGTCAAATTTTATTCTAAATTTAATCTTTAATATCGTATTTATGTATTTAACACGTTTCATTCCTTTCTTTCTTATTTAGTTTAATATTGAATTTGAAGAAAATTTTCCATTTACATTAAAATTACCCCTTGTATTTTTATGTTTCGCTTTGTCGTTTCTTTAATTGTGTACTCTATTGATTATTGCGTGTGTAGTTGGTTTTTTTTTTTCTTTTTCTTTTCAATTTAACCAAAAATATAAAAAGTGTTTATTATTTTTATTTACTTTCTTGGAAAAAGGAGGTCAAGAAACGTTAAAGAAAAATTGAAAAAAAAATACTCCACAAAAATATATAAATTTTTGAACAGTTAATAGAGAATATTGTTTCATTCTACATACACCCAAAAGCCACTACAATAAAATATTAAATAGAGAACAATGAGAAAAGCAACAGGAAAAAAGAAAGAAAAATATCCTGTCATGACTTTTAACTAAACTGAACCGCAATTGTTTGCTAAAGTATTTAACAACTTGGTATACTACAAGCGGTGTTATTGAAATACGTTATTGTTTAGATTTCTAAACACGTTCTTTAAACAGAAAAATTCTTGTAAATTTGCCCATTTACCTGTTTAAAACCTTAAGATATGTATGTACTTGCGAATATATTCTATACATACATTATATCCTTTTTTCTGTAACGATTTATTATGTTTTAAAGGCAATTTATCATTATATAAATGAGCGTAAATTATTTTAATTTAATAATATTTAAAAAAAAATTATTTTACATTTAAAAATAACGATATTTTTGTCTAGTTGACAAACAGTTGGGTAGAGTCTATTTATTTTTATCTATTGTAACTGAAGTCTTATCCTGTATCCTGTACATACATATTTATTTCTATTTATAGATTTCAAATCAAATCAAAATGCATTAAATTTCCATATTTTATTAACAAAGTAGCCATTTTTTCATTCCATTCACCTTTTAGCTATACACCCTGTATGCTATATGTACATATATTTACCTCGTTCTCTATTGCTGCTCTCTCATTTTCACTCTTTCTCACTCTTTCTCTCTCTGTCTCTCTTTTTTCTTACTGATTTTTTAATAAAACTTTTATTTATGCACTATTGTGTGCTTTTCTACCTGCCATAACAATATGTTCACTTTATATGCAAGCTAAAACGACAGCAGCAACAACAACAACAATAAAAACAACAATGACAGGAAAAATACCGACTACAACAACTACAACTACTACGACTACTACACTACAATAACAACAGTAGAAAAGTTTGCAACAACTATAGCAATTGAGGGTAAACAATCAATATTTTTTAAACCTCAAAATAGTGAGTGACTGACTTTGTGGCGAAAAATTTTCTATATGAGCACAGGTATATACATACACACATACATATATATATACATATTGTTCACTTCTCTGTGTGTGTATCACGTTCAGGAAAATGAAAATAAACAAAAACACTAATAACGGCAGAGAACAAACTGAACTGAAGAAAGTGGTTTTTTTTCCTATCTCTTGGTTTCGTGAATTTGCCTTCAAACCCTTCGTATTTGTGGTGGTTACTGTCTTCTACAAAATATGGCACACACACACACACACACACACATAAACATACACGAGCATATCCCCAATAAACATATGCTTTAGCGACGCAAACCCAACCAACCAAAAAATAATAAATAACGAAAACAGCAACAATCCTTTTTTGCGAATGTGTAGGTGTAGGTCTTAAGTTGAGTTGATATGAGCCAACTGCATGAGTATGTGTGTTGGTGGTGTATAAGAGTGAACCCTGTGGGTAAAAATATAACGTTTTCGTTTTCGTTGTCGTATTTACATATTTCTCTGCCTTTCTCAATGTATTTGTAGTTTTGGCACAAAACAATTTGTTTATACTCACTCTCTCTCTCTATCTCTCTCTCTATTTCACATACCTACACTAAATTTTCTACCACATACAGTGTTTTAAACACAATGCAAATTTTTTTGAAAGATGGTATGAGGTTTGAAACCAATGTAAAAACCATTATAACACCAAAACTAATGTATGTTTATACAAACGTGTGTCATTATATGTGCAGCATTTATGTGCTAGTGATGGTGACAAATACCATAACAAAAAAAAAAAAACAAATGATTCTCCCGCTGTGATTAAAATGTAAATTACAAAAACAATAAAACACCCACCTCTCCCCCCCACCAAAAAAAAATAAACCAAACAAACTATGTTCGTATAAATTTACGAATAATTTGTTTACGTTGGACGTATGAAACCGTCCATTATTATTGAAATAAAGTAAGAAAACAGGGGAACGATCAGCGGGAGTATAGAAATGGAATTTAATTTTTTATTTCAAACAAAATATTTGAAATATCCTGCTTATAAAAAAAAAACATGATAAATTTTTCAACTTAACCTAAAATTCCATAGAAAAAACTTTCTTTTATCCAGAGTTTATATTATGTTACGAAGCAAAACTGGTTATCCACTACAAAGTAATTGTTATCAACATTTGTTGTGTTGCTTGATTTTGTTTTTCATTATTAAAGATTTTTTTTTTTAAGAAATACTTCAAACTGTTCAAAAACTTGTGTTCAGAATTTCTTCCATCCAGTTAAAGAAAAACTACTAAATTGAAACTAAAAATTTTAAGAAATATTTTCATATTTCATTCGAATATTTAAAGGTAACGTATTTTTTCTTTTCACATGTTTGAAGATTTCGAAAATGGTATCGTTTTACTTACTTACTTATGCTTACTTTAATTTATTTTTAAAATTTTTTAAAAAAGATTCACTCAAATAGTTTAAATTAACGCAATACATACATACAATTTTTTGTTATCGATTTTTTATCCTTGTATTTCTAATTTTTATTTAAAATTTGTTAATTTTTAAAATTTGTTCGTTGATTTTTCTTTCCACGAATATTGCGAACAATAAAAGAAATCTAATTGTAACCACACACACACACAATTAACACGTTGATAAAAAGAGGAAAAAACCATTTCAGCTACTTTAATTTTTATACAAATGCAACGGCAAGAGATACAGTGAGTGACAAAACAATGGAAACTTTTTCAAAAATTTAATCGGACAAAATTGAAAATTGGAAAGAAACAAATTGGAAATTGCAGTTCATTAGTATGTATAAAAATAAAAAAAAACTATATTATTAAAGAGTTGAAGCCTTCTCTAATTTGATGAGTGTTTACAGTTCTTGACTCAAAAAATGTTCTAATCTTTTTTGAAAGTTCTGATTTGTTAAGTCCATATTTATCACATATTGGTTCTTTTTTTTTTTTTGCTGAAATTCAGCATTGAAATCGTTTTTTTTAATAATAAAAAGCACAAATATTTTGGGAATTTCTTAAGAATATTTTTCATGAAAAATTTGATAATCTCTTGAAAATTAGATACCTTATTCTACTTCATAAGATAATTTACACGGGACGGCCGGAATATTTATTTTGTCGAATTAAATTTGCTAGATCCTACCGCGGTAGGAACATTATTCAGCAAAGATTTAGGACTCTTTTATCTCAGAGACAGTTTCTTATACACACCACTAGTCTTTGGAATTCCCTACCAAATTACATCCAGAATCTAGGCAATGCAAACGCGTTCAAGAAGGAGTTATTCAAATTATTTTCATGAGTAAAATTTTTTACTATTTGTGATTTATTTTATAGGTCTATATAGGATATATTTTTATTCCCAGTTTTTTTTATACTAATTTTTGTAAATGGTAACTTTTTTTTAATATTCTATTTTTTTAATATTCTATTTTTAATATTTTCAACTCATTTATTTACTTACTTACTTGCTTTTTTAATTTTTTAATTTCTTTATATTATATTTTCTTCTTTATATTGTTAAACGTATTTTTGTTTCACTATTAATTTTTAAATCTTAATGATTCCTAACATAGCACTGTCACTTATAAGATTCATATATTGTTGTGCTATGTAAATTATAATAAATAAATAAAAATAAAATAAATTTTTAGTGCAATTTTAAAAAAGTTTCAATTGTTTTGTCACCCACTGTATGTATCACAGAAGTTGTATTCATATTCTCTTTTTGTTATTCTTCTCTTCTCAAATGGCTTGTTTGAAATATTTCGACTATTAAGCAGACAAAGTGTACATTTATTTGTATAATTCAGTAAATGTCGTATAGTAAGTATGTATTTGTTGTTTAACTATAAGATCTCTCTCTCTCTCTTACACACACATACATATACAATATACTATATAAATATGTAGCATAGTATAAGGCGGTATTAGAATGTTTAAAATTTTAGCACATTTTCTGAACGTGTGTTAGAACATAAAGAAAGAAGAGAAAGAAATTTTAACGGAAAACCTATAAAACATACCGTAGTTAAGGAAATTTATGTAGTCTTGAACAGACTTAAACACATACAAACATACTTTGTCAATTATGACACAAAACACAAGAGTATTTGTGAGTGATAAAGAGTGAGTTTCTGTTTATATTCTTCTATTTACGTCACTACATATAAAGTGCATTAAAAAAAATACATATGCGCTCTTTATTTCAGTTTGAATATATAGGAATATTTTTATTTATCACTGTACAAATTAAGTACATATTTGACATTAAGGAAAAGAAAACAAAAAATGTGTCTTATAATATACGTCAATATTTTGTGTGTGTATGTATGTGTGTTAATGTAATATTATCCTTAAAAATATGTTATTTTTTTGCGATTAAAATTTTCATTCGTTTAAAATCATAGTTATTGTTATTGTAACAATGTTTTTCTATGTAATACACTACTAACAAAAATTATAAATAGAATGATATCAAAGGAATCAAATTTCCTCGAAAAGAATATTCTCCCTTAGTTAAATAGATTTCTAATAAATTATCTTAAAAATGAAATATTTTCATAATTTATTCTGAAAATATCCAAATAACGAAATGACATCTATATTTAGCTGCATATTTTCTTGTTTAAAATTATCAAATAATAATTATTGTTTAACAAACAGTCTGTAACTTAACAACCAGCCCACTAATCCATCATAATGATAATTACAAATAAATTACAAATTATTGTTATTATTTTTAAAAATATACAGCTTTGTAGTCTATAATTAATGGAAAATACTAAGAAATTCATATAACAATCAAAATTATCTTGTTCTGTAGAACGAACGGTTTGGCCCCAACCTTTGGATAATTTCATCAAAGATTCACAAGTTACCCACACCGTTAGGGAGTTTTCTTTATTATTGTGTAGACAGAACTAAACATATATGGCTGGAGGACTATAATTAGGCTTATCCAATTTTCGAAATAAAAATTAAACATAACTCAGTGTCATAGCTATTCTATTTTATAGCAATTGAATAAGAATCAAATAAACAATTACCACGACTACGTAACAACCACTACAACTATTGCTTTAACTATTCTACAATTACTTCAGGCGTACTAATAGCAATAATACTACTAAACTAGTACTAATATTATTATTACTGCAGTAGTATTACTATTATATTTACTACAGTAGTACTACAATTGTTGTTACTTTAGTAGCGATGCTATTATGATTACTATTAGCAAAACTGTTACTGCTACTATTACTACTGCAATCACTACTCCGCTACTACTACACTACAGCTACAGCTGGTTTGCTACTATATCACTGTGACTGTTATACTGTTAATACACTACTACTACCACTACTTTGCTACTGCTACGTTGCTACTTTAACACTGTTACTACTCTGCTATTACTACTACTCTTACTAATATTACTCTCCTACTACTACTAAACTATAATTGCTACATTATTACTACTATCACTACTGCAATCACTACTCCGCTATTACTACAATACAGCTGCAGCTGGTTTGCTACTATAACACTGTGACTGTTATACTGTTAATACACTACTACTACCACTACTTTGCTACTGCTACACTACTGCTACGTTGCTATTTCAACACTGTTACTACTACTTTTACTAATATTACTCTCCTACTACTACTGCACTATAATTGCTACATTATTACTACTAAATTAGTACTACTATTAATATTAATACTAGAGTAGCAATACCATTACTACTTCAGCACAAGTACTTTTACAAAAATCTTTTAACAGAGATCAACATTTATTTACGTATTAAAGTTATGCAATTTAAGTTTCAATTCCTTCGAATTAATCTTACAAGTGTTTGGACTATTGAGTGAGTGAAATGGGAATAATTTTAGAAAATATTTATAAAATAAATTTTCATTGAAGACTATCTTAGGATATTGAAGATTGAGAAAACAAAAAAAAGAGAAAGATAGTGTTGTATTAGCAATGAAAGAAATAAAATTATAAAGTTGGTAATTGCTTTTAACCTGATTTTATTTCTTTTACGCTTCGTCCTATGGCGGCCATGTCTCTCTTCAATCGGTTTATAAGTGTCGTTTGTAATAAAATTGCTTTTGAAGTTTACCAAGGTAGAGACAAATATTGAAAGAGACGTTGTAATGCCATAGCAACAGATTTTAAAATATGGATGGGAGGTGCTGCTAAATTTATTCTATTAGTGTAACAACAAAAACTAATTAACATTTTCAGTTTAGGTGGTATGTATTTAAAATGACTATAAATTTTCCTTACTTTTTCGAAGAATTTCAAAACAGATAGACGGACAGACAGACAGACAGATAGACAGATACTGTCACATTCAAAGGTTACATTGTGGTTTTTCTTAACAAACCAACAAAAAAAAAAACACTGCACTCATCTTAATGTTCATCTTTTCATTTGTTCATTCGTTCATTAATTGAACAAAAACCAATTTAATGTCAAGATCTCATGCCCACATTCTCCTTCCCTCCGTCTTATTCTAAATCTCCATCCAACCAATACATTTTCATTTCGAATACATATTTATTTTTGGAATAGAGCTAAACGTGGGAGCAGGGATGAAATGTGGGATATCATGGAATGGTATGAGGTTTTGATTTGTGTTAAACTGTAAAAATTGTAAATTGTAAAGCTTTATTATAAAGTTACTTAATTAGATTGAGAAGCCATGGTGATGGCAATGATTATTTCTGTTTCTTCTTCTTCTATACTCCATACATTGTCTTCTTCTTCTCCCGCCATCTTTGTTGTCAGTTTAAATAAGAAGAATCACACAAGAAATTATTCTGTTACAGTGATAATTTTATATCATACGAAGCAAAAGCAAACAAAAAAAAAAGAGAAGAGAAGAGAAAATGAAACATTAACGTTGATACTGACAGTATGAGGAGATGAGATGTTCAATTGTGCTGTGAATGTCAAATGCTCTTTGTTTAATGCTCATCATGCCATGTGATGTGCTCTAGGGAATGTCACATTTACACAGAGGGTCTCATGTAATTCCTTCATTTTTTTTTGTGGCTTAACTTTTAATCAAAATTTATAAGAGTCTTACACAAATTTTCACTTTTTCAAATACATAATTAAAAATAAATTAAATTTTTTGATATTTTCTCTTTCAATTAGACTGTTAATTATACCACATGCCTGCCTTGTGTAGGCAGAGATGTATTGAATGAACATATATTTGGGAAAACTTTATTGAATATTCTTGAAAGAATAAATAATGTTATTGAACATTTTCTTGTGAAATATTTTTTTTGAAATTAGAAAAATTCTAAAAAAACAAAGTCCAAAGGGTTCGTATATTTCCTAATTTTATTTACTTCTAAGTCATTAAAGTAGAATTCTGCTTTTCTTTTCCCTCAAACGATACTAAACGAAGGAGAAAAACGGAAAATACTAAAATTATAAATAAATAAACGGGCAATATACTAACCCCTTAAAAAATGTGTTATCGAAAGAAAACTGTTATCGACATATTTTCTTGTTATCATTGCTAATTTACGATTAGAAATGCCAAATAATAGGTTTTAAACGAAATTTAAAAGGTATAGACGTTTTTATTAAGAGATTTTATGTTATAGAAATTTTTACTTAAAACATCGATATGTTATCGATATTTTAAGCTCCTTTTGGAAATGCAATTAATTATCGAAAATGTTTTGTTGAAAATTTGTTTAAAGGCCTTTGTTATTCCTCAGAAATGATTTTACTAGGATAATGAAGTTATCGATATTTTATTTCCTTATTTTTTTTATCTCTCAAATGCTTGTTTTTGTTATGAAATTAATTTTTTAATATTTTTTGTTTTTTTTTTGGAAATCCTTTCATTCTTCTTTTAATTTTTTGTGCAATTTTAACATAAAATAACTTACGAATGGTATGCCAAACCGAAAAAACCAAACGAGTATAGATGCATACACACATACATTTGTATTGTATACACATACATACATATTTGTACATGTACAAATGCAAATATGCTCTCACCCACACTCTTGCATATTGTATGTTGTCAGCCATTAACAATAAAAGCATTTATGTATTATACTGACTCATCCATTCTACACATATACACAGACACAGACACATGTGCATTGTTGTCATATTTCAATAGCAACAACAACAACAACAATAATAATAATAATAACAAAAAACTACAATACCATCATAGTACGTATTGTGCGATGGCAAAAAAGGAAAAAAAATAGATGGGATTGTGGTAAAAACAATTTTATAAGCTAGAAATGGATTTATACACTCAAAGAATAATGTCTGTTATACCAAATGCCAATGGCAAAAAAAAAAAAAAATAAAAGCAATGAAAAATTGATAGTTTTTTCTCCAAAAGGTTTCCACAGTGATCCGTATGATTCATAATAAAACAAAAACAAAAAAAAAAAATAAAATATGAAATGAAATTTTTAACTCTGAATAACGTTGCAACCAACATTAAAAACTGCCAATACGTTTTTATAGAAAACACAGGACTGTCGCTCTGTATAGTGAGTGGTATTGTATAGGTGGTTAAGCTTTGTTATTTTTTTTTTTTTTAATAATTTTTTTATTTTCAATTTAATTTTTTTTTTGTTTTTAGTTGTTTTTCGATTTCAATTCGTAAATGTATTGATTTCAATATTGACAACTGGCAAATGACAATTGATATGTGAGTACAGCTGCTGGCTTATGCCAGCGTATGTAACGAGAAGTTACTGTGTAGGTGGTTGATTAAAGAAATTGGCTATAAAAAGAAAATGCACGTACGTATACCCATATTATTTACATACATACAGTAGCGAGCACAAAAAATGCAACACTGTGCCATATGATCTTTAATAGGATCTGTTTCAAAATAACGGTAACTAATTTATCTATTTTCTTTTGCTGTTAATTCTTTCAATTATAAGTTTTCAAAGTAACCACAGTTTACTCCAAATTCTGCTTTAAAAAGTTAAATATTTTTGAATTAGTGAAAAAAGTGCAAATTTTTAGCGAGCAAAAAAAAAAATGCAACATAATAAAAAAATAGTTAAAGTAAGTTATTTATTTAATTATAATTGAAAATTTCTTAAATAAGTTGATACAACATGTGTTTTGTAATAGAAGCAGCTCTCAGTTGACAGCAAAACTGCAATCATTAAAACCTTAGAAGAAGGAAAATCCATGCGTGAAGTTGGACACCTCTTTGGTGTAAATCAATCAACCGTATATCGGATTAAATCTCGATTTTCCTTGAGAAATAGTGTGGAAAGGAAACCAGGTAGTGGTAATCCTCGAAAAACTACCTCTCGCCAAGACCGCCAGATGATTGCACTGGTTAAAAAAGATCCACGAAAGACCGCAGTGGACGTTGCTAATTTCGCAAATGAGCAAAGAAACCTCTCATCAGTGCAATCAATAAAAAGAAGCGCCTGGAATTTGCAAAACGTTACAAGGATTGGTCAAATGAACAATGGGCTAAAGTCTTGTGGAGCGATGAAAGCAAATTTAATTTGTTTGGCTCCGATGGGATAAATTTTGTTCGAAGACCGCCTGGACAGAGATATTCTCCAAGATATCATCTTCCAACCGTAAAACATGGCGGTGGATCAATTATGGTGTGGGGTAAGGAACGATATGTTTAAAAAAAATTATTGATTTTACGTCACGTATTTACAGGTGCGTTTTCCCGTGATGGGGTAGGTCACTTAACTCAAATCGAAGGAAAAATAGACGCCAAGAAGTACTGTGAAATCCTTGGAGAATACATGCTTCCTCATCTGCGCGAAAAAATGCCTCCTGGTAGCATATTCCAACAGGATAACGATCCAAAGCACTCAAGTCGCTTAGCTCGCAACTTTTTAAGCGACAATGATGTCAATGTTTTGGATTGGCCATCACAGTCTCCCGATCTAAACCCCATAGAAAATCAATGGGAGCTATTAGATCGGGAAGTTAAGAGGAAACATCCGTCAAATAAGAGGCAATTAGAAGAAATTTTGAAAAGTGAATGGGAGAAAATATCCATTAACACACTTAATAGCTTTAGTCGACTCTATGCCTTCTAGGTTGCAAGAAGTCATAAAAAATAACGGCTACGCCACTAAATATTAATTTTAAGATTTTTTTTTTGTAAGAATTACTATTTAATTTAAATAAACACATTAAAATTTATGCTGTTGCATTTTTATTGCTCCCATGAAATAAATGACAAAATAATATCACATTAATTAAAAATATTTACATAATGTTATCGATAATAGGTATCTATAACTGTAGGGATTAATAACCCAAAGAAATATTTTGAACTGGTCACCATTTTTTTTAAAATTATCGCACTTAAAGATAATTTTACCCAACGTTGCATTTTTTGTGCTCGCTACTGTATACATATGTAAATGGATGTATGTATGTATATGGGGGGCTTGAATTTATAACCAATATAATTGCTAATAGTTTTTGATAGTATGCAGTTCTATTTTCAGGAGTTCTATAAAAATTATTGAATGAAATAAAAGTAAATTAAATTTACATATTTTATCATGGACGTCTTTATAAATATCTCAGGAAATAATATTTCATTTATTTACTTTAAAAAATATTTCTTCACTTTGTTCACCCATCAGCAATTAAAAAATCTATTCTATTCTTTATTTTGATTTTATTTCCTCTTATTTATGATGATAACTGCCATGATTTTTGCCAAAGAAAATATTTATTAAAAAAAAAAAGAGAGAAAAATAATCTAAAATTTAGGTTGTGTCGTTTTGACGCTGTGGCTAGCATTGTGGCAATCAATTATCACTGATTTCTATCATATGAATATGAATATGCATGCACAGGCATGCACAAATTAAATGTAAACATTGTGTCACTAATAACGGTTCTCATTCTCATTCCCGTTCTCTTTTTTTTATTGTTTTTCTTTTTTTGTTCTTAGTCTGTTATTTGTTATTGTTATTGTTTGGGTCATACATACATACATACGTTGTGCCTATAGTGACGTGAAATTTAAATAAAAGTTTTCATTTTTTTTGTTTTGTTTTTAATTAAAATATTCAATCAGCGCTTATTACGTATGAAATTAAATAAATAAAAATGATTTTTTTTTACGTTTTTGCTACCAGAGCAGAGCCATTGCTCTATTGCTGTTGTTGTTAGTGTATTTGTTAATAATAAAATGTTATTTATTTAGTCATGTGTGTCAAAAATTTAAATGGTTTTCAATTATTTTGCGTTTCTTTTTTATTGTTTTCAATTTTGTTGAGCCATTTTCCGTATCATGATATAATTTTTAACGGAAATGTGGAAAATATACCATAAATAAATAATAAATGAAATATTTCTTTCTCCTTTTAAATTAAATTATTTGTTTTTGTCATTATTAATGTCATATTTGTATCACTCAACAAATGGTGTTTATTTATTTTTTTTATTAATAAATAAAAATATAAAAAAAGAATTAAGAATTTAATTGAATTTAAATTTTGTTTTGTTTTTCGTTTTAGGCTTATTAACGGCAGTCATCAGTTGCATTGTATTTTCTATAAAAACAATAACAAAATACCACCAATAAATGGCCCATAAAATAAGGGAAATTTAATTAAAAGGCCGTTAAAAGAAGAAATATTTGTAAAAAGCGCAAAATAAGAAAAACGCTGTTGTATTTACACGCCCTACGTTGTTTATATAAATGTACAAGGACAGCAGCTGCCGTAGCAGCCCTCAACCACCACCACCATCAACAGCAACTGCCATAGACGGAACAATAACATCAACAACAACGACGACAACGGCTATAACGTCAATAGACGTAGCGGATACAGCTAATTCTCTGCCTCTAGAAACTCCTTCAACTCACTCTGTTAACGTTGCCGCAACACTACATGTCCGCTCTAATACTTTAGAGAACGAAGTTGAGGACGAGGACGGCTTTAGTTGTCCCTCTGAATCGAGCAGTGATTCTGATTACGAGGTACGTTCTTCTCGACCCTCTACTACTAGTACTACATCAACATCTTCTTCCTCAGCTGCGGCGGCGCCTGCAGTTGGAGCGCCGTGTTTAAGACGGCAAAAACGTACCACCGCCAACGCGAACGCCGCCGCTTATCGCTGTCATATTAATTCCGATGTGCGACTTTTACGCAAGATCGGTTATATTGCTTCACGTGTACGTTTTCTGGCCAAAATCTATGGTGACTTTAAGCTCGTAAATCCCTACAGTCCAGCTAAGCAGAAACGCCTCTTGCAGGAGATCTTACTTAAGCACTCAATTGTCGATCCCGAACGTGAGTTGGCAAAAACAGCAGAGAATCCTAATACGACAGTAAAGAGTCTTACACCGAACAGTTCTGTAGCCAGCAGTTATTGTTGTCTGCCGCAAAACGAAAGCTCCTTCGAAGACGACTCCGTGACGGGCACAGTGAGGCGAAAATCATCCACTTCGGTAACAGCTTCGGCTTCGAATTTTCTGCTCGAAGATTTGCTGATACAGTTGTATGAAGATCGCCGTAATAAAGTAACGATAATACGCCGCAGACGGAGCAGGCGTAGCAGTGCTGGAGCAGCCAAATTACCGCGTAATCATCTCATCATAATGAGCAGTAAGACCGCCAGCAGCAGTGTTGAACGTCTTTTACAATTGGAGAACGAAGACGAAGGCGGCGGTAGTGGTGCTGGTGGTGGTGGTGTTATCGGTGGTTTTGGTGTTACTGGCAGTGAGAGCTCTGATAGACTTACCAAAGGTACTCATTTTTTTAATGCCAACATAACAGCTTCAACAACAACAACAGCAACTTCTAGTCAGCAGCGCAGTAGTACTGCTTTCCTGCAGCCAGCCATACCAGGAGATGAAAATCTTCTTAAGCGCCGTCGTGCAAGTGACTGCACTCCTTCCCATCCCGGCCAAACCTTAAGTAATCAATTACAAATAACGTTAAAGAACAACAATTGCACAAAATTTCCCTTGCACCGTGGCAGTTGTGGAGCCGCCGGTGAGCATTTATTAGCAGCCAATTCTATAGCCAATCGACAGACTTTAATTTTAAGCAAATCCTGTGGCAATGTTGATACCGGTTTGGGTCACACCAATACTGCCCTCTATGGCAGTGCAGATCTGCGTAATTTAACTGTAACCGCTACCACCGTTACCGGCAGTTCAATTACAACGACCACTGGCAGTGCAAATGTTGCGGGTGGTGGTAGTACAGGTGGTGGTATCGGTGGCAATGGCTTGGGTTCAGCTCAGACCAATGGCAACAACGAGTACAGTATTGTTCAATTAAATAACACCATAATACAGTGTCATTTCAACGATGAAGACTTTAGAGCGCTGGTCAAGGATCTAAAGCGTAAAGTCGAATACACCGAACGCATGAATTGGTTATGTAAGTAGAGTTTTAAATTATTTCTTTCATTTTTGTTTTTTTTTGTTTTTGTAGTTGGAACATACTTTTTTTTATATTTTTTTTTTCTTTTTCTCTAGATGTGATATTTTGTAGATAAAAAGATTTTCCTGTTTTATGAAAACAATGTTTTATGAGTACAATTTCACATTATGAAAGTTTCATTTCCTTTCCTGTAAAATTTTCTTTGATCTTTCCTAATGTGAACAAAGATTAACTGTAATTTGTATGTTGGTTAGATGTAATTTGTTTGTTTGTTTGTTTTTTTTTTCTATTTAAACAAACAAATTACATTTCAGTTAAATGTTTTTAATGATAGAGAGAGAGAGAGATTGATTGTTTTTCAATAGTTGAAGGATTACAAAAGAACTCTCACAAGATACCTTTCTTATGAATATTTCCTTTCATTATTTTATTATTTTTATTAACGAATTATATTCGGTAAATGTTTTAAATGTCCTTTACATACAATGTAGGCTGCATAAATGGGCTAATATACTTCCTAATGGTATTTTTTCGATTTTGTTTTATTAAAATAAATTTATTTAAACAAATTAATCTTTTTTATGTGATAAAAAGGACATTTGATTGTTTATGGCCTAAGTGGGGGCACATTCAATGGATTCATTTAAAATATCTTAATGACTTGACCTGAACAAGGATATTTTATGACTTCGTTCGAGCTAAACGTAAATCATCTTTGTTTTCCTCTGAGATGTTTTACGGGGGCGTATCATCTGCTAGTCAGCTTGATATTTCGAATTTGCTGACTTCTTTCAGTCTACTTATAGGCAGTTGGATTCGGGCCCCGATCTGAGTAGCGGGTATCCTTATTCAGTGGGAAGTGTCTCTATTTCTAACATATATTCATTTGATGAGGAGTCTGTTCTTGAGTCTTTGTCTGGACTGAAACTTACATACTTGCCGGGCCCTGACGGGGTTCCGGCCTGTATTTTAAGAAAGTGTGCTGTTGTCTTGAGTGGTCCTTTGACCTTTATATTCAATGAGCTTCTGAAAGTTGGTCATTTTCCATCTATTTGGAAGAGTTCGTTTATAATTCCTTTGCATAAGTCGGGTAATAGATCTAATATTTCCAATTACAGGGGTATTGCTAAGCTCAGTGCTATTCCCAAGTTGATGGAGAAACTTGTGACGGTTTATCTCTTTTTTAATACAAGATCTTTAATATCTCCTTTCCAGCATGGTCTGTCACAAATCTTCTTGAATTTACTACACATGTTTTCAGGGGCTTTCTTGTCGGTGCTCGGACTGATGTAATTTATACTGATTTCAGTAAAGCTTTTGATAGGGTTGATCATAGTATTTTGCTTCTTAAACTTTCACTAATCGGTATTCCTGATATTATTCTTCGTTGGCTAGACTCTTACCTCTCCCTTAGGACACAGAGGGTATTGTTTAGGAATTTATTGTCTAAGACTGTATATGTTACTTCTGGTGTTCCGCAGTGTAGCCATTTGGGTCCTTTACTGTTTTTATTGTTTCTGAATGATCTTCCTTCTGCTCTTTCTGATTGTAATATTCTGATGTATGCTGACGATGTTAAATTATTTTATACTTTTGATGATGATCATGGCCAGGCTGTTCTTCAGCGAAATATTGATTTGTTTGTTACTTGCTGCAGGATAAATTTAATGGATCTTAATTTGAAAAAATGTAAATGCATGGTTTTCTCTCGCCTTAGTGTAATCTCGTCCACTTATTTGTTTAATTCTTGACCTTTGGAAACTGTGCCTTCATTTCTTGATTTGGGAGTATTATTGGATATTAAATTGTCTTTTATTGATCATATTAGTTTGATGATTGGCAAGGCTCGAGCTGTTCTTGGTTTTGTGAAAAGATGGGCTAGGGAATTCATTGATCCTTATATAACAAAACTACTGTACATTTCACTTGTTAGGCCTATTTTGGAGTATGCGTCTGTTATTTGGAATCCATACTATCGTTGTCATAGTGATTCAATTGAGTCTGTGCAGAGGCAGTTTTTATTATTCTGTTTACGTGGCTTAGGATGGGATTATGCCAATGGGCTTCCGTCGTATGAGGATAGATTAGCTTTGGTAAAACTTCCAACTTTGGAACGTAGAAGGTCTGTTTTAGGGGTTTGTTTTGTTTTCAATCTAGTTAAAGGTGATATCGATTCTGAGTTTTTGCTTTCTAATCTGAATTTTAGCATTCCTGCAAGATTTTCACGGCACTATCGTCCTCTTTCTTTAAATTTCTATAGAACGAATTATGCATGTAATTTTCCTTTTCGTAGATTATGTAATGATTTTAACATGCATTATGAGTTTATAGATTTTAATTGTAGTGTTTGTAATGTAAAGCGTAGCTTGTATACTGGCGTTAGTTTATAAATTATTATATAAAAATCTATTTTCCTTCTTGTCTCTAATTGTTCCGTTTAATTGTTACCTTACTCAGCTTGTGATTAAGTTCTGTAGCTGTTTTATGTTTCTCGTTGCCATTTTGAAAAGGTCAAAAAATAACGAAATTGCGGTGATTTAATTTTTGTTTTTTCATATTTCTTGCACCTTAATTGTTAAATAAAATTATTATTTATTGACAGATCAAAAATATCCGTGATTTCGCGGGATTTCGAGTTGACAGCACCTAGAAGCGTTGTAGTATTTTGTGTTTTTTTGGATAAAGACAATTTCTACCTTCATCCTATGGCTATAAAGCGATTTTTTGCAAATTAGGAAGTATATTAACCCCTTTTAAATATTATTTACATGTTGATTTAGTTGCTGCTTGTGTGGTTGTTTCATTTCTATTTTCTTATTTTTTTATAATTTCATACCCGTAACCGAATATTTTACATTTTGAAAATAAGCATATCCTTGATCTGTGATCTGCGTCCATGTGCTTTTATATAAAAGAGTATAATAAAATTAATTTTTTACTGTTGGAATTTCTTTGTTGCATACTGTATGCCATCCATAACTCATTCATTTTTACAGTTGTTTTTAGTTTTGAAAAGGTGTTGAATTACTCTTGTAAATAAAAAGCTCTTATTATTAATGCCCTAATGAGCTTAAATCTCTACTCCTCAATCTAATAGACCTTAACGCACACACACACACATTCAAATAATAATTTGCTTATATGGACACACACACAGATGTGTACACACATATTTTTCAGGTGTGTACGCATTTGTGTAAAGCTGTTTAAAAGGTTTTTGTTTAATAAATTATGAGGGTTTAAAAGATTTCTTTTTTTAAGGAGGAGATGGAGTATATGGAAGTGTTTAATATTTATAACGGTTAAGCTGTTTAGTTTATATTTGCTCTTTGCATTTGATTTCTTGCTCATTAAAATGATAGATTTTTTGTTTGTTTGTTTTTTTCTTTATTTTGATTTTGTTTATTTATTGGAATCGTAATAATTTGGAAACGTAACAGTGTAGTGGTTAAGGGCTCCTCTTGATAAGATGAACGATTTCACACAAAAAAAAACAGGGGATAAGAGAGGTGATTTATGTTTGTTGGTAGACATGTGTTACATTCTCTGATACTCTTGTTCTCTTTGCTACTATATTCTGTTTCCCATTGTTCCTAAACAAGACAATGTGTGGCAACGCATAGTACAATAGTAAGGGCAAATCTTACTTGTTCTCTCATTTATTTTATCAAGTGTTTTACTTGACTATTTGTGTGGGTATGTGTGTTTGTGAGTCTGAATGTAAAGAATATAAGAAGAACAGATCTCAGTAAAATTTATTTTTAAATGTCCATTTTTAAAGAGTCCATTATAATGCAAAAAGTTCCTTAAAGTTACTTAAATTTGTTTGTGTGTGTGTTAAACAAGGAATTTTGAATTGAAATAACTTACAGCTGTGACCATATACATAAGCACTGGTAATATTTAATATGCATTTCTTGTACAGTAAGCAAGCCAATTATTTATTAGTAGAGACATATTAAAATTAAACAGAAAAAATCATTCATCATTCCCCCTTAAAAAATTTCAAAAATCTAGTCTTTTTTATTAAAAAATAGAAGAATTTTTTTTTTTAGACAAGTGGTCAGATACAGAAAATTTGATAATTTAAAAAAAAAATAAAAGACTTCTTAGATATTCAGATTGTCGTTAAGGACCATTATTTTTAAATTAATGGCGTTTTTAACAATACTCCTGCCACATTGCCATATGCGTATAGTCGAAAATATTCTCGTTACATGATTATAACGAATTTTGTATTTCAATCTTAACACATTTCCATAGCTTTTCCTATTTATTCTTATTATTTATTTTGTCATCATACCATGTACTTATTATCGTAAAGAATTATTTTTTCCTATAAATAAACTCTTGTCTCTTTCCAAGAGCTTGTGTCATGAATATAACACAAGTAGGAAAAGTTTTATTGTCATAGTAACAACTTTATTACGTAAAACTGTATGCTTTTAACATTGTGTAGAATAAGATATTCCTAGATTTTTATATTTCAATATTATATCTTATCATTATTTACGTGTAAATGCGTACCACATGTCTTTGACTGAAAACATTTTACAGGCACTATCAAGCAACGTAACGCATGGTTTTGAATTTGTAATGAACAGGAGTTTACCTTACAGCAGGCATTAAATGTAAAACCATTGTAAAAATATTTACGTACGTACAAGCATTTTCCCTTTCGCTGTAACGTTACGAATTTAAATAATTTATAATATTTCATTGTGGGTTGTTGCTGCGAAATCAACTGTTATTGACAATATTAATATGCAAGAGACACTTACAATTTTTGTCACCTTAAAGGTGAAGGTGAACGGTAAAAAAATCTCCGTGTGCTCTTTGCAGCATTTTACATGTTGTGTTACATTTTCAGTTTGCCTTAGTAAATGAACTGTCACTTAAATTTGACATGTTTACATACATAATAATAATGTTTCTATTTTTTATTTCAATATTTTTTCTCTTTTTTTCTTAATTTCGTGCTTTTTTCTCTTAAATATCATTTTGTCTTTAAGTTCCGTTTTTATATTTGCTGTTATTATTAAAAAATTATTTTAGCATTCAATTTAATTGTCATTTACATAGATTTATTGAAAGGTTTCCAATGTTATATAAAAAGTTCCTAGAATTTATAAGATTTCTTAGTTAAAAGCAAATGGAAAAAAAAAATGAAAAAACTATTCTAAAAAAAGATAGGAAAGATGGAAAAAAAAAACTGAAAGGACATGTAAAAAAGAAGAAAAAACTGTAAAAATGGCAAACAAATTTCAGATTTCAAATGAGAACAATAAAAAACAAAGGCTTTTAAATAATTAATGTTAAAGAGTAATTGCAGAATTATTCACACGTTCACAGAACGTAACTGACCGTGTACGTTCGTTTTTGATATATTAAAAGCAATGCGAATGCTCATTGCTTTTTGTATTCTAAATTCTAACGTATGTTCCGTTACGTTACGTGAACTTTTTGGCTAATTCTACCATAACTGTTAGTCTGTTTTGAACCAGCAAAATGATAATGTACGTACGTATGTATGCATGTATTGTATTTCATTTTTGTTCTCTACTTTTTTTGTAATCTGTTTACATTACAAATAAAAAACATGAGTATGCATGTATATTGCTGTTGTTGTTATTGTTGTTTTCCTTATATTACCGTAATATTATAGTACTGTTGTATGTGTGTGTGTGTGTGTGCATAAGTTTTTGTTTAGTTGAATTTCCTATAGCAAAATCTACACTGATTTAATGAAAATAACTGTTCTTTTTTTTTCATTTGTTTTCTATAAATTTCTCTTTGTTTCAGGTAAGTTAACGCACAAGGAAATCAATAGTAAGTTTTCTTAAAACAACAACAAAAACAATAACAAAAACAAAAAACGAAATAAAAACATAAGAAATAAATCTTCAACAACAAGAGGAACATATGTTCACTCTTCGCTCTCTCTCTATAGCGAGTTCTGTTTACTCTTCTATTTTTTCCAGCAAAATTAAAGATTGTTTATTTTGATTGCCTTTTTGGTTTTTTTTACTCTCTCCCTTTTTGTTTAAAACAATCTTTGAGTTGTTGGTGTTGTTGTGTTAAATGAGCATTTTCTTTTTCCTTTTATTTTGCTGTACAATTATTTACATTTACACGCCGATGTAAGAAAAAAAGAAAACAAATACAAGCACAGAAAAAAAAAACGTTCCATATGATGTTTTCCTTTTATTAGCTAATAAACGAATGTGTGTGTGTGTGTAAGTGTATGTGTAAGTACACACTTAGTTCTATACTCTCTTAATAACTGTGTACGGTTATATTACTACCACATACGGATGTTTTCTAATTTAATGTTTATTGTTTATAACATCAGGCATTACTCTGGGATTCTTTTTTCTTCTTTAAATTTTTTTATTTTAAGTTTCTCTTCCTCGATGAGCTATGTATATCTGTTGCAATAAATGGTAGTTAATTAAAGTATTTATAGCAGCAGTGTCTTTGAGGGTTTCAAGAAAAATTATTTATTTTTAGTTCTTGACAAAAAGCATCAAATGTGGCAGGTGAAAAGAAATCATCATATGAGAAAAGAGACTGTTTTGGGCGCATTTTGCTGTAAATACAATAGATGCTACACAGCAAGTACAGCAATCTCTCCAAAAACATTATTCACGGGTAGTGTATATGAACATGAACATACTGCGCCCTTAGGCAAATTTCTATTTTTGGTCGTGACAATACGAGATTTATTGCTTGCAGTGATAGAATTTCCGTAATTGGTTACCAAGATCATGTCATGAGCCCTATGTTTAAAATCATGCCTACGTTAATAATTATTTAACGTGAAAGCATTTAACAACTAACTTTAGGGATGCTATAGCCACGATTACATAATTGGCCATTACAACCCTTCAGTCAGGATTATAACCTAGCTTCTCACACCACTTATGTTGTGTGCGTTAATTTTATACATGAGTGGCGGGACCTACAGTTTAAAGTCGACTCCGAACGACAGACTTTTGAGATGCTTTTCATGGCAATTTTTACTCTCAGAGTCTTTGCCAGAAATCTGCTGAGAGGAAGTCGCCGAAGAAATATTTTTCGTTTTGATGTCTGACCTGGTATTCGAACCCGGGCCTTTTGTCTAATAAGCCAACACACTACCCACTAGACCACGCCGACTATAGCCACGATATTGTTCTTAATAACCGAAAAAGAAGTTTAATTGAAAGTATAGCTTTTTGTGTATTTTAGTTAACGTTACTTTTGAAACTGAAAAATGAATTTAATCAGTCAAAACTTATTATTTTATATTCTCTTAAACTCTTAACTGCTAATCATTTTAATTCCATTAATTCCAAGTGATTTTTTTTGCAAATTTTTTGAATTGCTGAGCACTTCTCATATGAGCTTTTTACTTTAATATTGTTTTTTTAGCTCTTGGTTTTGGTTTTGTTGTTTACTTAAATGCCATTGAGAGTAACTGTAGTCGTATACCGTTAAGTGCATGACAGCTTTTATAGACGGAGTGGTTTAATTAAAATTTAAATAAACAAATCGTCGTTTTAGAATGTACCACTGAGTACGAATAGAAAGGAAAAAAGAGTGATGAAGAAAGGGAAAAGAGCGAGCATACAAGTGTTTTTAGTGTGAGGGTTTAATAAAGTAATTAATTTGCAAAGCAATTCTAAAGGTCAGCCTTTTAATTAATTACACACAAACACACACACACACTCATAAATATTAAAGTATTTCAAGTCAAGAGGTTTCATATGAAATTTATAATCTCATTAAATATTGTTTAGAAAAACACAAAAAAAAAACAAAAAGAAATAGAGGATCCAACTCAAATTTGTCAATTAAAAAAGGTGAATGTGGTAAAATCACAATCACAAGTGTAGGAGGTAATAAGCGTGAGTCCATAGTCCAAACAACAGTTCTGATATCGCTGATAAAATGAAATATTTTAGGGTCCTTACTCCCGGCAGCCTTCAGCTAATTCTAGTTTTGTAATTTTTATTAAAATGTTTATTTTTATTAAAATTCTCTCGCTGCTTTAAACAAAAAAAAAACTCGCCATCTTTTATCATATAAGCTGTCCCTTTCTATGTATGCATAGGAATTTACAAATGCTGTGTAGCTGTGTGCGGGTGTCATGTTTTATTCTTATGAAATTTATTTCAAATCGTCGATTATATTTCGCTTTTGCTAGTAAATGCTTAAGTGCAAGAGTGTGTGAGAGAGAGGGGGAGCGAGATTTCTTATACGTTATACGACTAAAGGAAAGGATATTATATACATTGAGCACATGTAGGTCTGTGTTAACAAGCAATACTTTTAGTTTTTTTTTTTTTTCTTTTTCTATTATTGTGTTGAGAACGTTTAAGGATGTCAAGTACGAGTATTTTTCTTTTCTATTATTTTTCTTGTTGTTGTTATTTGTTCTTTCTCTCATTGTTATGAAAACGAAACCGAAATCTTTAAACATTCTTTAGAGTCTTGTTGTTTAAGTCTGTCTGTGTAAGCCTCATACTACAACGTTCTTTTTTTTCATGTTCTTTCTTCAATGTTTTTCTTAAAGTTATTTCTTCTTTTTTTTTTGCAATGTACGTGCGATAACAACGTTTATGTTGAAAAGAATTTAAAAAAAAATTTCTTTTTGTTCTCTGTTTAACATCAAAACAAAGGTTCATTACTTACCCTTTTTTTTTTAAAATTCTGTATTTTTCTCAATTAAGTAATAAACATTTACTGCTTTATTGATGGAAAAAGAAAAGTTTTAATTTAATAATATTTATGAAAATCAAAAAAAATAAATATCATAATTAAATGATTTTTGATTATAAAAATTGTATTTAACAGACACAGATTTCATATTTTTATTTTCCTTTTTATTATTTTTGTTTTTATTTTTGTTTTCACTTTATTTTATGCAAAACTTGACATGGATATCCTGGGGTTAAAAACAATGTTCATGGCGTTAAACTCAAAAGTCAGTAACAGTTGTTTTTCATTCTCATTTTCATTTTCATTTTTATATTTATTTAATTTTATTTATGTTTTTGACTACTGTTTTGTTGTGATAAATTTTCATAAAATGCTCAAAAGCAGAAAGTGAACAGAAGAAAATAAAAGAAATTAAAATTTACAAACTTTAGAAATATTGATTAATTGTAATGGCCCAATGTATTTAATTTAATGTCTTTATTTGCTGTCTATCTTACAGGAATATTGTAAGGTTGATTGTGTTTTTGCTCTAATAAGTGGCAAAAGGGCAAGTGCTCGCCTACATTTCCTGTTTAAGCATTAATTTTTGATTAAAGGAGCACATTAAATATTGAAGACTCTTCTTAAGTTATTTATTAGAGGTTTAATTGTAATATTGATTAAAGATTAAATTTATTTTTATAAGTTTCGTACTTGCTTTCATAAGTAGAAACATTTTGCTCGCTACATGTAGGTTTTCATTCTGACCTTTCATTAACAAAAAATATTTTTTTTTTTTATACGATTCTAGTTTATATAGTGCAGAATGAACGATAGTATGTCTTAATCCTATTACTCTCATTACTACTACAAAAAAAAAAAAAATGCAATGAATAAATAACAAACTAAAGAGAAACAGTTAAACTACTTGAGAAGACATAAATTAAACAACATGCCAACTCCAACTCCTATACTCACATCAGAAGAAAGAAAAGAGCAAAAAACAGGAGTAAAAATTTATAATAAGAGTGGGTTTACCATGTAATCTACGATTCTTTCTTTGTTTGTTGTCGTTATTTCTTTTATAATAGTTTTTTTTATTTTATTATTGTTACAGTTACAGTTATTGTTATTTATTTTCTCTCTAACAACAACAAAAACAACAATACTATACCTTCATAATTAATTACAATCCATTAATTAATTAATTTACGCTCTTTATGTGGCCAATAAAGTAAATAGAGAGCAAGGGTAAGAGAAAGAGGAAGAGTAGATTTAATTTATGTTCATTATTATCAATGTGAATATTTACAGTTTCTGTTATCTTGCTCATCATTCCCTCTTTCTCACCCTCTTTCATATTCTTTAGTTTGCTTTGCTGGATGCAGGTTGTTTACATATAACGGTTACACACATAAATTTGTGTTTTTAGTACGACAGTTATAACAGTTATGGTATATTTTTTTTTATCTCCCTCTCTTTCTCTCTCTCTCTCTCTCTCTCTCTCTTTAATTTCTCATATTATATTCAGTGATGCCAACTTAGCCCTTTTCAGGCCAGATTTAGCCCTTTTTGAAGTATCTTTAACGCGAAAAAAATTTTTTAGCCCTAAAATAAAAAACGCGCAATTTCAGCGCTTTTCAGTATTTTTGTTTAGCCCTTTTAGCCCGTTTTTCCTTTAACTCTGTAGGGCAATATTATCTTATGTTTCTCTGGCAATGTCGAATTGTAGGCCAATGTGGCAGAATTTTTTTCTTCTATTTCTTGATCTCTTCTTTGACATTTACATAGAATTGCCAAAAGTACCGGAAAACACAAGCTTTGCTGAAAGTTTAAAATTGTGTTTACATAATAATTAGGTGGAAAAGAAATGTCAGGCTGCGCTATCGTTATATACTGCAATTCATTTATCATTTGCTTCCATAGAACACTTGACAGAGACAAGTCTCAATACTATATATAAAGTGATTTATGAATGAAGAAGAGGATGACCAAGAAGTACAAATCGTATGTAAAAATGACCAACTTTGAAAGACTGTAATGTAAATTCTATTTGAAACTAATCTAGTATCTTAATTCTATTGAATGTAAAATGATCCCAAAAGCAATAATATCTATTAATAAATTGTTTTGTTTAAAAATTGTGGTTTCTTTATCTGAAAAGACTTTTTAATTTTAGCCCCCTTTTTGCGCATTTTTGAAAAAAATGAAATTGTTTTGTACTAAAAACGTAATCTTTTCAATTTAGCCCTTTTTAGCCCGTTTTTCATTTTTATTCACGCGTTTGGTGCCCTAAGAGTTGGCATCACTGATTATATTTGTCATGTTTTGTTTTTAATTGTTTGTTAAAGTTTTATTTTAAGGGGTTAGTATACTTTCCAAGGGTCTTTTTTCGATTTTTTTTTTTAAGAAAAATTTATTTGAACAAACAAAAATCTTTTCATATGTTAAAGAGGACATTTGATTGTTTATTGTTTCTTTTAATTATGTAGCAGTCCATTGTTGAGACCAAAAATTTAAATTAGCCTAAGGTCGGATCAGCAGCATCATCGTTGCCTTTGAATTATAATAATTTGCATACACAGCCATGTATTCTACATTTGACAAGTTGTTGTGCCACAAATGTTGCATTTATTGTGTTTATGGCCTTGCTTTCTTTAGGGAAAGAGCATAACACCCGAAGCAATAACAGAGATTAGGGTCTAGACATTCTCTTGTTTATTTTCAACTTCAACTATTCACCCTACAACAGAATATTTACCACCCACTTAAGGGCTTTTCACAGGTAATTAATAATACTGTAAAGGTATACGAAACCAAATGAAGATTAAATACACTTCAGAATAATGGAAAAACCTCAAATTATGTCTATGTAAAGATCCTTTTGCATTAACTTGTGCACAAGTAAACAACATAACAACAAAATCTTATATTCATGTGGTGGTCAGTATTTAAGGACAATAATTATGTTATGCTTGTGCTTAGGCGTTTAACAGTTGTTGTTGTTTCTACAGGATGACAACTAAAATGTGTTAGAATTACAAGAAAAGTAATTAATTGTGTATTAATAACTAAAGCTACATGCTCAATCCGAACAACTAATGACTTTCATTAAAGAATTATTAAAAATAATTTCTTATATAAACATTTTCTATTTTTTTTTATTTAACGTTTGTGCTGTTAAGATAAAAAGCAAAAATTTGTGCAAACTTTATAGCTTCTTGTCTATGTAAACAAATTTTGTGATTTTCTTTTCGAGGCTACCAATATTATAGCAACGAACTTTAGCTGAACAAAGTCATGGAACTTTAGCTACACAAAAGTTCGTTTCAGCAAAGATTCTGTTTCAGGCCAAAAATGATTAAAAAGTGCTTACTCATGGCCTTAAAGTTCAACAAGTTTAATAGGAAAGTCAATAAACTATTGAAAAGATACACAGAGTTTATTTATTAAGAAGGGCTAAAGTTTTAGGTTAAATTTTTATGCCTATAAAGGAGCCAATAGAATTGTGAACAATAGGTCGTAGACAATCCAAATTGTACTCATGGTTTCATTGTAAGTTTTTTATTATCTCTTTAATCTTAATTGAAAATACAGTTCAATGAAGTCTTCTGGTTTGTAGTTTGTCAACACAAAACATAATCAAGTTATTTTAAATTGCTCTTCGTCATCAATCCCGTAGCAAATTTCGTAATGATTTCATTTTAATTTTCTAGGTTTTAGTGATAGTAGTTTATCCATACTTTCTTTATTTCAATTTGGTAGTCGAACATAAAAACGTTTTTATATTTCACTATCTCCCAAAACTTTAAGTGGCGGCCTTGTTTCATTGATTTCAATATATCGTCTCCAGCCAATAAAAGACAGCTGCCTCTTTGCTATCCCATACATACATACATGAAAATAAAATTCGACTTCATTTCCAACCTAATCGGTTATATATCTTTAGATATTTTACTAATTTTCAAATCGAATCAAGCTGCGAAAACGTTTTATATGATCCAATGTTTACTATAAACATATCCTTACTTCTGTTAAAAAAAAAGGTTTAAAAAAACTCAGCTTACCGTGTGCATACTGAATATTTAATTCTAGATGAAAAAATAAAACAAGAATATGAATTTTTGCTCACGTATCAGCTTTTTTCAACGCAGCAAAGAATGCATACGATTAAAACTGTTCGAAATATAAAAACATTCGGTGCTATAGTTCTATTACAATTTTATGAATTTCAAAATAAAAAGTTTAAATGATTAAATTTTGAAGTTTTTTTCAATCAAAAAGGCGGCTGTAAACATCATAGAGTTAATTAAATTGAATACCCTCAGTGCGTATACGCAATATTTAATATTGAATTAATATTAAGTATACGCTTGTCACGTTGTGCTTTTTTATATGACACACACACGCACTCTGTCTCTCTCTCTCTCTTTTCTCTCTTGGTAACCCCTAAACTGTGCTTTAAATTTCTTTAAAATTATAATACGTTTGTTTCCTAAACAGAACATACACATACACATACATTCTCTTCCCTTTCGTTTCGTTTCGTTTCAATTTACATTGAAATTTATGTTGATTTATTTGAATATTTAAGCCACTCTATAGAGTTAATACCCTAGGCGGTGTGCTGTAAAACCAATAATAATGACCAATAACGGGCTGTCAAACGGATTATCAACGTCGTTTCGGTTAACTTAATTATGTTTCATGTTGCCAAACTTACACGACAACCTACCAACCATTTCTTGTTCTTGTATTTACTGAGTCCTGGCCTTGTGATTTGTTTTATGACTTAAAAACAGCCTCTCCTTGTATTTTGAATTTACAAATTGGATTTCAGTTTTGTTTTAACTTGATTTAATTTCTTTTTTTTTTTTCTTTACTGGAAAAGTTTTCAATCCGTAACACAAGACGATAAACATGGTGAAAACGTCTTGTCTTGTCTTGTCTTTTATTTAATGGCCTGGTATTTATTTGTTAACAACAATTACTGTGATAAGTCTTAATGATAATTTTCTAGTATTTGTTTATGCCACACAGTTATTTTACGCCCCATTTATTTAAAACTTAAACTACAGAGCAATTGTGTGCGTGTGCGTGTGTTGGCTGTGGCAGTCAGGCATTTTGTAAACTGAAAACCACAAAACAAATAGAAATTTAATTGAAATTTATTTAAAACCTTAACAGGTATTTGCTAATAATAATTAAAATAATCCTAGTTACGACGCTACTCAATAAACAAAAATAATTGAATACAATTGACGCAGGAAATTTAAAAGATATTTAAATTTTGCTTTTTTGTTTTAATACATTTATGGAAATTCCTTTAAATATTTTAAAACTATGACTTACAATTTTAATTTATTATTTTTTTTTTTTAACAATATTTAGCCTTAATTCGTTTTTTTATTTCGATTTTTTAAGAGTTTTCCAACACTTTTTAGACATTGTGGCTTCCACAAAACATACACGGTTGACTACTGTTATTTTTACGTTTTCTTATTCTTAAGCCGGCCACGGCTTCTTGAACATTGGGGGTTGTACCTAAAGGCCAGCCATTCGACCGATCCATCTCCATTATGAACGTTTTATTTGCGTTATTGTCGGTTTTTTGTTCGTAAGGTTCCAGAGATAGTATGAATAATTAAATTTTTGCTTAGAATAAATTCCCAGCTATTGGTTTTTGGCGTACCGGTTTTATATGCTCATGTAGGCTAAAATGTACAATATAACCAGAGCTAAAGTTCAATAATATTATGCACATAATTACAAATATGCATGCATTTCTAAAAATTCTGAAAATTATAAATTTCCTATTCATATGACATATTGATTGATAAAAACCACGCAATTGTGTTTTAGACTATCACCTCTATGCCCTTGCTGTTTAGCAGCCAGTTTTTGTATCTTTTTTCTTTTGCAATTTTCACAATACAGAAACCTATTAAATAAGAGTATAGAAGGGATTGAATATTTTGTAGCTGTGATGTAATGTGTAGTTAAGCGATATAAACGAAATCAACCAACAATTTCCTTGGCGATTAAAGTCTAAACGTGCACGTAACTTTTATGCATCACTTGTCCAATGTTTTATCTTCTTCTGAAGCATCCCAATTGCTGAATTGCTTTGAATTGAACTGAACTGAACCGAACCGAACCCCATAGATATGTTGCTGCTGATGCTGTTGATCACCACAAGGAAAAATGTTTTTAAATTGATTGTACTGTACGTGGCAGTTTCCTAAGAAGATAAACCCCAGTGGCAGGTGGCGGCAGGGTGGTTTGTTTAACATTAAAAACCCTGTGATAAATGCGGTTAAGAAAAATGAAATTGTTTGTTTGTTTTTTTTTGTGTTCTTCTCTTTAACACTTGTGTAACCCAAAGGTATTTTACAATTCTCATACACTTATTCTTTCACTTGGCAATTTTTCTAGTATACATTTACAGCCTGTCTTAATACAGTTTCTTCTTATTTGATTAACTTTTATCTTTTCTTTTTTTCTCCTTAATAATACATCTCAATGAGATAATATATAGGAGGGGAGGTTGGTTCTCTTCTCTTTGTTTTATTTCATGCAAATTTAATGAACTATACTGTAGGGATGTTACAGCACCACCTCTCTCTTGTCTGGCTCCTTGCTTTGCCTGTTCCGTTAGTGCTCTTTGCTAACAATAAGTAATTAAAATGTAATAAAATTTTGCTTTTGTTCTTCATATTTATGCATTCATTTCATTTGTTATTGTTGTTGTTGTTATTTCATTCATTCTGTATGGTTTAATCAGAGGTTTAAGGTAATGACTTGCATCATCAACATTTGTGTGAAACAGCTGCAAAAATTTCAATGTTATTTTCTTATATTGCTCTCTATCTCATCTCATTTTCTGTGTCCACAATCCTATTTACTCTTTGTAGCCAAACATAAATTTTCCTTGACTCTCTCTTTCTCTCTCTCTCTCTCTCTCTGTCACTATCTCTATATGTGTCAATGTCCCTGTATATATGCTTGTGGTAGTGTTAGTATTATAGTGCGTTTAATTCAAAAACAATTCCCCGAGACAAAAGAGCAATAACAAATGAATATAAAGCCATCCAAAAGGGAGTAAATACAGAGAGAGAGTGAGATTAAATAATAATTTTGTTGTACGTTATGCATATTCATAGAAAATGATAAGTAGCTGTGCATTGAGTTAGTAATTACTAAAGCATAAATAGAGTACAAAAGGAAATGGGTAATGTTTTTCCGCTGTGAAGTCACCGCAGTCTAGTAGGTAGTCTGTTGAATCCCAGGTCAGACATTAAAACGAAAATATGAAAATTTCTTTGGCGTCATCCTTTCAGCAGATTTCTGGTAAAAACTCTGAGAATGAAAATTGCAAGGAAAAGCTGCTCAATAAATCTGTCGTTCGGAGTCGACTTTAAACTGTAGGTCCCACTACTCATGTATAAAATTAACGCACACAACACGCTTGGTGTGAGAAGCTAAGACGTTGTACAATGGGTCAATTCAACCTCCGCATACTGCACTTGTCAAGGTTGACAAAATAGACGTCCTCTAACCTAACCTAATGTTTTTGCGCTAATCAAAATGAATTAAAAACATAGTCACCTAATACAAACTCGGAGTAATTATTTAAGCTAGAATTATCCAAACGTTTAGACAACATAACGGAACATATGTTCATTTATAGGATATGAAAACAAATGCAAATGATTACTGAAAAAGCATTACGTTTAGGTATTCGTGCCAGAAATCACTAATTCTAGCCATAGGAATACAGTATGTACTTGAAAAATAAATTCAATCTTTGGCCTTTCCTGTATTCTACCATTTATGCTGCTTAAAAACTCTGCAATACGTATGGGGAAAATGTAATGAAGCCATTGCCATTGACTTAATTAGTAAAAAGGTTTTTGTTTTCCTTTTTAGTTTTTGCATTTACTCTTTCTTAGTCCATGTTTAGTGATAGTTTAGTTTGGTTAAAACATGTTTTTGAATGGAAATTCAATCAGCCTGCGTTGGTTACGTTTAGTGGTAATTTACCTTTTTTTTTGTTTTGCTTAAGTTACACGAACAGTATTTTGTTACCATTACAGCAGCTGCCAATATGCCATAAGGCTGGCTAAACAAATGTACACGCTTTCCCAACGGTTCGGTTGAGCAGTGTTGCATTCAAATTTAATTTCCGCTATCAATTGACTTTTGTGTATTTCCTGTTATTTATTATTCCTTTTTTTTTTTTGTTTCTTCTCTGCACTTCAGAGTTACTTTTTTTTTTTATTTAATTTTCAACATGATGCTGCTACAGCATCACATAACCTATAAAATAAGTTTAATGAACAACAAAGAAAAAAAACCGAGAAACACGAAACAAAAATTAAATTTCCTCATCTAAAAAAGACCACACTGAAAACAAAAAAAAAAAAATTCGTAATATTTTATGTTAAAGAATAATAAAAGAAACAAAGTTATTGATTATTTTTTGTTTTTGTTTTCGTTTTTTTTTTTTTTGTAATTTTAGGCCTTTCTAAGCGTCCCATGGGTCCACCGCATCGTAAGAGTAGTTTACCAAAGCATCAGGAGGTTAAGAAACGTTTTTTGGAAATATGCGACACAACATTCTCGGAAGAAGTACTCAATGCTTTACGTTTGCCGGCCTTCGATTCGTACGAATGGAGTGATGCCGATATTATACATTTGATGCAAACTATGTTTGTCGAATTAGGCTTTATTGAGAAATTTAATCTACCCATCGATACACTGCGTGAATGGCTATACGAGGTATACAAACATTACAATGAGGTGCCGTTTCATAATTTTCGTCATTGCTTTTGTGTGGCGCAAATGGTGAGTAAGACAATTGAAAACTCATTTAAATAAAAACGAAATTAATTTTAATCAAAAGAACAAAAAAATTAAATAAATACTCAAGGCATGCATACGTATGTACATACAAAATGGTGTACAAAATCATATGTACGTGCACCACAAAAGTAAAGCTTTTATGCTGATTAATTTCCTTCTAACGTTAATATTAATATTGAATAAAGAGAGTTAATGGCTGTTATGTAGTCTCTTTTGATTGCATATGTATGCATATGTACGTGTGGAATAACCACAAAATCTTTGCAATTCTTGTAATTTAATAACATTTGATTTCTCATTTCATCATTTCACTTCACTTCATTCTCTATTTATCACTCTTACACAAATTATACATTAAAACGTTCATTGTATGAGCATTTGATTTGTCGTTCACATGTGTTTGACGGCTTCCGGTCTATTTATTCAAATTGTTCGTTACTCGTACAAAGAGACGAATTTTATATTATTTTTTCGTTAATAGAAGTTACTTTATGTTAAATAAAATACACATTTTGCTTTTATTTTAAACAATTTAAATGAAAACCTTTTTTTTTTTGCTGTTTAATCTTTTAATTTGTGTACATACATACATACATAAGTACATACATGTGCATGTAAATTTGGCACAAGTATTTGACGTTCTATATTTTCTTAAAATGCAGATAAAAATAAGTCAGTTTTAAAACTCATCAGCATCATTTTGTTTTCATTTCATTTTTTTTTGCTTAACCATAAACCATAATAGAAATAGCTCATAATCATGTTTTTAACGTAACAAAACATAGTCTCTAGCCTACCCCCCCACCCCAAAAGACTTAAGTATCCTTTTTCGTTACATATTCGACCCAGTTATGAGACAAACTGGCTTAATAATAATGAGCATACAACAACTGAGTGTGTATGTGTATTTAACCACTCATACACAAAACCAAATGAATCTGTAAACGAAGGCAACAGTTTTTGTTGTGAAGAATTTTAAGTTGCATCTCTGAAAGAGACAAAATATTAAAAGATGCACTGAAAAAAATTTTTGTCTTTTATATAGTCATCTCACCATTCAATTCACTTATTATTTCTGTTTTGTCAATAGTAAAGCTAAAATTTACAATAATTTTTGGCAAGTTATTTATCAATTTACCATTTTTCTGAATTTTCTAGCAAGTGCTTAATGGGAAAAATCACTAAATGATAAGGGAAGGGGGGCATACAATTTGCCAGCAGCCATATACACGTTACACAATTCGATTATATTAAAATAATCTATCGATTATTCGCATACAATGTTAGTTTATTCTCATCACACATCCTACGAAAAACTGTAACAATATGTTGCAGCACAACAGCTACTAACATTAGTATACAGGCAGTTAAAAAAGCCAGGGCTTAATGAATAAAATTACATTTACAGGCCCCCTTAAAATTTGCAAGCATCTGTTGCCTGTTGCCTATTACACATAAGCTATTAGCTAAGAGAGGAAATATACAAACAATGTATAAAATGGCTAAAATGTGGCAACATTTTCCTATAACTGCTATAGGACATCAGGAACAAATTTTTGGGTTTTTTTCCCCTCTCGTTTACTAAAATGTTTTTCAAAAATTTTGTCCTTTTTTTTTGTTTGTTTATGCGAGTGTCTTTTATTTGCTGTATTTTTTGTAAGGCAAATGTTTTAAACCGCAATTCGTGGCCAAAACCAGCGTTTGCATGTCGCTTAAGGACAAACCAATAGACAGAGACATGCATTATCACTGCCGCTGGGTTAAAAACAGATTTTGTACACATATTTACGTTTATCCTCGTTCATTAAGGTCACATTCGCATGAGTTAATGCTAATTTTCCATAAGCATACAAATAGGTTTAGCAAAAAATACAGAATAAAGCCAAAAACAAAAACAATTTTAACTAAAAATTTTTCCAAAAATTGTGTGAAATTAAACTTAGCCACGGCTACAGTTAATACATTTACTAACAAGCAGGTACAGTGGACCTTCTATAATTTGAACTTCTATTAATTGAATTTTTTATAAGTTGAAGCAAAGCAACAGCATCTTGGAGAGAAATTCTATCAGATTTTACTTTTTTAACTTGAAGTTTTTTTTTTCTGGATTATGGTAATTCAATTTATAGAAGTTCGACTGTATTTACTTTATGTGCTTAGACAGACTACATTATTATTAATTCACGAGTACTGACAAACATTTTTATATGTACTAATATCGGTTGAGGAATTGTATATGATTGTGCTTTTTGTAAATTTTTGAAATAAAAATTCAAAAAACTGTAGAACACATAGCCATCAAGTCTAAGTTCGCCAAACGTTCAAGTAACATAACGGAATGCTTTTAATATTCTAAAAGCGAACGAACATTCCGTGAACATTTGCCTAATTCTAGCTTAAAACTAAACGTATTTAATTTAGAACATTTCATTGCTAAAAACTCAAATTTATTGTGATGAAAAACTTTGGAAAAATAAATATTTTCCTCTTGGCTAAATAAGAAACTTTAAATTGTTAAACATAAGCTCCTGAGACTTTTAGTAGATGAAAACCAAATAAAACTTTTTAAATAAAATTTTTATTTTTATTATAAAATCTGACAGAAAGTGTGAGAGAGAGAGAGAGAGAGATAGAGAGGAAAGCAAAAAAACTTATGTTTGTAATTTCCTGCCCGTTCAATTCAATCTTTTCTTTTTCACAGGCAGACACACACACACACACATACCGCGCTGGCATATACGCATACAAACAAACAAATGCAAACAATAAGAGTAGTTTTTAAGAAAATTTTCTCTCAACATTGTCTTTTACCATTGAAACAGTTAGACAGAAAGAGCGAAAGAGAAAGAGAGTGAGTAAGAGCAGTAAAACTTAAAACAAATACATTTCAAGCAAAAAATCTCAAGTAAATTAAAAGTAAAAAATCAAGTTATTCAATAAATTGTTGACAGTTGCATTAGTGAAAAGAAAAAGTACAACCCTATGTAGTATCGAACACATTGAACACACATAGAATAGAACAGCTGAACAAAATTGGTCCTTTTTAATGCTCTCTCCTATACACTTTAGTTTCAGTTTGAATTCTAGATTGCACAGCAAAAATTTCATTTTTGTGCTTTTGTTACACGCTCTTTTTTCTTCTTCATATTGTTCTGATAACTCCCAGCAATAATGTTAAGTTTTTATTGTCTTTTGTTTTTTTTTTTCTTTAAATATCAGGTACTATTTCAGGCATTACTTTATTTAATTTTTTCCCTCTCTCTTTGTTAGGATTAGTTTAGTTTAGTTCTTTGATTCGTGTTATTTTCTAGGGAACTCCTTTTCTTCACAATGCATTCCATATGACAGTTCGTCTATTGCTATTGTTCGATTGTAATGCATAGAGTATTGGTTCCACGCAGCTCCTGTTTGGCCAGAAACCTGCCTGTTTGTCTCATTGATTTTTCTCTGTCTTGCTATGCTTTTAATTGATTGAAGCTTTAAAAAAATCTTACAACCATACTGCCCTCAAGACACAGCCTATATTACAGGGCTCCAGGGCTCCTCCCTGCAGAAAATGCTAAAACAAAATAATCTCAACAGCATTGGCAATAACAACATACAGTTGAACTTCTATAAATTGAATCACCATTATCCAGAAAAAAACTTGAACTTATAGAAACCTCAAGTTAAAGAAGTAAAACCTTACAGAATTTCTCTTCAAGATGCTGTTGCTGTGCTTCAACTTATAGAAAATTCAAATAATGGAAGTTCAAATTATAGAAGTTCTACTGTATATTCAAAATTATATTTTGTAGTTTTGTTTGTCAAAAGGATTTTCGACTGGCAATTTTTTTCTTCTATAAAAAATCTACACACAATAGTGACGGCAATATATTGTTATTGTTGATATGCTAGCAACAATTCAGAGAACAAATCTACAACAATCACAGTTGCTGGTATTTTATAAGTAAATGATGTCTTTTGTCAAGTAAAACAAATAAATTTTAAATCTTATTTTGTTTCCAAACAATGGAAACTAAAGAACAGAAATCGAGTATAGAGAATAGAGAGGGGGGATGTGTAATAATGTCGTTTAATCAATTATGCTTAAATTTCATTTTATTTATAGTATTTTCGTAACAAGTTTACTTTTTTTTTTTTTTTTTAATTTTATTTATAATTCTTCTTTTTTTGTTGTTGCTTTTACAGATGTATGCCATAACACGTCAGGCCAATTTATTACAACGTTTGGGTGACTTGGAGTGTCTAATTTTATTGGTATCCTGTATTTGTCATGATCTCGATCATCCTGGCTATAACAACATTTATCAAATAAATGCCCGTACTGAGCTGGCACTACGGTAAGTATAACACACACTACATTATTCCAAATCAAAACAAATCAAACAAGGAGGGAGGATAGGTAGAAAAGGATTGTCTGTGTAGCATACACAGACAGATTCACAAACCATTGTCGTCAATATAAGAGGCGTTGTTGGTCTGTTACTTAAATTTCGCCTCACAAGTGTATGGAAAATCATTTTAATTACCAACATTCCTACATACACATGTACATACATATGCTCTCTTACAACTGGAATTGCTTACCTAGAGAGCTGTGTTTAGTATGCAATATTTTTTTTTGGTCATGTTTGGCTATGATTTTCTACAACATCTAACAGGAGCACATCAGGCATACGACAATGCATACGACAGTTATACACAGTTTTACGTACTCAATGTCTTTATGTATTGGCTTAAGGCAATACAAATTGAAATGTTTTGTCATTCATACACACAGGCATGTCCGTGCACACATATGTTGCTTATGAATACAGCATACAATACAATTGTTGTCCTTCTTCTAGTTGAAGAAGACTATGGACGTTATTGATAGATTTGCATACAATTTTTTTTGAAACATAATTTATGGTTGTTATAGATAGATTGCCAATGAGAATGTTGATTTTCAACTTTTTTTTCCTTTTTTGTTTAAAGCATAAAATAATAAAAAAAAAGTAATATTTTCGTTTAAAATAAACCCTAACCCATGGCCCTAGTGAAGACAGCTTCGTGTTTTAATTATTCTTCAAACTCCGATCTTTAAGATTTAGTAGTCTAAACCACTTAAAAATTTAAGCCTTTAGCTCTTATGAAGCTTAAAAGGAAGCCAGTTCGGTGGGCTTGATTAGCTGGTTAGGGAAAATAGGGTTACTCACTCTCTGGAGGCCAGAATGTTTCTGGGAAATGGAAATTCTCAAACCATGTTGGCAAACAGATTTTATTTGCGTACTTAATTGGCCATGGTGGTGGTATAAGTGCTTACGGAAATAGTCGTAAAGTGATAGAAACTGGTTTAGGAGCAACTTTTGTTGTATAACTCTTGATAGTATTACGAAGAGGGCAAACGATTTGGAAAGAAAGAAAACAAGAGATTAAGAATTAAGCATTTACAGAAAGATAAAATATTTGTCACAATTTAATTTTTTTGTTTTTTTTTGTAAATTTTTCTATTGCAGCTATAACGACATATCGCCTTTAGAAAATCATCATTGCTCGATAGCATTTCGTTTGCTGGAACATCCTGACTGTAATATTTTTAGAAACTTCAGTAGAGAAGCATTCAAGTAAGTGAATTTTTTTTTTTTAATTTGATTTATACATACATATTCATTTTATAATTAAATTATAAACACTCATACATACATACATACATACATACATAAGAAAAAGAAAATTAAACAAAAGCCATACAACTCTTTGATAAAATTTAATAGAGTAGCCATATAAAAAGGCTACACAAGTTTTGTTTTAAGAGTCCTTAAATGAATATTTACTACATTTAAGAAATTTGTGTATACACGGGCACCCAAAATTGTATTTCATGCTGCTTTTTTTATACAAAACTTTGTTTTTTTTTACACATACACATACACTCTATAAAGTGCCGTTGTATGCAAGTGTCTGCATTATAATGAAATTCATAAATATTTTAAACACTCCGTAACTACACTCTTGTAAATTCAACTTTACAAAAAACAAAAAAACAACAACAACAATAATAACAAAAAAATATTACATTTTTACTGAAATTTCATAATTTAATTCAAATAGTTTTTGGAAATTTGCAAGGAACGCACTTACAGACATATGCATACACATAGTGATAGACACAATATGACATTACCTTTTCAAAGGCCTTTCGAAAATTCAAATTCGAATTTGATTCATAAGTTTGACTGTTTGCGAAAAGATTTTTATCTTAAAATACCATGGATACCCTGGCATTCTATTAATTCGGTTGCCCGACAACAGGCATTTTGCTTCCAAGGATCTTTTCTATCCTATTTTAGAAACCAAAGATGTAGCTGTTACTTAACAGTCATCTCGTAGGTAGTGTTTTAGCTTATTAGACGAACAAAACGAAATATGAAAAAATATTGCTTTGGCAACTACCTCTTAATAGATCCTTGGAGAAAACTCTTAGATTAAATAAAATTGTCCTGAAAAGTTTGTCATTCATGGATACAATTAACACAACACTCAACGTTAGTGGTGTGAGATGCTAGATCGTAATTCTGACCAAAGGGTTCTAATGATCAATTAAATAAGGAACGCTCTAGCAAGTCTTCATGATGATGGTCTTTACAGCAACAACAACAAAATTAGTCATGTTATAAGGCCCTTTTAAAAGACCTCTTCACACAGTATTTTATCCCCTTAGGATGCTGGAAAATGTATGTGTCGTCACACATACACATACATATGCATATGCACTGTATGTAATGTTTTGTTTGTTTATGAACATTTTTATCAATGTGTCTGTGTGTGTATTTAAATAAATTGTAGCATATTTTATGGGGATCTAATGCAAATTGTCTTAAAAAATATTATTTTTATAACAGATAAATAATAATTTTTATAATCGAATAAATTTTGCAATTTAAGAGTTAATTTTAAGCAGTTTTTTTTAATATTGTTGTTGTAAAATATAAAAATTTAATTTACTGGCTATAGAAGAAGATAATTCTGCTTGCTATTCTATTTTGCTAATAGAGCATTTAAAATTATTTTACTTGTTTTGCAGAAATTAAAATAAATTGAATAATACCGGACTTTTAAAAATAATAATTAAAAAAAAAATTATGAAATTTTCGACAATTTTTATAATGTATGAGCAACTAGCAGTGAGCAGTAGATTTTATTCATAAACTTTCAATTTTGAGTTGTTGCGTGCTTTTGTTGTTCTTGGTATCAAACCATAGCACGGCAGGAAGCACGATAATAATTAAAATTATATTGAATTCGAAAGCACAAACACAACAAAATGGAAACATTTTGTAGATGACAATTTCTTAATGATGCTCTCGGGCTAACATTTTTACTCATACTCATATCTTCACTTGACATTTTTATTAGAAAATGCTGTTTAGAAATTGTATTTCCTTTTGTATTCCTATATGAAGCCATACTACAGCTACCATACGTTTTATGAGAATTTAAAAAAGAAAAGTTAATTTAATATTTTAATATTTATGAACATGCTGCGTACATGCATGCGTACAGAACTGTTTTCATTTTTATATGTACGAGTCTGTTTAACACACAAAAATATTCAAATTTTAATTTGTTTTTAAAAGGAAAGTTGAAAAGAGAATTTTTTTTTTTTTTTTTTGTTGAAAAGACATATAATCTTTGTTTAACTTTTATTTTACCAAAAATACGTGCTTAAATATCATAAATTTCATTAATAAATACTTTTTTTTTAAAGTATACTTTACATTCAAGTTTAAATTTTTATAATAAATTATTGGGGGCTTAAAGACTGTGTTTATTTTAAGGTTTTCTTTTTTGAAAAAAAAGTTTCTAAAATTTAATAAAATGGATATACGAAAGCTAAAAGTGCCTTCAGATTGAAGCATTGAAGGTTCAATGCAAATTCTGTTCTACATATCGGTGGGTTTAATATCCCATCTTTCCTTTACAGATTAAGATTTTTTGTTGGACCATTTGTTTGCTTCTAGCCAATTGAAGTTCCTGTTGGGCATGCTTTAGTAAGTGCTTTGGCCTTGTTGTTACATTCGTTGTCTTCATGTCCAGGATTCGAAATGAGGGTAACCATCAAATGTCCTGCTATTTTCTCCAGAGACACTCAGATATTTTGGCATGACCATAGCATATGTGCTCCCATGCTCGCTCTTATGGTTCCCAGTCTCATTGTCGTGTTCGCAGAAACTCGTGATTTTCGTTTCATATTTTTTAATTTCCTATTTCTTACACAAAATGTGCATTTTATTTAAAAGGATATAAATTTATATAAGTATAGTCATAAAATTTACTTAAAAAATAATAAAATCCCCTAGAATTGTGCTTATTTTTATACATTTTGTTACTTTGTTTTCAATTGAGAAATCCTTTCTATGTATATATGCACACATATACATATACATATGTACATACATATATACAACATAATTGAAGTACATATGTATGTATGTTCATGCAAAATATAGAGTGTAATGTAATAGTTAAACCATCATCATTATCATCATCGTCACTATCTGTTTTTATTATCATTTCAAAAGTAGAAAGACAAACGAATATAAAGACAGATAGACAGACAGACAGACGTACGGACGTACGGACGAACGGACGGACTGAATTGCAGATATTCATGCAAATTTATAAATTTACGAGTGTTTTTGTAAAAGTAATTTAATCTTTTTAATTGAAAGTGTTTTTCTTTCTTTTTTTTTTTATTTAATTTATAAGTGAATAAGTGAGTGAGTGAGTGAGTGAGTGAATAAGAGTGTATATGTGTATGCGTACGTGTTTTAAGATTAACTTGGCATAAGTAACAGAGACAGAACGCGAGTAGGAAAGTAAGAGAATATCGGGAATGAGAGAGAATGTGAATATTTCACTTTGCAGTCTTTAGTCTGATTACAAAGTGTCGCGTGGCTTGCACATCATCATATTCTGTTGCTTGAGTTGACTTGCGGACGGGTTTTGTTTTGTGGTGTTCTGTCCTCCATCTTCTTTTCTTTTGAAACTTTATTTTCCAAAGTGCAAATCCTTAAGGAACTGCTCGCTGTTTGCCATTGCATGACGATTACGACAACAAACGATACTGCTGTTGAGGATGATGACTTAAACAGCATCGAGTAACGTTTGTCTCGACTATGGAAATCCAATCGAAAGTTGCTGTTGAAACAACACCAGCACTAGACTAGATTGTTTACCACCACTACCACCCACACTTACATTTATTTTTAAGATTAAAGGAAAACATTTTGAAATATTTCAATTCATTTTATGACAGTTTGTATAATTTTTTTTTTTTACTACCATTTTCGAATCCTCAAATGACTTTATTTAGCTGCGTATAGGGGCTTAAAAAATATTTCGTTTTAAATTTAAATGTTTATTGTAAGTAAAGTATGAAAAAAAAGTGATAAATTTTCACCATATTCTACATTTCTCTTCGGGATGCATTGTTGTACCCGGTTTACATTTATAAACATCAGCAAACTCCATAAAATTACCCAAAACATTATTGACTCTATCCTTGTGGCTGCCATGTAAACTAAGTGAGATTTTATTACCCTGTTTACTGCTGTTACCGCACCAGACCTGAGCAAAGCTTGTGAAGAATATTTTCAAGTCTTCCTGATCAAATTCCTCATCCATTTCGTTTTCTAAAAACGTTTCCAATGACAATCTCAGACCCTCAGAATCGGCTATATTCTCATTAATAGTCACATGACCATTGTTGTAACGCTCGTTAAGATAACAATTGGATTTTACGCCAAATTTTATTATGGATTTGACGCCCCAGGCATTAGCAACATTACCAGACTTATCGTAATTAAGGCCATCATAGTCAAAGCCATGTATTAGCTCATGGGCAATAATGTAAGCCAGGCCGCCATAAATTCTAGCCGGTTTTAGACAGGGATCATACAAGGGCTCTTGTAATATGCCTATGGGTATTTCTATGGCATTCTTCTTAAGGCGATAAAAAGCATTGACATCCAAAGGGCCATAAGACTGATCTCTATACAAAGAATACAAAGACAATTTTGTATCCGAATTGATTCCGTTTACATCGTTCACCATATGGGGTATGGTTTTCTTGAGCTGTTCAAACGCTTGCAGCTTGGATAAATTGATCACATTCACATCATAATTATCGCCAATTGCAAAGGACATATTCTCCGGCGAGATGAATTCCAAAGTGGGCAGCAACAATCTCATGGCTTTAAGCTTTTCTTTGGTTAAAATCTTGGTAGCCAAATCTCTTTCGAATACAGTTGTAGTGTTTAAAAGTTTCTCAAATTGTAGTTTAAGACTGTTGAAAATTTTCGTTAAATGTTGTTGCGTCAAGTTCAAATACTCCTCGGCATTGCCATGTTTCAGTTGCAAAAACAAATAAGACAGTTCCGAAGGCATAAAGTCATTAAGTTGCAACAGGCATTCTTCCTTCTGCTTAATAAAGCTGTAATCATCGTGTAGGTTAACTTCAAAGTGGGCTAGAAACTGAACCAAGAAATATTTTGCAAGCGTTTCGTTATTGGCTTTTTTTAGGAATTTAGCCAAAGATCTCAGATAGTTGTGGTCAGCAACTATAAGCATGGTTTCGTCATAATTATCAGGAAGTTCAAAGTCTTGTAGAAGAGTACGGAAATATTCTAAAAGAGCAATTTCGGGTATGTCCTTAGCCAAGGAAGCCAATGTTTGAGGCTCCTTCAAGACTACCGACTGATCATTACGTACCAAAGACATTAGAGATTTTTCAAATTCCACTATTTCGTCGGCTATTTTCTTGGCTTGCCTTACACGTACACCCAAATCCAACATGAGTTCTTTTATGTAGCTGCGATACATAAGCTCAGCCGCCTCATCGATAGTGGTGTCCGATGGGTTTCTTTTAAGCAACTCAAATGAGGGAGGCATCATATAGAATATCAATTGCTGGGAATTTTGCCAATTGGATTGTATTTTTGTGGTAATTAAAGCTTGAGCACCATATCTACGCATTTCAGCTGCTGTGGATTCCCAATTAAAAGTTTTATTTACCTGGTGTGAAGACAAGTTAAGCTGCGGTAACGATAAAAAGCTAGTAAAATTTTGCAAAATATCCATATAAACTCTTATGGACTGTTCATCTTGAGCCTTTGACTTGAAAGCCCTTCTGTCCAGGCAAGATCCATAGAATTTTGTTAAATTAATCAAACTACTATTCACTTTGATGATACCCTTATGCTCTACATCATCGAAATATTGCAAAAGCGTATATTTATTAGAAGCCTTAATGGCCGTTAAAGTATCCGATGGCTGGGCAAAACGCAATACGGCTGAAGCACGCCAGTCACCGCAGGCATATTCCCAAAAGTCATCGCAAGGTTGTTGCTGCAAGTCCATGTAACGTTCCGATTGTGTTTGTGCATCGGCCCCTGTTAAAGGGTCACACTGCTGCTGCGCCGTCAAAGGTTTGAATGTCGGTATACTCGTCACAATTTTAAAAAAAATTGCTAAACCAACTATGGCCGCCGGTATTAAATTCAAACGCGAGCTTAGCATTATCACTTTACGAATTGATTAAAACAACTGATTGGAAACAGACTCAAATTATTTGCAAGAGTTGTCTTCATTTTATTAAAAAAAAAAACAAAAAATAAAATAAAAAGAAAAGTTTTGTGTTTTTTTTCTATTTCATTTGAAACTGATAAGCTTTTGTTTTTAATTAAAACTGAGTGAAAGAGAAATAAAAAATCGAAATGAAACCGAGTTTGTAAATCAAATGTTTTCTCCCCTTTTCTCTCTCAATCTATCACTCTCTCTCTCTCTCTCTCTATCTCTCTCTTTGTTGTTTAATTTTAAACAGTAAAATAGCTTGAAAATTTATTGATAAGCCTGAACAATACTAGTTGTTGTTGGTTTTTCAGCAAATAAAAACCAACAACATATTCAAGTTCTCTTTTAAAAAAAAAAAAATCTATAAAAAACAACAACAAAAAAAGCATTCTAACCAACATTAAATATTAAAAATAATGAAAATAGGGTGGCCAACTGAAATCTAAAATTTAAAATTGTATAATAGTACTCGTACATATCGCTCCTTTATTGCAACGTAGTCATATCTCAAAAAATTTAAAATTTGTAGTTACTTAAGCAATATTGCTCTTTAGACCTTGAACAAAAAATTAGTTTTATATCCCAAGCTGAACCGAAGTTATAGCAAAAAGTGTTTGCGGCAATTAGATCATAGGACTTATGTCTTGAAAACTTTAATCGCAATTTTGCCGAGTTCAAGTTTTTTTGAGATATGACTATGTTGCAATAAAGGAGCGATATATCTGTACATGGATGTATAAGGGGACATGGTAACCTATTTGGAGTGTACGTATTTGTTTTTACAACAATTTACAATTTATAGTTTTCAGTGTATGTGTATGTGTATGTGCGTCTGTATGCATGCATGCATGTGAATATTTTGAAGCATATTGTTTGCTTAAATTGTTTGTGGTTTCCTATATGGTTTTGAGACTTTTCTTCCTTCTTTTATTTTTTTTTTTTTTTGTTTTTTTGCTCATACTTTGAAGTAAAGGATGCTATTGAGGCATACATATACCAGTTACTCTAGTCAATAAAGTTTTTGTACTCTAGCAAAAGTTTGTTTCGAACTTGTTGTATTGTTGTTGGTTTTTTACTACATTTTTGTCCTTGTCTCTGCTGTTGTAGGAAACCAAACATTGTTACATTTTATGAAAACTGTCAATAAATTTTCGGAATCCTTTATAAACAGATGTTTAATTTTCTCATATGCCATCTAAGTATGTATGTATGTGCCTGTACATGACCAGGAATAAAAAAAGAAAAACAAAATTCAAAACAAATTGCATTCCTACAACTGCTTTACTCTATTATTTTTGAATATTAATTAACAAATTAATTAATTAATGTGACTTTAACACAAAATATATGTACAAAGAGAATCGTAAAACAAATAGATAATTATTTTATCTATTTTATGTCTTTGAAATTCGATATTTGGAGTTAAATTCTTATAAAAAATCTATTAGATCGAATATGAATATTATGAAACAAACGAAATTCAGTTTATAATCAGAATTGACGGTTTACGCGATTATGTTTCGCAAGCTAACAAAATAATAAAACAGGTTCTCCATTAAATCCAGTTAGAGTGTTTAAATAATAAGGGGCGTTAGAATCTAACCAAGCATATAAAACCATACACACATGCACCATTAGTAAACATCCAAATTGTTATATATTTTCGATGATGCAAGTATTATGCAAGTATTATGCAATTATGATCGAAAAAATATTCGAAAATAGTTTAAAAAAAATGGAAAACACAGCCATTTTGTTATTTTTCAAAATGTCCTAGCTCAGGCTATAGTCAGTAACATATTTTACAAGAATCTAAATATTTCAATTTTCACTTCCGTAGTATATGGTTGTCATTGTCGACAGATTTTGAATTTTTTTTTTTTAATTTTTAATTTTACCATAAACAAACAAAAACAAAACTAATCAGCAGAAGACTACCGACTTTCTCAGTGTAGTAGATAAATTTATTAGTCGGTAAACTTATTATAGCTTTCAATTCCATTATTTAAATGACAAAAAAGATTAAAAATTAAATATATTATGGACTTCCTTCCTTCCTTTCTTCCTTTTTTTTTCATTACTATTTACATATTCATTTCTTAATAAAATTGATTTAAAATTTTATAGAAAAATAAAACAAAAACTAGACATTGTACATTTTAGAAATCATATACATCCTGCAGATGTACATACATACATACAAACATATAATATTGGCAATATGATATACAATTACAAAATGAAATTCTATTAATACCCTATGCAAGCATATATATACATACATACACATGTACATACATACCAAATGCCTTAACTAAGAACGGTTGGCATCAGTAAGTCATTTCCTTTTGCTTATTTGTATAAAAAGAAATGCAAGTACAGAGAAATTACTTGAACGTAGAGCCAGGAGTGGATGGTAAATAACAACAGCCTTAAAGAGATGTTAAGATTTTTCATAACTACTCGTACTATGAATAGTTTCTCTATGCAAAAATGATGCCATAATATCCTGTGTATGTATGTACGTGTATATGCAGGTAACCTTTTAACTTCAAATGAATGAATGCCTGTACGAAACTAAAAGAAAGAAATCCCAACATAAATCTACTTTCATGCTATTTTTTTCCTATTATTTAGTGTCTTGGTTTATTTTTTGTTGTTGTTGTTGTTGTTCTTCTTCTTCTTCTTCTACATTCTTCTGAGACAATAATGTGTAATGGAAAAATTCCAAATCGTAAAGAGAAATAGAAGCCTGATAGTTAAAATCACAGTCAACAACAGTTCGTAAAACGCTTTCCTTTAAACATTTTAGTTGTTTTTCTTTATTTTTTTTTTTTGCGTTGCCAACTTTTATCATCTACTACTACTTGCAGAACAATAGAGTAGAATGTGTTTTTCTATGCTATGCACAGCCTGTTTACTATCTAGGCAAACAAGCAAGGAAGCAACAGTTTGTTTGTGTTCAAAGTGTTGCTGTTTGTGAACGTGTGCCAGTGAATGTGAGATGAATAATGTGATAGGAACCCTGCAAGCAATTTTGTAGTCGACTACAAAAGTAATCCACTTTAAGTTAACTTTTGTAGACTAACTATAAGCTAACTACAATTCAATGCAGCACTTCCTTAGAATTTGGAATTCGACTACGAAAATAACACACTTTTAGATAACTTTTTTAGACTAACTATAAGCTGACTATAATGTAATGCAGAACTCACCCAAATACGAAACGTTTATTTATTATTGAGAGCTTCTTGTTCGTGAGATTTGTTTTCTCTCTGTTCTCTCTTTTACCAGATCAGACTTTCTATGAGTTTGTTTTTAGACTAATTATAAGCTAACTACAATGTTATGCAGAATTTCCCCATAATTTAAAATGTTCATGCTATTTCTGATAATATTGTTTTTTCGATTGCACCTTTTTCTGAACTATTTTTAGATTAACTAATAGTTAACTGAAATGTTATGCAGAATTTATTCAAAATGAAACCATTATTTTTTTTATTCTCTTTTTTTACAGTTTGAATTCTTTTACATTGTGAAATTAAAATCAGTTCTGTGTGTGCTTTTAAGTGATATTATAGTTCTAAAAATTATATAATTTTTATTATTTAAAATTAGTGGTTCGAGTAGAAGAAATTTAAAAAGACTTTTTAAAAAAGAAAAAATAAATTTTTAAATAAATTAAAAAATAATAGTCCAGATAATTGTAATTGAATGTAAGTATTAATTTAATTGTACATATTATAATTAGTAAATAATGTATTTTAGATAACAGGGGAAACAATTGTTGCCAAGGATGTTCAAATATTAAAGAACTTCTTCAAGAAAAGTTTAAAGAAATGAACAGTAAGTAAATTCATATTAAACACATTTAAATTTTATTAAATATATTACTTTTCATTAATAAGACGTTTATATGTGTTAGTTTTTCAAATAACAACATTTTTTGATCAGGTAAATGTGAAGAATACTTTATTAAAAGGGCGCTTACAAAAGACACTCACGGATGTTATTTCGACCACTGTATGCATGGAAGTTAATGTTGAGGGAGTGCATGGAAAAAAGCGGCTAAAAGATTTCCAAGCTTTCTTTCAAGCCTTAACAGGTAAGCAATACATTAAAAAGAAATGTATTTTTCTAATTACATATATTTTAAATAGATGCTTGTCGATCGATTGGGTCTGATGATGCAGAAAAAGACATCAGAAATGCGTTGAAAATATTCAAAAAACGCCACATTCACGCAGAATGTATTAAAAATAATAGAAAAAATTAATTTAGAATATATTTGAATTTAATTATAAGTAAATGAAGTTATTAATTGTGTTGTTTTTTATAACTATACGAGTGTATATTTTGTTTCTTTTTATTATATAAAATAAATAAAACACTTAAAAAATTAAAATGTTTTCAATAATAGTTGTGTTTTTTTTCGAAGTTTATATAAATTTTTATATTTTAACAACTGACTTTAAGTTACTTAAAAATTAGCCAACCTTAAGCTACCTTTGAATAACCAACTTTAAGTTAGTTCAAAATTAGCTAACTTTAAACTAACTATTATATAACTGATTTTAAGTTAGTTAAAAATTAGCTAACTTTAAACTAACTATTATATAACTGATTTTAAGTTAGTTGAAAAGTTATGCAGAGTCGGACAATTGACTACTGCCAATGACACCACCATGTTAAAATAGTCAGTCGGCCCCATTCAAAATAATCTAAGAGTCAACCACAACTAGCTGAGAAAAAGTTAACTTATAATGCATTAAAAGTTAGCTGAGTTGCCGGCAGGGAAAGCAAACAGAGTGTATGAGTGTTAGTAATAAGCTTAGTATGCTTTAATAAGCCAATTTACATAGCACAAATACATGCAAACGCATACGCATACGCATACAGACACTCTCCATCTCTTCATTTTATCTAGGCTTGTGTGTATACAAGAATGTATGAGTGAGAGAGAGAGAGAGAGTAGGCACAAAACTCTCTGTGTGCGTTTGTTGTGTTTGTTTGTTAATGTATTGTATTTGAATTTTTTGCGTGTTTAATGGAAAATTTTCTCTCTCCTTAAGCTTTTCTATGCCTTGGCTGGCACTTGTTTGTGGGCGGTCATACGAAATAAGCAAACAGTTGTTTTAAACTATTTAGAAACAGTAAATAAACAGTCAAATAAACTGGAAACAAACTGTTACAGATATTTATTCAAAGATCTTTATGGAAAATTAAAAATTTTTAACACTTTTTTTCGTTTGTTAATCATATGGTTAACAGACGTTATAGCCTTAATTGAATTATTTAATTTGTTTACGGAAAAATATCTTAACTTTAATATTTATTTTGTTAGTTAAATATGCTTAACAAATATTCTTTTAATTTAAATTATTTATTTTGGTTTTATTTGTTATTTTAAACATTTTGTGACAAATTTTTAATTTCAAAGCTCTTCAAACATTGTTTTTTAATTTTAATATTTATTTCGTTTTATTTGGTATTCTGGAATAAAAAATTCCCAGCCAGTGCTAATTTCTGCCCCTGTCATATGATTGTGTTTCCAGTTAATATCAGTTTTAAAAAATTTTTTTTTTTTACCATAAAAAGAAAATAATGATGTTAGGAATGAGAATTCCTCTTTTCTTTATCTGGTAGACTGTGAGAGGAGATTTAAAAGCGATTCTCGCTCTACGTTTCACATTCACCACGGATTATATTTACAGAAAAATATGTTCGAAAAAGTTTATTTTGATTTTATAATCCAGTTGCCTGTTAATGTCATAGAAATATTGTCATGATACTGAGGCTTTACTACTTTTTTTCTCGTTTAATTTTTTAACATTTTGGAATTTCAAAAAAAAAACTGTTTCCACACACAGTTTTTTGAAATCTTTTTATTTTTCTATATTTGTATTTTGTCCTCTTCATGCTCATCCTCAGAGAGAGTTAGTACATATTATATTTGGTAGATGCATTAATTATTGTTAAAGAAGATCTTGGTAAAATAGCTTTCTTTTTTTTGCTTACTTTGTGACAAACTGTATATAAAAATAGATCCTGACTTAGAAGATTATTAACTGTCGTTAAAATAGCTTCAATTTAATGGAAGGTTTTAAGAATTAAATCGTATAAGAATATCTGTATAAACGAAGTTTTTTCGTAAATCTTTTTATGAACTGTTATTTTCTATTTTCATTATTTATTTTTTACTTTATTTTAAATGAGACTTCAAAAAGCGAGCATAAAATGACGTCTTTTAAATTACTTATTAAATGTTTCTGCTGTTTTTTTTTTTATTGTAAAAAAGGGCAAAAATGAGAAGAAAAAAAGGACGTATAAAGTGTGTAATATATTTTAGTACGGCTTAATTATAATAAGTATTTATAATTTCTTTAATAAACCAAATCCCTTGTTACATGTTTTCAAATACTTGGTTTTTTTTTGTTCTTTATTTCCTGCCATGTACAACGTGTTTTAGTTGTATTTTAATTGTAGAGATTCTTTTGATTATAAGAAGAAAGAAAGAAGAAATAAACAACTACAGCAACAGCAACAACAACAACAACAAATTAATATAAAACATGCTGTTATTAAGATTAAACGAGCACTTGAACGTTGTTTACCACTTTTTTTTTAAAAAAAAATTTTTATTCTCCTTAAAAAGAAAACACCCAACACATCAAAAGGAAACCAGCAATTAAGAAAAAAATTCCAAACACAAGTAGAAACCCAAATACGAGGCTAAACGGAAAAATATCTGTAACTTTGGTGCTCCTTAGAATGTTTTCAACATACTTAGCAATTGTGCCACTTAGTCTATAACAGTATATGGAACGAGTGTTGTAGAAAGTGTTAATTTCTTTTGTAAATGTTTTGTAATTTAAAATTTAATTGCCTGTTTAATTACAATCTGTCGACGAGAGTTTCAAAAATAAATTTTTAACAAAATTTATGAAAAGAAATCCTATTAAAAATAAATTCTATTACGACAACAACAACAACAAAAAAATACCTACACATGTCTTTACTTAAAGGAGCAAAAACTCTTTCATACACTCATACATAAGAGTTGTTGCAATATGAACTAAGCTTACAGCTTTGCATAACTAATAAGTTGCACCTAAAAGTAGCTGTACAGTTCAGCTTTCAGGTTAATGTTTTGAATCAAGTAACAACTGACTTTAGTAACGAACTTATATGACCTACTACTCTACTGACTTTAGATGATTTGTAATAAAAATTTGCAAAAACAAACACATGTAAGTACTGCAGTTGCAAAATAACCAAAAATCTTACATGAATTTATGAAAACGTTTATAATAAGGAGAATGCTTTAATAGTCTTTAAAATACCATGTGTGTGTGTGTGTGTTTTTTTCTCCTTTAAACCCAAATACTTAAAAGTAGTGTTATAAAACAGTAATATCAGCAAGAGCATAAGGATTAGAAAAAATAAAATGGCGTCTTAAATGCACGTGTGTGTAAGTTTATGTTGATTAATTCACTGCTTAGTGGTTGCACTTACAGTTGCTTGCTCTCTCTCTCTCTCTTCCTCTCTATCTCTCTGTTGCTCTGCCATGAATTTGCTTATTACATGAATTACTTCTGTTGTACTCAAACACTTACACATACACTATCCATATGTATGTATGTGTTCAATGACGCATAATAAATTAAACGGTAAAACAAAACCTGCATGGCTACAACTACAACAATAATGCTCTCTCTCTCTCTCTCTATTTCATTGTGTGCCATTTACCTTGTTTTCCCTAACATTGCAATTTATTTCGCGTGAAATTTTCATTTTCATTTTTTTTTGTTTGTTTCATACTGTGAGTTTTAATACCGTAACCTGATGGGAAAGATTACAAATGCGTTTCTTTTTTTGTTGTATATGCAAAGTTTAAATAAATGAATTTCCTTTCCTTCTTTAGCAACACTCGAAAATAGAAACTAAAAAGAATCACAAACTGAATAAACTAGGGAAAAATTTATTCAATTATAAAAGGATAGATATTGTAAATATTTTATGATTCATACCTTCTCTATCTATCTCTCTATTTTTTTTTTTTTTGTAGGCTATACTTCCCTTTACAAACTCAGTCATATTTTATTTTCATGTATGTATGTATGTACTCCCTTCAGTCATTCATTCAAGCATTAAAACACAAGAAAACGGCGTTTTTCCTCTTCTTTTTTTCATACTTAAACCTGTTGTTTAACTGACGTTTAAGTCGGAGAAAAAAAAATGACTCATATCCGGTAGGAATTAAGAAAATTACTGTTGAAAATATACATTTTCCGTCTTGAAATCTTTCTTTCTTAGCAGCAGTGTTGACCTAAATTTTTCTAAAACGCTTCAATTTTATTGATTTTAATTTGCAGCCAAATACGTGAAGGCATTATACGTTGCATTTTGGCCACTGATATGGCTCGTCATAATGAGATTTTAACCCAGTTTAAGGAAATCACGCCTGTGTTCGACTATTCTAATCGCGCTCATATTAATTTAGTAAGTATTTCTTCAAATATTTTTTCCAATGCAATTATAAAATTTTATTTTGCATTGCTTAGCTTTGCATGATTCTCATTAAAGTAGCGGATATTTCGAATGAAGCCCGCCCCATGGATGTGGCTGAACCGTGGCTAGATCGTTTGCTGCAAGAGTTCTTTGCCCAAAGTGCTGCTGAGAAATCGGAAGGCTTGCCAGTTACGCCATTTATGGATCCTGATAAGGTGAGCAAACCCGGCTCACAAGTACGTTTCATTGGCCTGGTCCTATTGCCCCTATTTGAAGCTTTGGGCGAATTAGTGCCCGAACTGATCGATTTTATTATAGTTCCTGTACGCATAGCTCTCGACTACTATAGGTAAGTTACTTAGACTTTTAAAGAAATTAAACATTCTCTCAGTTTCTCTTCTTAATGATTTAGACGTTTAAATGATGCTCAAAACAAGTCTCGGAAATCGGTGGCAGATAACAATTCGGCCATAACTTCAGAAAACAATAGTGGCGGTTCAGATGCTAATGCGCCTTCTACAAGTGGCTCAACTTCTGGTGGAGTAGGCGGCGGCGGTGGCTCCAATACCGGCACTGGAGGCACCGGCAACTCTGGCGGCAGCATTTCACCCCAAATGCCTCGTTCTCAATCTGGCATTAGTGTGAAGTCCCGCCGGAGTATACCCTCACAAAAGTCAGCCTCACGCACTTCAGTAGATGAGCCCGGCGGTATGCCGGCCGAATTGCATGATCTACCGGAAGGTAGTGAAAGTGGCGATTCCGAAACTGCTACAGAAGTGGATGTAAGTAATAATGTAGGCATTAATTTTTCGAAGAACAAAAGTTTGTTCAATGATTTATTTTGCATTTTAAACAGGTGGCAGAGAAAACTTCCAAGTTTAAAGTGGATACTGAAGGCACCAGTAGCCGTTCGAAATCGTCTCACTCAACATCTCGCAAATCATCTCGAGAAAAGCGCCCCTCCATGATAGGTGAAATGTGTAGTAGTGGTAGCGGGCAAAGGATACGCAATTCCTACGGCAACATACATGGCTACCATTCGAATCGCAGCCATTTTGGTTCGAATCGGGCTGTTAGTTTAGACCAGTACAGCACAAATAATCGCCGTTTATCGGATGGTTTGCAGCAGGTTATTTCCGACAGTAATGTTTTCTACAATCGTCACAATCGCGGCAGCCTAGAGGCCTCAACGGTCAATTGTCGCGTAGTGGAGGACATGAATATGAATGCTACTGGCATTGTTACTGTGTCCCAAGGCTCGACCTTAGCGACAGGTCGTGTGGGAATTGGTGCCACGCAGCTAAACACTTCCCAAATTGTGCCAAACAGTGAAGGAGCCACCACCAGTGCTATAACTTCACTGCAGACAAACACCGCAACTAGTCAAGCGGTTGCCCACCAACAACACTCTTCAACAACTACAACAACCAACACCACTGCCCCACACACTCAACAAAATATCATGTGCATTACTACCTTCTCCAACGGCAACATATCCCCCACACAGCTACAACAACCACGCCAGCATTGCTGTGCCGCAGCTGCTGCTGCTGCAGCAGTTGCTGCAGCCGCTAGTAGCAACACTGGACAAAATGGAGTAGGTTCTAGTGCTGCTGACAATCCCGCCGCCTCTAATGCAGCCGCCGCTAAGAGTTCGTGGAAAGCTCGTCTAAAGCAATTCTCGGACTATTTTAGCTTTTCGTTTGACAAGAACTCTAAACGGTTCAGCAGCACTCGTAGCAGTCCTTGTTCAATGCGTAACAATAATGCTGGTCATGGCAATATAGGTGACACTAGTACGACCTATATAGATCCAATAACAGGTAAGCCGACCTCCATGTGTTGTACCATCTCAAATAATCTTCAATCGCCGGGTTTGCGCCAAAAACATATTTCCCACCAACAAGAACTTATAGCCGCCGGACGCCATCGAGCCTACAGTCTAGACGTGCCCTGCAATCGTAGTAATCCTCGTTATAGTAGTAGTAGTGGTGGAGGTGGCGACAGTAGCCGAAAATCATCACGTCACGATGGCACCGGTACCGGAGACGAAAATAACAGCAACAATACTTTGCACAGCAGCAGTGGTGGTGGCAGCGATATGCCAACCTGTATGCCGCCACCCATACGTATTGGTAGCGTAGATGCCAGCGATACGATTTTAATTGGATCGGGGAGTGGTGGTCTAACGGGCGCTCTAACACCAGCAAATTTAGGGGAGCCAGAGCCCAGTTTAAGCATCGATTTGGGAATGCCAAGTAATTCATCTTCGGCTGAGCCGTCGAAAATTTGACAACGCGGGAGCTCAGAGACGACCACAAACTCCTCGAATGGAGCCTTTGCAGCATTGCTGCAGCAACAACAGCAACAAGAGCAGCAAAACCGTCAATCATCACTGACGGCGGCGGCCACAACGGGCGTACAAACGTCCAGCTGCAATGTCTCCACATCAATATCGATGACTATGTGGTCGGCTTTGGGCCAAAGATTGAGTGCTTTGGTGTGTCACTGTTGTGAGCGGAAATTGCCAGAGCCGGAAAATGTGTAAAACGATGATGATAATGATGATGTAGATGATGATGATAATAATGATGGTGATGATGATCCAAAATAAACTTCAATATGACAATGAAGCCAATGGACACATAAAACAAAAATCACCTTTTTTGAACATTGCATTGCATTGCATTATTATTATGAACACACACACACACACACAGAAGATAATCGTCAGTTCAGTAGTCGCACAAAAAGTAAAAGCAAATCCTCCTACTCTCATATACTTAATATTGAACAAAAAAAAAGAAAGAAATCATTCATTTAAATGATTGGACTTGTTAGAAACAGCAGCATACACTGAAGGGAAAGTGTTTCCAAATCTTGAATGAATGATTTGAATGAGAGAGAGAAAGAAATAAGAAAACAACACACAATCCCTTACAAGTTACAAACCAATACAATCCTATAATATACATACATATGTATGTGTATATGAATACATATGTACATACATATAAAATAGTAATATTATAAAAATTCTTAAAACTAAAAAAGATATTAAATCCTCTAATAATATAGTCATTGTGGTATTAAAAAGAAACAAAAAGAAAAACAAATAACGAAATTTAATTTAAAAAAAAAAAGATAATTGATATAGAAATTCAAAAAAAAAAAAAAGAATAAATTGTGCAATTTATAGATACTATTTGAAATGACAGTGCGTGCACGATTATTGCAAATTTAAAAAAACAAACAATCTAAACTGTTTTGTTTTTCATGATTCAACATAGGAGTAGTACGCAAAAAAAAAACCTTTTAATGATGTGATAAAGACTGTAATTTAGAAGAAAAAAATTTGCTTCTTGCAATAATCGGGATGTTGCAATAACCGAAGGTTGCTATAATCGATCGCGCACTGTAATTTACATTTAGTAACTTTTAGTAACATCACACATGTACACACATATGTATACGTGTTAATCCAAATTTAGTTTAAGATTTTTAGCTTTTTTCCTGTAGTTTGCAAATTTTTTTAAACATTTTTTTAATTGTAGCCTGTAGTTCTGATTATTTTTTAGTTTTTAGTTCTATTTTAGTTTTTATTTTTTATTTCCTATTCTAGTTTGTGCAATGTGTAGTGTTTTAGTTTAGAGTTGTGAGTGAATGTGTAATTATTTTGTTTGTCTTATTAATTATTATTTTTAATTATTTTTAATGTCAATTATTAATTAATTAAATTAGTTTTATTTTATTTTATATAGGAAATAACAATAACAACAACAACAAAACCAAGAAATTTTTTTTAATGCATTTTTGCGTATAAGTTTTACATGTGTATTGAATATTTTCAAAACTGATATCCAAAATAACAAAAGCGATATTAAAAATAAACTTTAAACAAATCTTACAAACAATGTGAATAATTTTCCATTTACAATACAAATACATGATCTTTTTCTCTGCAATTTTTTACAATATGCTGTACGGTACGTGCAACGTAAATCTAAACAAATTAAGTAAGTAAACTCACCCACACACATTTTAATAAGTATTTTGCATTTAGTAACAAACTTTATATGCCAAATAAATCTATCACAATCACAACAACAGTATTCTTTTAAGCGTTTTTAGTAATGTATTTCAATGTGAAGTTGAATGATTTAAATGAAATAGAAATATTTCTGTTTCATTTCATTCAAAAACACAGACAGACAATACATATATACATCAAGTAGATTTTCTTTTTTTTTGTTTTATTTATTTATTTATTTATTTATTTATTAATTACAATACAATTACAAATTATATTCTAATTCTATACGAGCTGAGTAACTTTGACCATACGCTCGGTGTAGTGTCACAGACCAGAGCCTCTGGTGGGAATCGAACCCACGACCCTCACGCTAATAGTCTAGCACACTACCCACTAGACTACCAGGGCGCTCTTTTTTTGTTTTAATTATTTTATTTAAATTATTTTGATTATTTTAATGCAATATTGAAATTAGTAAACTGAAAGAAAGAAAGTAAATCATTGATGCACATTTTATACGGCAATAACAACAACAACAACAACAACTGGCTTTTCCGGTGACAACTTTTATTAATAAAAATAAAATCTAATAAGTAATAATGATAATAATAAACAATATTTTAAGTGAAACTAAACAAACCAAGCTGGTACTTGGTTAAAACATCTAATAACTTTCAATACCACCCTTTTATAAAAATATATTGTATTTATTTGATCTTATTACTACTATTATTATAACGATTTTAAAGGAATTTTTTCTTTCTTGCAGAAAGTTTAAAGGAATTATAAATTTTAAAACAAACAAGCAAACAAAGAAACATGTGAAGAAAAAACGTATGTATGTATTTAACAATAATCATAATAATAATAATAACTAAACATATATTAAAAAAAGAAAAAATTCAATTGAATAAATTGAAAATCAATGTCTTTTTTAGCTGTAATTGTAGTTAGAATGAAATATCTACTTTAACTGTGAGAAAGAAAATTACACGTTTAGACAATTCGTATAAACTAAATGAGAACATTAAATTATAAACAATAAGCATAGTAAACTTAATGGTAAAAAAACAACATTTTTAAGTCCACAATATTTTTCTGAAACTATATTTTATTGATTTTATTAAATGAATTTTTTTTTTTTTTCAAACTAAAACTGAAAAGACTTAAGCTTGAATTTATTCATATTAAAAATAATATTAAAGAATGAACAAAAAACAAAAAAATCATATAAAATTTGTTGGTAAAGGAATCATAACTATATAATGTATAATCATTTCAAATCATTGATGTAGTTTTAATTAAAAAAAAAACACACACACACACACAAAAAACAAAACAAATAAGTGAATTGTATTCTATTCTAACAGAACCAAATGAAAATTTTGATTTATAATTTCGTATAATTTTCGTGAAATTTCAAAACAAAGTTATAAACTTACTTTATATATTATTTTTTATTAAAAAAAAAAACAAATATGAATACAATTCATTTATTGATAACAAACAAGTCAGTCAATTACATAACCTTTTACTAACTAAACCCTTTTACTTCCCTTTACAAGAGAGCCTAAAAAATTATACAAAATATTGAATTAAAAAAACAGAATACATACAATACATACTTACATATATTAAAATACAAGTAAAATTTTAATAAAACAAAAACGGAAAATAATACAAAAAAAATATAAAAAAAAAACGATAAAATAAAATCTAATACTGTGAATTGATATTATACTTATTAAAATGGTAATAATCTAATAACTTTATCGAGAGAATACATAATACAAATTAAATGAATATGAATAATGATGATGATGACGATACTTTCTAAATAAAGCACTTTTACATTCACCGACCATTTACTGTATTAAACATACACATTCATTTCAAATAAATTAAACTAATATTATGATAAATTGAAATGAACAAAAAGCAACAATAAATATTATGTATAATTGAAATAAGTAAAGTATTATATTACAAGTATGCAAATCAAATTTTATTTGATTTACATAGATTTACAACTACAACTACAAATACGAGTACGTTTATATTACATATTACATATACTATATATGTATTTATTTACTACCTTAACTAAACTACCTTTATGAAAGAAAAAAAACAAAACCAAAACGAAAACAAAAACAAAACAAAAGAAAAGAAATTAACATATTAATTATAAAAACTCTCACTACCAAGCTCTTTTTACCTACCTTACCCCCCCTATCTTTCCATTAATATGAAACAAATCTTTTAAAAACAATCACCACCAAACCCACTATCACACCATGAATCATTTTATTTACAATTCATATTATAAAGTTAGTTAGTTAAACTAATACTAATACTAGTACATGTATATGTATATGTTTGTTATTACAATACTAAATGATATTATAAGAATATTGAATATATCTATTATACATATACACACATACATACATACATATATTTAATCATATAGTAGTACATTACTATTACAATAATAACTGTAAAGTAATATAAAATAAATTTAAAAACAAATCCTAAAATATGGACCAAAAGTAAATAATATTGAAATATGTGGTGGATAAGAACAAAACGCATACACACATTATCATCCTACAACAAAATAACATACACACCCATGCATACATCATTTCAAATAGTTTACAAGGAAAAGAGTAATGTTGTTTACAACAAAACTAACAACAAAGCCTTAAAATTATTGAGAGTCCAGCTTAGTAAGAAGTGAATTGAAAATAATCTTTAAATGATTGATTGTTTAAACCCTACTTTTAAATTAACAAAAAGTAAACGATTACTACCAACAACTACTATAGTTCTAAAGTAAAGAAACACAATAAAAGCGACAGCTTCTTGTATACTTCCGAAGGGTCTTGTTCGACTTTTATGTAAAGATCAATTTATTTAAACGAACGAATCATTTGATTGTTTACGAAGTCCGGTGGTGGTACGGTAGCCTGATTAGGATCATATCATAAGCTGGTTAGCATGATTGGATTTAAAGTTAAAAATCGAATTGTATTCTTATAAAATACATTACTGGCTATAGCCTTGAAGTATGACATTTTGTACTATTTTGTGATTTTCTCTTTCTCCTTGCTTGTAAGCAACTATACTTTAAACAATTATTAACGAACAATGGCTTCTGTCGCTACTATAGTGTTTTCAAAAAAAACAAAAGAAAAATCCAATAATATCACATTTTCTCTGTCTTCCTACATCCATATTACATTAAATTGATTGTTACTTCAAAGGATTAAATTAATTTGTATTTAAAAGAAAATAAAAAACAACCCAGTTTACTGGTATAGCTAAGCAGAGCACACTCAATCTTCTTATATGAAAAGTATTTAAAAATGTCTGAATAAATAAATAAATGTAAGCTATTAAACAATGCATACATATTTATGGCAAAACAAAAGGTTTCGGTTATTTAAGTTGGAATTTATATTTTCTTTGTTTTTTTCTTAACAGCAACAATAAACCTTTTACGAATCTAAAACTATTCTAAAACCTAAACATTTATTTTATAATACATTTACCCTCCAAAAACTATAAAATATACTATAAAAATAAAAAGAAACAAAAAATTTCAAGTATATGTAGGTAATAAAAACTACCAAAAGCCTTTAATTTATTTACACAAGACTTAAAAGAATATTAATAATTATAAAGAAAAATTAAATTGAACAAAACAAAAACAATTTTAAACTATACAAATAAAAAATTAATAACAATTAAAACAACCTAAAATATGAATACAAAAACAAACAAAAAATTAATAAAAAGAGGAAAAAGCGGAAAAAAATGGACAGGAAAGAGTCAAAAAAAAATATTGTAAAATAATAACAACAAGTTTTTCTTAATTAATCTTATAAAAAAAAGAAGAAGAAATTACATATTACAATACAAACATCAATACAAACAAATTTAAGTGTCTAGTATTACAAATATTAAAAACAAAAGAAAAAAAATCATATTAAAATAATTATTTAATTAAAAAACAAAAACAAAAAAATAAAAAGCCCACATTACACTCCTACACACACCAAATTATTAAGCAAACAAAAACAAAAAGGATAGAAATGAACAGTACCACTTACAAGGTGATAAGGAAGGGGCATATAAAATATGTCTACCCTAATGGATGTAGAATTAAACAAATGTTAACGGAATGTAACAGAACGAGCAATAAAAGAAACTATCGACCTATAATGATGTAATTTTTACGTAACCATTTACATTACTTTTCATATGCTAAACTCGATCCGTTTTGTTACGTTCCTTGAACGTTTGATAAATTTACAATAAAATGTGAAACTGGTTTTAAGAGATTTGAATAATGGAAATACAATTTAAAGAAAATCATATAAAATGTGCTTAAAGAAACACAAACGAAACATATTTATTAGCAGCAGAGAGTGCGTTATTAGTAAAAGAGAACCTTCGTAACAATTTTCCTAAAGATAATCTATAATGAACTAAATAAATAAGCGAAAAACAGAAAAACAAAAACAAATACTATAATTTCTTCTTAATGAAAACGCATTTAATTTTATCTTAAATAAATTTAATAATTAAATTGAATTAAATTAAATTAATGTGTGAAAAATAATAATTATTTAAAAATAATAAATAATTCAAAAATAATTCAAAAAAAAAAAAAAAATACTGCATGTAATACAATAATTAACTCTTATTAATTAATTAATTAATGAATGGATTCATTGTTGGTTTAATTTATTTAATTGTGGCATTAAAAATTTCAAAAAAGAAAAAAAAAAGAAAAGTTAAATCCTTATTCTTATTACAACAAAAAAAAAAAAAACAGTGACAAATAAACAAAAACAAAAAAAACAACATCTAAGAAATGAAAAAAAAAAAAATTAATCTACAATACATATATTTAAAGAAAAAAAAAATAAAATAAAATAAAAAATAAAAAGAAATAGATCACAAAACGACAACAATAAAAAACAAAAAAAAGAAAAATCAATCACTTTAATAAAAATCATTATGAAAAATCTAAAAACGAAATCTCATCATACTCTCATTTGTTTTATTCTACTTAAAATATTCTACAAAATTTTTTTTGTTTAAAAGATCAACAACACAAGTCAGTCGTCCGTCAATCAATTAAAACGGATTCCTTTTAATTCTCCACATTCATTCATTCAATTGAACTGAATTGAATTGAATTTTTTTTTCTCTGCGGATATTACATCACTGGCATTACATTTTGAAAAATTTCATTTTAAAAATTCCAAATAAAACATTCACTGACGAATTCAAGTACTCTATGACCTTTAAAGAGAGTGTAAATTTCTGAGAAATGATAAGCAAATCTCTGCTAACAACACTTTAATAACGTTTCTTATAATATAGTATGTATCTTGCTCTCTCTTTCTCTGTCTCTTTACCATCATAGTCTGTTTAACATGTACATATGCCCACTTACTTTTTTATCAATTCTCTTTTATTTGTTTGATTTAAGACTCCTAAAAATTAACAGGCTTAAGCGTCATTGCCACAACATCAACATGAATGAATGACTTATGGTAGTTCATCTCTGCTCGTAGAATCTTGCTGAGTTGGTCATCTTGTTTAAGAGCAGTAAGACTAAATCGAAAAACTTGAAAACATTCCCATAAATTATTTCCAATTCAAAGAAAATGGAAAAGAACTTTATACCCCGTTTAAGGTTGTACGTTGTGGTCTACTAAGTATATCACCTCATTTTGAATAGCTCACTCACTGGCTTAAAAACATTAACTGAGATCTACACACATTATCTTATCTCTGGTGCCGTTGATTTGTTTGCCTTAAGTATGAAGAGAAGTACGAATCTGAGCTTCAGTTTGAGTAAAACATTTGCCGCATTAACAGCTTAACTTACCGTGCGATTGTTTAAACTTGTCTACGCAAACGTGAAAGTGTTGTTTTATTTTTTTTTTTTATTATTTGTTCTCTCGTTTGTCTCAATGAATATTTAACGAAAACGGCAAAAAATGTTATTGAAGTCTTCAAAATTAACAGCCTTGTTGTTGTTTTTCATATTAACTGTGATTCAATGCGAAATTTCAGGTAAATTTTCGTAATATTTGGATATTTGGTTCAACTACAAACAAAAAATCTTTGTTCAATTAAAAAAAATAAAATATTAAAAATAATTAAAAAATAAAAAAAAAATGTCTATATAAAGTTGAACTGACCTTAATTCTTATCTCTAATTATTATATTATATTCCACGAATTCTAAGATTAAAATTTATTTTCATTTTAGGTGCTTATAAAACTGAAATTGAAATAACCCCTGCACCGGCTGAAGAGCCCACTACCAAAAAGCCTGGTTTCTTTAAAAGATGGTTTGGTGGCGGTGGTTCCTCACAAACCACTACTGTAGATCCATTGTTGCTAGCAGTAACTACAGCCAAACCTTTAGCACCAATACCAGCACAAGGTCCTCAAGCAGCTGCTGATGCCAGACCAAAACCACCACCTTTGGCCATACCTAAAGCTCCACTGGTACCCCTAGGACCCAGGCCTGATACTCCTTCCTCATCGCCCTTTGGTTCAGGACCACCACAATTCCCTCAGCCAAATCCCTCCCCAAGCTCTACTACGCCTACCAATAATTTTGGTGCTAAACCGGGCACACCATCATCAACTTCTACCACGCCAACGAATACTTTAGGTGGCAGACCAACAGGACCTGCTCAATCCCCTCAAACTTCTGGCACAAGTGGTGGAGGTGTGGTTCCTACTCCCTCGACAACTTCTAATTTGAAACCTACACAGCAACAAAATTCTTTTAATGTGCAAAATAATTTACCAGGCCGACCAGGTAATGCCCAGCCAAATTTGCCACCTGGCTTTGGACCTTTCTTCCAACCACAAAAACCTCAACCTTCTGGCTTAGATCTTAGTTATGGCGGTGGTTTTGGTTCAGGCGGTGGACGGCCACAACAACCTGGCAGACCTGGTTTCGGTTTGGCGCCAATGACTTCTTCTACCAGCACTACTACTACAACAACAACTACAACTACCACTACAGCTCGACCACAACAACTGGATTTCGATTTAAGAGGTGGTTTTGATTCGAAAAAGCCCGCTGGTTCTCCAACTGGCAAGGAAGAGTTCCCTGGTCTACCTGCACCCAGAAGGCCTTCAGTTAAGGAAGATTTCCCCGCATTGCCGGTACCCAAGTCTCCTACACCCGCTCCATCAACACCAAACAGTCCTTCATCGCCTTCTGCCTGGAACAAACCTTTGCCTACACCCGTTACTACAGGCTCCACCAGTACCAGTACAACTACTCAACGTTCTTTGCCAGCTTCCCGCCCAGCAACTGGTAGTTCTGGTGGCTCTAATGGTGGTGGCGTATCTTTTGTGCCTCATAGCGACACTTCAACAACTGTAAGACCTGGTTTTGAAAAGCAAGGCAACAATTTGGCTAGTGATGATGAAATACGCGCCCTGACAGAAACTCTCTATTCCAAAGAGGTAAACAGTCAATTGAATTTGATTACCGTTAATCCACAGGGCAAGACTAGATCTATTGATAGTACCGATGAAGCGCCTCAACCGTAAGTTATTGTTCGCTTGCCTGCATTAAAGCGCAAACAAATTTCAAAAATGTTTCTTTTATATCTCCAGGTTGTTGAATGTTGATGCCAAAGTATTGGATGTACCCACCGTAGCCAAAATGCATGTACTGTTCAATAATTATGAAGAAGATACGCTGGTAAATGAACACGTTACACCCATGGAACGCAAAGAAGAAAATGATTTTGTAGATGCTGTTATGGCCACAAATGTCATGAGACAGGCCATGTTATTCCTACAGAATAAGGGTGAGTATGGATTTGGAGTTGCATTAGAATGCCGAACCGATTGCGAATCCTATAAATATTATTGTTCCTTCAATAGGTATTGTTTCTGCCGATCCCAAGACACACCGCGACTTAGTGAAAGAATTATGGTTTACCCAGTATTCAAGAGGCAATGGTAAAATTGGAAGTTCCGGTTTTGAGCACGTATTTGTTAATGAGGTTAAGAACGGCACTATTATTGGCCTACACAATTGGCTATATTTTGCGGATGAGGAAAAAGCTGGTCGTTTGGACTACAAAGGCTATATGAACCAATTGGATTTGGGAACGGTATACATGGTTTTTTTTAATCAATCTCATATTTCCACACTATTCATGAACACTATTTTAAACTTTCCAGAAAGCCAAAGTTCTTAAGGTGCGCTTTACACACAATGGCCTTAACAAGCCGGTAAATACTTTGTTCGTAGGGACTTCACCTGAATTGGAATTGGCTTTGTACACCGTTTGCTTCAAATTGAGACCTGATCGCACTTGTCCCGTGTCTTTGGGTAACAGCAAGTTTGGTGTGGTCACCTATTCATGGCGCTATCGTGGTAAAAGTTTAATTGGCAGTGCCTATCCCGAGATTTAGAGGTGCTTTTTTAAACATATTCTTTAATTTTTTTTTTTTTTTAATAAGAAGCTATAAAAAATCACGACTTTTTTAAATGAGATTTTAAACAAATCCTTAAAATACATGTAAAGATATATTTTATTCATCTAGTCCGTCCAGCCATCATTATTTCATCATTTTATTTTGTGATCTTTTTTACTGGGTGAGGGATTACCGGGTACCGTATACAGAACACGGCGAGAGTTAGATTTGGATAAAATAATGATGGCTTGACTTTGGATGGAAATTGAATTTCAGTTGTATTGCATTATTTATGTTCTCTCTTTCGTGATCTTTCTTTCTCTTTATAGTAGTGCTTTTGTCCTTCTTCAGTATTTTGTTCTTGTAATTCTTTGTATCGTAACTTCTGTGTTGTTTTTCATTCTGTTGCCACCTTGACAACCAAGATAATAGTAGGGTGGTTGCCACCACTAATTTTTGTCTTCACATAAATTTTGCCAGTTTTTCAGAAATTTAAATAGAATTTCGTTGAGTGTAATTCAGTCGTTCAGTGTGTATGACTCCAATAATCGAGTTTAATTATCCTTAATCCCGACATAAACCACGTATTTGGTAATGCAGTACAAGGTGGTAATACCTACATGGTGGTGACCCAATATCTCCGCTAATTGTGATGAAAAGTACTTAATTCATCACTTATACCATAGCTATGTATGGTAATGCAGTGTATATTGCGAATAACGGAATTTTGGATAATTTCAATTTTATTCAGAGCATCGGACAAATTCACCACACTTTGCAAAACTCACCACACCTGGAGAGTCACAGCAGCGAATAAATTCCAAATAACAGACTTCCTATAAATTGACCACTAAACAGTAATGCATTTTGAATTATAACAATTTGAGTTATGCTGTACATATTAAAACAGTTGAACAAAAACATCTCTTTGTTGAATTCGCTGCAAAAGTATTGCCATCATTGACTACTAAAATGAACTGGTTGGCGATGGAGTGTATGTGTGAGTCTCCACAGCTGATTGTGACATTAAGTAACTAACACTACTAAAGGAATGGTAGATATTTAGTGTATGATGGATGTGTTTATTGTATGTGTGTGTTGCTGTTGAAGTAACATACACAGTGTACGTGATAGAGGCGAAATAAATATTAGAGTTGCATTAACTAAAATGGCCATTTTATCAAGCAGTACAAGAGTAACCGTCGCCGCAGATACACACGAAATTGTTTAAAGAAAAATAAATGGCGTAAAAAAATGCCGCGTTCGTTACAAAGACTGAAAAAAAAAATGAATTCAATAAAACTAAAATCCGATTACTTTCAATAAATTAAATAACATTAAGAACGTCGTGAAATTGTTTATAATTTGTAGATAGTAAATCTATGTTACTATATTAATAATTCACACAACAAATCAAATAAAAATTTGCAGAATGAAAAAGTGAGTGTGAGTGTGGGTGTACCAACGCCATATTAAAACGAAGTAACAAAATTGTAAAACGAAAATCTTGTTTGTATAGGTGTATTCCTTCTCTAAGTAATGAATGGTTTTTTTTTGTTTTTGTTTTTGTTTTGTGCATAAAAAATGTTTATAGATAATATGTTGGTGTGTGTGTGTGTTTGTATGTCTGTACATTTTGTTCTGTATTTTTGTTGCTTTTACTTACAAAGTATATTAATGATGTGTAGTAGTAGTAGTAGAGAGTGATTGAGTGAGTGTCGGGCGCTATTGTAATGTTTTCATTCACAGACAAGATATGCAAAGAAGAAGAAGAAACATAACGATAACGACAACAACAACAACAAACCAATATGACAGAGGAAGACATTAAACAAAGCCAAAGAAAGGAGTTGTAAAAAAGGAACAGAAAAATAAGAAAAATTTTAAATTAATGTCGGCACAAATCAAAGAATATTAATTTTTCTATAGTGACTGTTATTGTTGTTTTATTCTTCTTATTGCTTAAAAAGCTTTAAACTTGCAAAAGCAAACAAAAATTAATTAAACAATAGGTTTATTTCACAAGCGGATGAGGAATTACAGGAAAAAAAAAACATAAAACAACAAAAGGGACAAGATTTTAAAGGAAGACATTTTTAAGATGTTCTTTGTTAAATAATTATTGAATAAAAGTGAACAAACGAAAGTTTTGATCAAATTTTAAAGGAAAAAAAATGTGTAATTTATATATTTGCTTTGTTGTTGTTGTTGTTGTAAATTGATAATTTTGCTTTAGGCTTCATGCCAGTGATCAGCATAATTTGTGCCCTAAGTAGAGTTTCATATTTCGTTTAATTTTTTTTGTTTTTGTTTTTAAGGTGTAAAAATATAAAATGATTTGTCATTACTTTTTTTGTTGTTGTTGTTGTTTTTTAAGTAAAATTATATTTATGTTCGTAAACGTTGCTATCGTATTACAAATATTTTTTTATTTTTAACTAGAATTGCAGTTTGCATTGAGTAATCGTGTTGCTTTTTTTGTAATGCCTCATTATAAAGTATTTTATTTATATGTATGTACATACATATATGTAGGTATGTAGCTTTTTTTTATTACTTATTTCTATAGTAATAAATGTTTGTTGTTGTTGACATTCTTTCTTATAAGGGTAAAAATAAGTCTTGATAAAAAAAACTCGTTTAATATTGGAATTTTTTTTTATTAAAAAAATAGAAAAAAGGAAAAAATTAATAATGCATGTACGTAGTTATGTTAACAAAAAAAATATTTTTTTTATTACTTTTTTCCTTTTTTCTATTGCTTGTTTATAAGATTTTTAAATTAATTATTGGTAGAGAGAAAAAGTTCAATTCTTATTAGAATGGTGTAATGCAAGCACTATGTATGAGTTCATTAATTTACAAAAAAGAAATAAGCAATGCCAATTTATAAACATAAAAAAAACATAAATTTTATGTAACAAAAGTCAACCATTACCTCTCTTACAATTTTGATTTGAAGTAAAAATAGATTAGGATTCCCGAGTGGAGGGTTCATAATCTTGTTTTAAACTCTATAGAGAACCTCCATAGGTAAATCTACAACCTAATAATTTAATTAATTTATGTGGAACCGAAAAACATCGAACTTCCAGTTTACTTCAATTCGATGATTACTATCTGATAATGCTCTTGCCAGATAGAAAACAAACTATTGGGCTATTACTTTCCTAGTAACAGAAATTTTCTGTTATTCTTACCTTTCGTATGATAGAAAAGCAAAACAGTATGATTATCATTTGAAATTTTGCCCATTTTTAAATGGAGGTAACTTTTTACGGAATTCAATAATTGTTTTCTAATAAAGTGAAGTTTAAAGTTTCACCGCTCAAACAAGCTATAGCTTTTCCCGAGATATCACAGTTTAGTACCATCTAGCCAAAGTTTGCAACCGAACACTCAGTAATTACTTTTTCTCTCTACGCCCTAGTTAGGTTTAAAATTAATATCATAAGATATCAATTGTTTTTCCTATTTTTCCATTTCCGTTTTACATTAGAAAATAAAAATGAATGAATGAATTAAATTCCAATTCTATCTTTATATATTTCTATTAATTATTCTTTACATAATTTATTCATTTTTTTTTTAATACAATTAATTAAATTAATTTTCTATTTCTCTATTTTACAGTTAAACGCACAACTTGGCAGTCCTAAAATACTACAAATTCGCCTAAAAACAACGCGCACTTATACATAGCAAAGCATTTGCTTTTGTTTTTTATTTGCCGTTTTTGTATCCTTCTACAGGATTTAACATATTCACCATTTAAACGAAAGTGATTGTCAAAGCTATGGTGAAATGACGCATACACACCACTCTGTAATGGCTTTCTCGCCCGCTCGCTCTAATATCTATCGTTTTACTCCACCATCCATCGTCATCGTCAACATCCATCCATCACGGCAATGAATAATAAAAGTTTTGAGTGAAATTTAAAGCAAAACGCACGTATACGCGAAAGAAGAAACATCGTGCTACGGTCGAACGCCGCGAGTGTATTAAAGGAGCAAAAAAAGAAAAAGAAAATAAATTTAACAACTACAAATAAAAATAAGAGAGAATTAAATTGTAAAAGAAGAAGGAAAAAAAAGAGATGTGAATTTAATCATAAAAGAAGGAAAAGAAAATAGTATGATGAAAAAAAAATCGATAAAATGCAATTAAAGAAATAATTTTACAATTTGAAAAATGAAAGAAAAAAAGCAAAAAGATGATAAGAAATAACGAAAAAATCAAATTATCAATATAAAGAGTGCGTGTAAAAGTCGAATTTTGTTTAGTTGAAAACTTCTTTTTCTTCATATAATCTGCGGGAGTGTGTACGTGTGTGTATTTGTGTGTGTGTATATATGTATGTATGTCGGTGGGTTTTATAGCCGTTCGGTCGGTCGTTTGCTTGCTACGAGCTTTATAATAATGTATGTTGGTTATTGTTGTTGTATAAGTACATATTTTTGGGTGTGAAAACGAAAGTGAAAATCTAGCACAACTACGAGGAGCAACGAGGACAACGACGACGAGAGAGAGAGTAGTTAGGCAGTTAGTCAGGCAGGTTGGCAAGCTGGCAAGCAAGCAGGCAGGCAGGCAAGCACTAAAACTACAATATCAATCTAGCATATGCATTTATGTACATATGTATGCATGTACGTGCATATTGTATGTATGCAGCACAAGGCATTGTAGTTACAATTCCCTGATCTGAACTCTTTAACGTTCGTTCTGCACATCAAATTTTCATACACATCGCCATCGTCAACGCCATCAAGAACGACAACAATAACAGCAACAACCATTGCCATCACCAACACCATCTCATCATCATTTCATCTCCATATCATCATCTATTCATCTCATTCAGCCTCAGCCATCCATCTCTCATCTCATGGGTAGATTAAATGTTACATAAAAAACGTGTAAATAAAGTATTACAATATTTGCCACACCAACAACAATAACAATAAGAATAACCGACCAACAATAGCAGCCAGCACAAGATATTACAAACAACATCATGTAAGAGAAATTAAAACAACATCACATCAACAACTACAGCAACAATGACAATAATAATGATAATGATGTTGAAAAAGTGCATATTTAACGAAAACAAAAGTGAAAATTAAACAAACACAACCCTTCATAATTAGAGAGGGAGAGAGAGAGAAAATAAATTTTCCCTTAACTTTTTTAGTTTTTTTTCTAATTTTTGTTGTTTTTTTTTTCTTTTGCCAGTCAATATTTAATTGACGCGTTTAAAGAGTGGTATTGTATACAATTAGCATTAGCAACAACACCAACAACAACGCCACCAAAAACACAATAACAATTTTAATCGAAAAAAAAGGGCGAAAAATAAAACACATGAAGAATTAAAAGAATAAGGAATAGAAAGCAAAAGAAAAAAAAAATGGAATTAAAACATGAATAATAAAGAAAAAACAAAAAAAATCAATTCTTAAAGGACATGACTACTGGCTGACTGCTGGTTTGGCAGCCTGGCTGTATGTGTGAGAGTGTGCGTGGTGTATGTGACGTCAAAAATCGTAATCGTTGTTGTTATACACATACTGGATAAAATATTATTGTTTGTTTTCATTTTTATTTTGTGCTGCAGCGACTTCTACTATCACGGCTGCTGCCGTTGCTGCTGGTATTACTGCTAGCAAAGCTTTTAGTGTTATTGATATTAACGGCAACAACAACCACAAGAATATTTGTCGTTGTTGACTGCCACCACCTTCATTATTTTCACCAGCATCACCTACAACGCTGCTGCTGCTATACTGCTGCTCCTGCGGCTCCTGCGGCTGCTGCGGCTGCTACTACTACTTATTGTGCTCGGTCATACATAATCCCAGCTTCTATTTACAGTTACAATAACTAACGAAAAGAGTTTAGAAAAGAAACAAACCCAAACGAAACGAAGGAATACGAAATATTTTATATTTTTTATTTACTAACAACACAGTACAATATAAAAAAAGGAAAATAACGAAAAAAAAGAAGTGAAAAGGAAAATCAAAAGAAAAAGAAAAACCAGCGAGAGCAAAGAAAAAAGTATAAAAGTGTGCGTGTATGTATGAATTTTGTTTTTTAAGAGAATTTTGAGTGAGTTTGTAATAGAAATACAAATACTAAAGCGCTTACAACTACCACTACAAATACAAGTACAAGTACTTTATACACAAGAGCAAGCAAAAGCAACCAACCAACCAACCAACCCCTTAAAACGGGAATCAAACTTAACCTCTTTGTTCACCTTGTTCCAAACCAAATAGCAAGAAAAATACAAATAATAAAAGAAAATAATAATAAAATAATAAAAAAAAGTAACAATAATAACAACAAGATAACAGAAATAGAAAAAGGAAAAGGAAAAGAAAAAGAAAACACTATAACCAAATACCTACCATCACCATCATAATGGAGCAACCCAGCATACTTGTTAGAATTTTGCACTCAATACCGCATGTGAATTATACATTTCAACGGGTTAATGACACCTTCAATCCGGACAGTGATGTTTACATAGAGGTGAGTGTCGTTTTCATTATTTTCTTACTTTAATTTTGTGTACGTTGTTGTTTCGTTTTGTTTTGTTTTTCTTGCGATAGTTTCAAGCCATAAATTAGGACATTTTCAGACACAACAAGCTTGTGAGATGATTGTACGTATCATAAAAATAGTTTTCCAAGTTGTCTTGTTACTTTAAAGTTTAAAGTTGATGGCTGATGATAAAGCAAAAAACTTTTCGAAGAATTCTTTTTTGTTTTTTTGTTGTTTTCTGTGAACTGAATAGTTTATTGGTCTTTGTCTGCTTTTCTTCTGAACAATTTATGTAGCAATTGTGGAGACAAAGTGTTTTTTTTTTTTTTCTTTCAGGTTTTCATGACTGTTGTGAGATAAGATTCTTAATTTTTTTTTTTGTCGTATAGTTTTGCACAAAGGAAAATAAAGTTTTTACGCTGTATAAGCAAGCGTTCAAGTGTTTTTATTCACATGCTCAGATAATTTTGCAAACAAACTGAAAAGAATAGTTTTTATTACACAGGCAATCTCAATTTATTTGTCAAAAATACACCATTTTTCTAATGCTTCAAGAAGACTTTAAATATAAGCCTACATACAATATCTACTTATGCCTGTAGTTGTAGCAGCAAAAATACAGAGAGCCACTATTTTCAGAATTATTAAATAATCTGTTACAAAATAATTACAAGATAATTGAAAAATGCGACGAATCTATCGTCACTTAGCACGCCAAAAAATATTGCCGGTTTGCTATTACACTATCAAGCCAAATTGTAAAAAATTTTTATACTTATCCGATTATGTTTACGAGCGATCGTGTTTGCAGACGAAGTTCTCAACTATAATAGCCGCATAGGAACGAAAATAAAAATTGTTTACTCTGTCTACACTTGTCACAAAATGCCAACTCTTGAGTATTCCTGCAGGATAAATTAAACGATAAAATAATTTTAAGGATTAACCTTGAATTTATTTTATTTATTCAGTGTTTTTCTTATCAAAAAAAAAATATATATAACGGTACCTGTAGCATTATATGATTTATGCCGGGCTATTTAAAAACAAATAAAAAATTCGAACATTTTGTAATTTTCTAATCATAATGATAGCAGCCTCTGTTGTTTTACTCTTGACAAATTAACTTGAATTTATTTTTATCACATTAATTCCTACGTGTGTATATCTTTCGTTTGCATTATTCTAAAATAATTATTATTCTCTTAAGGAAACAAACCATGCCTTTTCGTTCGGAATTTTTAGTGACATGTTTCATTATTGTCACCGGCTTTAACACAATTACATATGTATGTATGTATAGGAATTTGTGTATGCATGTATACGTTTTAAGTCCTTGAATTTTATTATAAATCTCATACTACATACATATAAAATGTAAGTGTTACAAAAAAAAAAAGTAGGATAAAGAGAGAGAGAGAGAAAGAAAGAGAGAAATTATGTTGTAAACAACAACAATTACAGGCTTAACAAATGTTCGCTCCTGTTTTTCTAGGTTAAAAACATCTTTTCAATATTTTATTCTATTTTTCATATATTTTGTTCTTTTATTTTTATTTGAAATAAATTTAGTTCAATTACAGTTATTGAATACATATTAAATGCATATGCACTTATACAGACTATTTTTTTTTATTTATTTAAACGCTTTATAAAATGTGTACCACCGTTATGATAAATTTGTGCAATTGAATTGATCTAGAGTTACCCGCATCTGTAACTGTAACTGTGCCTGGCCTGTTGTATTGCATTTGATTTGCATTTTTAATATTCTGTCCCTACAAGTTTTGTTGCTATTGTGTATTGGCAATGCGTACTCAATTAACGGCACCACGCCTTTACTTACTAACACTTTTTATGGAAATAATTTAAGAACTGGTGCTCTTGCTGGTACTACTGATGCCCATTTGTATTCTTTCATTGATTATGACGTAAAAGCCATAAATGTAGCCCAAGCTGAAGTTTCTCAACGAACTTGTTTTTAATTCATGTGATTGTGAACTGAACTCAATTTAACTGTAGAACACAGCAACAACAACAACAGAATAGTAACGAAAACAGAACAAAAAAAAAAATAAGAGCAAAAGCATAAAATTTTGTTTAACGAAAACGTCAGAGACATCCTTGCCATTGATTGTCCTACTTTTTGCACTAAATTGCACGTCATTGGTTTCAAAGCGAAAAAAAAAAGAAAAAGGAAAACAACAACAATAGCATCCAATACAATAATATTAAAAAAAAAAAAAAATATTTCCACTTTCCTATTATTTGCCGTTTTTAATCGTGTTGTTTGTTGTTTTTGTTTTTCCCTACCATTGTATTTATGAATAGTGGTAATCCAGTAAAGGCACATGAATGAACACGATGTTTGTTATTATTACTGTTACATTTTCTCTCTCTCTATGTGTGGATGTGTGTGTGTTAAAACAGTCTCTCTCTCTCTCTCGCTTTCCTTTCTTTTGGAAACTGTAACATCAACAAATGATTTGTACGAGTACTCTACATAGAAAACGTCATTGAAATAGTTTTTTTTTCTGTTTTCTATTGCGCTAGTGGTAGTAACAGTTTGTACAAGCATAAATGAGTGAAAGCAAAAGGAGTAGGAAAGTAAAAAAGAACAACAATATGAAAATAGTTTTTTTTTTTTTTTGGATACTTTCTCGTTTCTGTTTTTATTTTTTTTGGATACTCTCTCTTCTTTAGGTCCCAACCACAAATTGATGAGTATAGTGCAAAAACAACAACAAAATTTTCAACTTTTCTCATAATGTTGGTTGTTTATTATATGTATTTATGTACAAAAGTAATTGTTGTTAATGCATACATACTTTCATGTAGGCATACAAACATGCATGTACATATGTGTGTGTGTAAAGCTCTCTCCTTTTTATTCGCATACACATGCACACAATTATCTGACAGTGTAAGGTCAATTTCTTCCGTTTGACCAACTTGTTTGAAGGAAAATTATTCTTTTTTTTTTGTTTATTTAGTTGTAATCAAGAACATTGCAGTTTAGGACCAAGCCTCTTAATTTTAAAATGTTAATTGGAAAATTTTGTCGCTTTTTTTTTAACAGTATGGTTTAATAGAATTGATTTTTTAAACAGGAAAAAAAATAATAATCATGGCCATGTATGCCAAGGCTCTATATATATTTATAAATAGACAATATCTAGTTTAATAGACGATTGATTACTTATTGAAATAGAATCAGCGAATATAATTAAAGTTTCAGAAATTATTTTAACACAGAAAGAGCATTTAAATTTAATTTTTGTTGGTGTTCTATGCTGTGATGTATTAGCTTTTGTCATAAATGGGTTGGATTGGATTGGTTGCAGCAGTCGATTCTTATAAGATAGTCTTCCAACAAGTTTTTCGCACTAACTGGTTCTCATGTATTCTAACATTAGGAGATCATTCACGTAGACACGATCTTCTTTGTAGTTCCAGAAAAAAGTCTAACGGCTTCGAATAACAATATCAAAAAGTGTAATTACTTAACACGTTTACTGCTGACTACGAGATAACTCGTAGATTGCATTTCCTTATAGGCCACCAAACTACGAATTATGTCGTACTCGCTAATATGAAAAAAACAAATTGTCGTTTTTTGGCAAGTTTTTTGAAAATTACCGCAGCAATCAACGTGTTAAATTAAAAGCTTCTCATAAAACCAAAATCTGTCATGCCGAAGCAATACACAGTCCAGTTAATAATCTTTAATTGCAGGTTAAAAAAATTAATTTATCATGAAGCAGTAGCAGTTACAGTAACAGTTTTTACACGGCCATGTTCGACTCAACGACTAAAAGGCTTAACTTTGTCTTTCTTTAATTTTTTCTCCAATTTTGCGATTTTTAATCGATTTTCGTTCTCTTCCCTTTTCGAAATTGTTCAAATAAGTTAACTTGACAGTGTCTGTTCACAAAATATTCACTGTAAAAAAAAAGAATATAACTTTATAACTCACAAATGGCGCTAATTATTGAGTAAGTTGAACTTTATAGGGATGGATACAACATAATGGGTCGAAAGATACGATCAACTGCTGAGAATTCAATGAAATCGGAAAACTCGAATTATTCAACACACTTTCCCCAACGAAAGCGTTATTTATGTCAGTACGTATGTACATTTGATGACCATAGTCATTCCGTTGATGTTAGAAAAGTGGAAACTTGTTTGAATTATTAATTCTGTAGTATAGTTTTATGTATTCTTCGTACATTAAGCAAATAACTCTTCAGATGAGAGACATTTAATAGCCGGAAGTCTTGACAAATTGACGGTTTTGATACCTCTAAATTGATAAACTCCTCGTTACATACATGCATATATACAGAATTTCATTTTATAATACATACTGATTTTTAAAACTAAAGTTGCTTAAACAGTTTCTTATTTTGTCTTTTTTGTCTATTTTAAGCTTTACTTTTGCTTATGCTACGCTACTACTTACTTATTAAATCTGTGCAGCATATTTTGCTGACTCTTTGGTATTTAGTTCATAGCTGTATGCTATGCTTATAATTATCATATTAATAAAACAATAAATGCAATTGCTTACTCTTCTACATTTTTGCTCTTTTTTTTTGTTGTTTTTTGCTTAAGTAACCAGCTTCTTTGTTAATTACCATCCATAATGTCATAGTCGTTGCTGTGGAGTATTGATGATTATGATGACGCTAAGATTCTTTCACAACTCTCAGTAAAAGTTGAAGTAGTCAGGTTTCTTGCTTTGCTTTCCCTTGCCTGGCTTTGTCGTGCTAGTTTTGTAGTTATTTTGCGGTCTTTTTTTGTTTTGCACCATCTTTACTCTGGAGACGAGCCAAACCACCCAAAAATCCCTCTCAGCGCATTTCAACATCTCAATTATTACGATGTTTTTTTTTTGTTTTTTCTTCGTTTCTTGCCTATACTATATACATACATACCTACATACATACATACATACATAAGTATATAAAACTCTAGATAAATACAGTATGAGATTTACGTTCATGTTCTTATACAGAAACGTTCGTATACGTATGTATGGATGTACATCGTATTAATGTATGTGGATGGTGACCCAGTTGCATGACCTGAATATTTATATATGTACGTACAAATAAAAATGCGAAAATCTTTTCAATATGCCATCGTTTCTTTATAGTTTTTCTTTTTTTTCTGCTTTTTTTCTGATTTTTTTTTGCCTTTACTGTGCCTGCCATTATGTCAATTTACATAATTTGAACTAAGGGATTTACAAAATACCAACCAACGAATATGTTTTATTTTTTAAATGTAGTACATTTACATTAATTTATATAGACTTGCATAAATACATATACACATACATATGTATGTATGATGTATGTATGTGCATACGTTCATGACATCTGGAAATGCCTGTTTTTCAATATAATAATCGGATTATAATACCATATCTGTATGTACATACTATGTATTAATTCATATTGTCATTATTAGCTGTTTATAGTTTTTATATATGAAATGAAATCGAATTTAAAACAAATACAAATACAATAAATAAATATAAATATAAAAATATGTATGAAGAAAACATTTTTCAAAAGGGTTTCAACAATATTTACAAGCATATCTTGATAGTTCGATTTTTAAATGATCTAGTTTTAGGTTAATATATGCATATGCACACTTGTGGACATACAATTAAGGTGTTTGGGCATTAAAATGAAATAGTTTTAATAAAATTGATACTCAAAAAAAAAGAACATTTTTTATTAGTTTAGCAGCTTGAGCCCGCTACTCGAGGCAGTTCTAATCTATTTCCCTTTTAGCCAAGACTTTACGACTTGAGATTTATACTACGCTTGTCATTTTGTTATAATATACAAGCGGTAAATCATTAGTGTAATTAGTGTAGGATTATTCTGTAGGATAGGTTAGGTTAGGTTAGAGGACGTGCACCTGTCGGTCAAGACAAGCACAGTACTCGGAGGTCGAAATTGACCCATTGTACATTGTCCTTAGGGGAGGAAGGAAAAGAAGGATATAGGAAAATAGGGAAGGGGAGGGAGAAAGGGAAACGGAGGAAACGAAAAACAACAGACACAAAACAACAGAGGTTGAGAGTGCGACTACACTTATGAAGCCCTAGCACCTCTCAACCAGCCCAAGCTGCTAATGAATCTGTGGAGAGCCTTGATGTCGGCTCTCGACACAGAACTCAAGTTCTCAAAGAAGGCCCTGCCAAGGGTCCTCAACCTCAACCTACCAAGGGCTGGGCAGTTGCAGAGGAGATGTTCGACAGTCTCCAACTCCTCCTCATCGCAACATACCCTGCAATAGTCCGTCAGCGACCTAATCTCGCAGTGCCCCGTGATAAAACCGACAACCAACCTTAAGCTGGCCTTAACCAAGCCCAGCAGCAACTCTGTCCTCTTGCTGTCCACAGCAGGCCATAGACACCTAGAAACAGAACAACCTGATCCGTTCCCCCAACGTCTCTGCTCTTCCCTCCTGACCCATCCATCGATGAGGCCATAGAGGTGACAGACTGGGGGGTCAGGACCAACCGTCAAATCACCACCTGAAAGCGAACCTAACCTAGCGAAGGCATCCGCCGTCTCATTGCCCAGTATTCCGCTGTGACCCGGAACCCAGCATAGACGGATACGGTTCTGTAGGATGTCTTTATTAATTTTGCAACTGATTTATCCTTCTATACTGATTAATCCCGCAGTCGTTGTAAAAATTAAGTTAACACAAATTTAAAAGAATATTTCATCATTAACTGAATTGTGGGGCCACAAGTGAATATATTAACAAACATAATTGATTTTTTAAATTAATAAATAAATAAATAAATAAGAAGAAAAGAAAACTAATTTCAAATAGATTTATTTTCAAACGTTCTTGCATTCGAAAATGAATGCACATTGCATGTGGAAAAGCATGTTTCTAAGTTCAAAATGACTGTATGGAATGTGGCATGTACTTATGCTGGAATATAGGAGTATTCCATTTTCAAGTAGGCGGTTGCTATTGTCACTAAAATATTGTTAATTTATTGGTTCATTTAGAAAATTAACTTTCACTTTGTTTTCTTTTTATTTTTTTTATTATATTTTCCTGAATTGCTTTATTTCGTTTTTTTTTCTTTCTTTTAATTTCTATTAAAGATTTTCCATATCGAAAACGAGAAAACGCCCACTTGTATTTCAGAGCGGTTACAAAACCGGTCATTGAAACAATTTTTTTTTTCTCTAAGAGCCATTGCGATTATGTTTGGATTTTTTTTTTTTTTTTGGCTAGAGTTCATTTAGAAAATTATGAAAATATGGTTAGATAATGCCATTCCATTCCATTCCAATAAACCATTCAACCATTCAAACATTCAATCTCCAATTCAATTCAATCCAATCCAATCCCCATGTATGCATTTATGAATTTCAAGTGATGGTGCTGGTTGTGTTTGTGCTGTTTCTATTTGATTTTTCATAAAATACCGCCACCGCCCCATTTAGAATGGTGATATGAAACTCATGGATTCGTTTATAACTTGCATTGTTCGAAGAAGTTGAGCAAAAAAAAAAAATATATTTTTTTTAAAAGCCTTCACAACTACGAGTACAAATTGTACAAGAATAACGAACGAGTGAGTGGTGGTGTGGTGGTGGTGGTAGTGTAGGAATAAATAATAAATGAATGATTGAAGAATGACTGAGTGACTGACTGATATATGCTGGTTTAGATAAAGATTTTTATTTTAGTTTGTTTTTCTCACTATTTGTCATGCCATTTATGTACATTAAATATTGTTTATGTTTGTGTACATACATACATACATACGTATTTATTTAAAGCCTGTGTATTGAATTCATTTCATTTCCCCATATTTTATGATTATTTTCTTTGTTTGCATTTTTTTCTTCTTCTTTCATTCTTACTAAATAAATAAAAAAAAAATGTGTTGTTCTTATTTCAAGCTTTTGTTTTTAAGAAATTTTCAAATTATTCTCGTTCGTATCTGTTTTTCGTTTAAGTTCCCTTTCAAAAAAAAAAAAAATCCATTTTTAAACCATCGTTTCCATTAAACAATATGCTTCATATGCCATTATGGTGATACCATTTCCCCACATTTAATTGTTTTCCTCTTCACATTGTAATCTTTCAAACGAAGAACATATGAAGAATTCTTATGTAATTATGAATGTCTGTACATTTAAACTGCTGATAATTTCCTTTTTTATCACTTGTGGGTTCATTTAGTCGTTTCTGTCTGTCTTCAGTTGTCACCACATTTAACGAATTACATGCCGATAATATTGAAAAGTTTAGTTGAAAGTCGAATGATTTGTTTTCTAATGGTTATTGTTTAGTTTAGTTTCACTTTAAGAATATTGCAGTCATTAAGAGCAAAAATCTAAAGGAATGTAGTCATTTAATAGAAACCATTTCGGATGAGTGTCAATTTAATGCACTTCGATTCTATAAGGATCATTGTATCAGATGAGATGAATCAGGCTGACAGTTGCACCAAACCGCAATCACATACCCGTATTTCGTTTCTCACAACTTGGCAAAGCTTAATGTAAGTGAAATAAAGTGATTCGAATTAAAGTATAATAGATCGGAATCATTTTGGGTTCAGAAAACAAATTTCCATTCTACACGATATATCGATGTGAGCACATTTACTTCCTTACTCTTTACTACTTTGCTTTATTTCATTCGGCAATAGCAGTGAGACATAGCATTCTTTTCTTTTTGTTTTTCAAAAATTGCCTTCTGTTCCTTTAAACAAAAGAAAAAACAAAACGATATTTTAAACGTCAATATTTAATTTCTCTTATTTGTGTTTCCTAAGAGGAATTCATTGTCATTTCCTCTCACTATATTTCACCAATGAAAACAAATTATTTTAAGCATCTGCGCCGGCGCATCACATCAAGATAGCAGCTGCAATTATTCACAGCTGCGTGAGGGAGAGTGTCTATGCAAGAGTCATAAAGCATAAAATTAAGGGCAATTAAAACTCAAAAAGGAATGTTGTAAACATTTTAAATTCCTTTAAAAGAGGACTCTTATGACAGCTTTCTTTTTAAATGTCATGAGTCATAGATTATAAATAAGAAATATTTTGTATGAATAAGACAAATCAAACTCGTTTCATTTCGGATTATTTACTTATTCGGAATTTCTACTTTTTTATTCTTTAATACATAAAAATTGTTGAAATTCCTTTTGGAATATGAATGTATATCATTTATGGCTTTCGCTGCTCTTTAGGTTTAAGCTAAAATACCACTTTTCATATTCACTGAACACTGAATCTGCTTATTGGCCAACAAATTACTGTGACACTAGATTTATGCAAATAAGGAAACCCCAAAAGTGTCTAAACAATACACATTCATTCATTCACCATATCTTCCATACGTTTCATACATTTTGAATATTTAATGCAAGAGGAGCGTAGTGTTTCATTACAAATTGTCCAACTAATCGGCTTTAAATTTATTTTCCATGCAAAGAAAAACAAAAAATTATACAAAAAGGGTGTGTGGTGGGGGTAAGGGTGTGAAATTTAAAACTCATTCATTTGTTTCCCGGTCAAGCTAGAGATCAAACTAAATAAGGACTTAAAAATGAAAAACCTCACGCATATATCGTTGTTATTTTCCCAAACACTGTTTTTGTAACTGAATTTGCAAACAAATTTGTGCAAAAAAAAAGAAAACTTTCTCTAATTATAATCCGGTTTCAGTTTAAATTAAATTTAGTCAAGTGTGTGAAATTGTATGACAATACTCATCATACTGATTGTATTTAATTTTCCATTTTAATATGGAAATTTTGTTAAAACATATTTGTTTATCTCTTGAAACTATTTGCTTATAAACCTAAAATATCATACAGAGAGAGGCAGATGGAGTAGTTTCAGTTAAGTTATATTAATTATTAAAAATCTTTAAATAAATTTGTACATTACAAGACGCTTTGATAATCCAATGAACTCGAATAATGCAAACAATACATCATCAATACATCTGCATTACGAGTAATCCATACGTCCATCCATCCATCCGTACAGTAGCCACAAATGCCAGTAAGCAAATGTGTCAATGGAGATAGTAAATGAAAATTCTGATTTGATGTGATATGGAATTGAACAATGCCCTACAGGCAGCTATTATGTGCATACAATATGTTCAATATTGCAACATAATTTCACAAAAGAAAATTAACAAAACGCAGAAGTCTTATTTGTCTAGTTTAGCTTAAATTAAGTACTTAGTAGGACTAAAGATTTTTGGCTTGAATATTTTAAGTGTTTTCTTAAGTATGGAAATAGCCATATGCCTCACAACAGTATCGACTTTAGACAGCTGTTAAATAAAATTTGATTTCCGTATTGATCTTGATTGCCAAGGCCTTGTACTTCATTTATCCTTCTCTGAATGGCCGCCTGAGAGTTTTATTATTTCACGCTAAATAGCAACTCTAGCAGGTGAAACTATCCTGAACAAACTCTATCAACAAATGTTTTATAGTTCTACATACAGTGGGCGTTGTTTTTAGGTCCTTTAACTGTCTCCTTCCCTAATTTGTCTATCTTAAGCTGCATGTTTGCGTGAATATGTGAATTATGTGTCTCTGCTCTTCTGTTACCTGCTACATTACATTATCATTGATTACATTGCACAAAAGCAATGAGAGTGGGCATATCTGTCTGATAACTGATGCTAGCCAAGTTCTCCTTTACCATTCGACAGCTTGACAGTTTCATATGCCTTTGCAATGAGATCCAAATTAATATTTTCTACATTTTTGGTAGTCTATACGAATAATTCCTCATGAATTCCATCAAACACTTAACATAACTTTGTTTATCTACAATCCAGGCTTGGAAGTTTTCAATTCAAATTCCTGAATTAATATTTTTCATCATTTACGTGTTCATACGCATACAGTAGAACTTTCTGCTAAATCCTCGACAACAGTTTTTAATTATTAGAATATTTTCAAAATTTATTTCCTATTGACGTCTACCATATTACAAACTGACAAATAGTTGCTGGAGATCTAATCTAATTTAATTTGATTTAATAAATATTGTATTGCATTGCATTGTATTGTATGTGCGTTTGTGTGTAATAAAACTCATAGAGAGCGAAATATTCATTAAAATAAATGAAATAAATTGAATTAAATTTTTGTGATTTTCATAAAAATAGACGCAAATAGACAGAGAACGTCAAGCTGTTGTATCATCACTGCTGCTATTACTAATAGCTGCCTGCCTCCCTGTATGCCTGACTGCCTGCCTGCCTGTTGGTGAAAGTCATAAAATTCATAGACTGCATGCAAAGTTGTTCATTTAAATTGATTAATAATGTTTTGAGAGGAAAAAAAAAAATAGAAAAAATGAAAAAAATATAAATATTGTCAGTCAGAGATACATACATACATACATATGTATGTACATGTGTATGTAAATTGGTACTATTACTAAATTTAGCAGCAATAGGCAAGCATTTAGAATTAGAGGGGAAAAAAAACGAAAAATTCAAGAAACGTTTTTTCTTAACATACATAGATTTGAAGGTGCAACACAACACACACAAAAGATTGTCTCAAAAGAAAACACAAACAGTTTCCTTTCTTTGAATTTAAAATACAATACAATTTTCTTTGACAGAAATAGAAATTCTATTTGAACTTGAACTTTTTTCCCATAAAATATTGACAAAGAATTACTGCACCCCCAGCATCCCAGCATTCTGTTCGTTAAGGTTTAATGGTTTATCATGATTAAGTAAATGATTGTGTTTTAATGGTTTCAGTTAATAAAAGATGTCCGTTTTTATTTTTTCTTTTTAGTTTAAAAATAATATTAGATTTTATGACTGACCACAGATAATTATAATATAAGAATTTTATGATTTTAAAATAAGTTGTTGAAGAAATTGAAATATTTCTAAAGTCGTCTCTTAACCACTTTATTACTACAGTCGAACTTCGATAAATTAAATCACCATTATCCAGAAAAAAACTTTAAATTATAGAAACTTCAAGTTAAAGAAGCAAAAGATGTTAGAATTTCTCTAAAAGAATGCTGTTGCTGTGCTTCAACTTATAGAAAATTCAACTCTTAGAAGTTCAAATTATGGATGTTCTACTGTACTTTATTATGAATCACAAACATACAAATTTGTCTTCAAGTTATAATTTTCTTAAGCAGTTCAACGTTTGAAAACCATATTAACAACTGTTTTTGGTTTTATCGAATATATTTTTATCTTTCAATGCTAGCTGCTTATCAATTAACCCTCGTGTTTTCTGAATTCTATTATTATCAGTAAATGTAAGCGGATATTTTTTTATTGCTTTGATTTTGGTTTTGGGTTTGGGTTTTGTAAAATGTCAATATCAGCTGTTCAATGACATTTTATAATGACAAACATGTCACTGATACAAGACAATAAAGAACAAACATCTGGGTTTTGTAATCACAATCCAAAATATGCCTGTGCCATCAAACCAACAGAGACACACTAAAATTGTAGGGAAATTTTATCGTAAATACTCTAATAAAATATTTGAAGTAAAATAAACAAAAAAAAAAACAACAACAACAAAAAAGAAAAAACATAAACCCATGTCATAGAGTAACATTAACATTTAATACACAATATACATACATACGTCTGTATGTATGTATGTATTATTGTATATAAAATATATTTTGTTTTTACTTCCGTTTTGTTATGCGTATGTGCGGTATGAAAATCTTTGTTTTTCAAGTTATAACAATTTCCTATTCATTGCACTTTCGTAACTTTATTAATTTCTGACGTACAGTATTGGTCATATAATTAACACACTCATCTATACGACTGTTTTCCAGTATCAAAGAAAGCTGAAATATTTAAAATTTAAATTTATTTAACGGCAATTAAATATTTTCCCCAGGTCGGATATAAAAAACGAAAATTAGAAAAAAATTTTCTTTAGCGATTTCGACTCAGCAGATTTCTGGCAAAACTCATACTAAATTTAATTGCCATGAAATGTTTCTAAAAAATCTGTCGTTCAGGATCGACTTTAAACTGTAGGTCTCATAACTCATGTATGAAATTGATACACACAACATTAGTGGTGTGATAACCTAGGTCGTAATCCTGACTAAAGGGTTGTAATGACCAGTTATGTATGCATATGTGTAAACGTAAATATTTTATGGGGTATATAGCTGTGTGAAATATAATAGTAGCGCTGTATTGAAGATATTTTAGTAAAGTAAAAAAAATTAATTTTTATTCAAGTTAAAAAAACGTTTGTTGTTCCATTTTATTACCACCAGTCTAAACTTTTGAAAAATAAGAAAACTTCAATACAAATATTAATTTTCCAGAAAAAACGATACTAAATTGCTAAAAGTCCAAAATATTTGGTGTGCAAAAAATAGTAGTAGCATTAGAAAACGTATCTGTAAAAAAAAATGTTGTCACAAGTGATTACTTTTTATCTCATTTTGTACGATATACCTTAATATTTAGCTGAAAGGCCTTTATTGGCTATTACAGCTGCGCAACGCCGAGGCATTGAGTCAACTAAAGATCTGCACCTCTCGATAGGAATACTTTCTCAAGCTGACCTCATAGACGCCCACAACTGCTCTACATTTCCCGGCTTATCTTTAAAAACACCTTCTTTTACATCGCCCCAAAGATGTTCAATGTGATTTAGGTCTGGGGACTGACCCGGCCATTCTAATACTTTAATTTTATTTTGAGAAAACCAACTTTTTGCCATTTTACTGGCATGTTTGGGATCGTTGTCCTGTTGGAATACCCATTTAAGCGGCATATTATATCCTGCATAAGGTAGCATGACAGTTTTTAAAATTTCCACATACATTGAGGAGTCCATGTTACCTTTAATCCAAAATATGGGTCCTGTACCATTATAAGAAAAACAACCCCAAACGTTAATTTTAGCACCGCCATGCTTCACGGTAGTTATGACAAATTTAGGATCGTATTCCTTGTTCTTGGGTCTTCTTACATATTTTCTGGTGCCAGGATTACCATAAAGAGCCACTTTGGATTCATCTGTCCACAGAATATTGCGCCATTTCAACTGAAGCCAATCAACGTGAAGTCTAGCAAATTTATGTCGGTTATACACATGTCTTGAATTCAGCAATGGTACTTTCCTTGAGCTTCTACAACATAAACTGCCTTTAATTAGATGTCGACGAATATTTGAGGCATGAACATCAAGCTCCAAGTTCTGTTTTATATTTGTTGAAGTAACAAATGGGTCTGATGATACAATGCGTTTCATTCTTTTTGAGTCGTTGAGAGAAATTTTTGCTTTGCGTCCGCGAGTTTCTGGCCTTTGTTCAAATTCTTTGCAATTTGCAATAACCGTGGGAGAACATCCTACAATATTTTGAATAAATCTGTAAGATTTTCCTTCTGAGAGAAGTTTTATTTTATTATTTTTCTGGTGCCTGGAGAGCAGTGTTTTCCGCGCCATTTTTTTATTATATTAATTTATTTATATTAATAATTTTAATTAAAAAATTTAATGAAAACACTATTTGTTTTAATTTATAGCCAAAAAGTTATTGGCTTATGAAAATTTTTTAATTATTTAAGAATTCACACACGCTTACTACTATTAATTTGCACAGAAAAAAACTGGCATGGTTTACAAAAAATAACTGTAACTTTTAAAAATGCTAAGAAAGAGGCAAGTATATTTCTGATCATTATGGTGAACGTTTAGGGATACTATATCCATAGGTATTACTTGATTTCTTAACAGAACGACACTGCAGTAATAAAAAGTTAAATTTATGTTGTAGCGCTACTATTATATTTCACACAGCTGTACTTAAGCAATGCATAGTGTAAAAGGAACTTAAAATAAATTTTTACAATACAAGACACTTAAATCATTTGTGTTTAGTTCTTTTCATATTTCGTGGAGCCACTCCTTTTTTTTTTAATAAACAATTATAAACTTTCAGAAAGACTCTCGAACCACTCTCCCAAATTCTTACATATTTTTTAAGAATAAAATATTCAACACAAACTTTTCGGTGGATGGGTGTGCTAATTACAAAACCACTACTGTAGATCTGTCTCAGAGTCTATCTGTTTGTCTACTTACAACTTCAATTAGGCGTGTAAAATAATTGAATTTCTATTTAATTGCACTCTATAGAAGACACAGCATGATGTATAAATATTTATTTACTCATTCATATGCAAATATAAAATGCAAGAAAATTAATAACAAACTTGATATATTGATTGTACGACGTATGTATGTACATCATATGTACGTATGTATATGAAGTAATAATTTTTCTATATTTAATCATTGCATTCAGCACTTAAAATAAACCTGAATCATCTATTGGTTGGTGTTAAAAGTTATATTACTTAAGGATACATACGTACATATATATATGCATTCACTTAAATATATCGTAGATAAGTAGAGTAGGTAGGTAGGTAGAGGCGCCTGTCCATTAACCAAAGTTAAGGCACATGGGGCCCATTGTGATATCACAGTTTTCCATTATCCCCTAGTCACGCAACCATTCGGATATTCTGATGAAGCAACTCATACTGTCAATGTCAGTGCGTGACCGTTCCTCCAGATATCTATGTATATAGTAATTACCAAAGTGCCTTTTTGCCTCTTCGACAAAGTGACCCGGATATTTACCCAGTTGGTGAAGGATAGTCTTCTCTTCTTCCTCATATCTGCAGCTTCAGCAGAAATCATTAGCATGGTGATCAAGACCAATGCGCTTCGCATGTGCACAAATTTTTCAACAATCATATTGAGGTATCTCTCTATAGTTTAGGTAGACTTGTTGTGAGCCCCGCATGCAGTCTTGGCTAGTCGTACCGAGGTGTCTTTTTATCATTGCTCTCTACAGCTTCAAATCCTTTCAGGATACTTACGTGATCAGTATTTGATTCATGCCATTGTCCAGTCGACCAGAGATCCCTATCCTTACCATAAAGATCAATAGGAAAGAGGCAACGAAGTAGGTATAGCACGCAGAGCACCACTGCGCGTTTAATCGTAGATCAATATACATACATAGGTCTGGCTAGTGCTGCATAGTTCCAGGTTCTAGGTCCCATTTTTACTAACACTTGAATATACATACACTCGAATTAATAATTTAATTAAAAAATAAAATAAAATAAAATAAAATAAAAATAAATTCACAAACAATATTTTACCAAACATTTCTGTCAGAATACATACATAATTTAAATGTTAAATAAATATTTATGGGATTTTGTTTTGTTTTTTTTTTGTATTTCTTTTATTTCATTTTTATATTCTTTATATTCATTCCGTACATTTATTTGTTTGTTTGTTTTCTTGTTGGTTTATTTTCGTTTTGTTTGTTTGTTTGTTTTCTTCTTCCATATGTGGCTTAAAAAACTGTGCACAGGTAGAGAAGACTAATGAATGAATCGACATTCTTAAATTGGTATAACCGTACATATATGTACGTATGAATAAAAAAAAATTCGTTCTTTTTTTTTCATTAAATATAAAAGCAACAACCAAAACAGAAAAATATTATATAAACTACTGACTGCCATATATGTATGGACGTTATTTACGGTGGGGAGGTATACCAATGGAAATGTTTTCCAATTTCATTTCATTCACTCTCTCGATAACCAATTCTGATTCAATTTTTGATTGTTTGGTTGTTGGTTTTTTTTTATGTTTTATGCCAAGTATTATTTTAACAACGTGATTTGCATATGAAAAAAATTAAATAATGAAACTACTTCTGATTCCTTAGTACTGGTGCATATGTAAGTACGATCGCTACGTTGTATGCAATTTTTCGTAATATTTCGATTGATTCAAAACACCAAAGGAAAGTTAAGTTTATTTTAAATTTGCTCCATGTAAAGATTTTACAGATTTTGAAATTCAGAGGTACCTTCCTCTACTGGCCTTGTCTCTTCAACTTGAACATCAACATTAGCAAGCGTTTCCTAATACTTAGACCAAATGGTTTGAAGACTCGTTCGATACTACTTAATATAGAAGTAATTTCAGATTGAGGGAGGACCTAGTTTAAAAGTGGGCACCTTAAAGCTTTTAAAGTTCTGGGTGTTAGTGTGACTATCATTTTTTTGGTGGATTTTATTAGGAACACCTTAGGCTATAATTTGTATATAGTGGGATACCTGCTGCAAGTCCCATTTTTCCATAATATCGATCAATCTTCCCAGACATTGTTAAAGGAAACACATTTTTTAGTTCAAATTTATCAAATTTTAATAGAATTTCAAGACATACATAATTGGTCATTACAACCCTTCAGTCAGGATTACGACCTAGCTTCTCACACCACTTATGTTGTGTGCGTTAATTTTATACATGAGTGGCGGGACCTACAGTTTAAAGTCGACTCCGAACAATAGATTTTTGAGAAGCTTTTCATGGCAATTTTTACTCTCAGAGTCTTTGCCAGAAATCTGCTGAGAGGAAGTCGTCGAAGAAATATTTTTCGTTTTGATGTCTGACCTGGGATTCGAACCCGGGCCTTTCGTCTAATAAGCCAACACACTACCCACTATGTACGTCTTGACATCTGCCGGTAGGCAATATAATCTACAATAGTGAACAACTCAATTTGATGTGTAATAGAATTTCAAGAACGGTTGTGAAATAATTTTTAGGGAATCGAATCCATTCTCCAATACCGTATATTTGGGTGAGTTCTTCCTTGGGAATTTTTAGTAATTTGGTACTAAGCCCGTTAACATTGTTCTGTTTACATTAGCTCTGTGAATTTTTTTTTTTTAATTTGAATTGATCTACTTCACACACATGTGTACCATGTGGCATTTTCCCTGTAACGCATGTAGTTCTTAAGGGACTTATGTCAGACATTAACTAGAGGATTAGTTTTATATTTGATGGGTAATAATATTTTTTTGTGATTTTTTTTTTCCTATTTGAAATTCCCATTCGTTTATTTATTTATGTATAGTCAAAGGACACATGCATGTATGTATGCATACATACTAAAATATTTGCAATTTGCATCGTTTTCTGTTTTAAGCGTTATCTTTGAAAATATTTATGATGTACGTATCATGAAATTTTTTTCACTTCAAACTTAACTAATAAATAAATCAAATATTCAGCGTTTTTTCTTTTTTTTATTATTTTGTTTGTTAATTTATGTGAAGTACTGTTTATGTACATTTCACATACAACACGTGATACATACATACGTATACGTTTTAGGCTGCATCTCGCTTAAATGCATTTGCAGTTATAGACTGGCAATGGCTATGACTATTGCTGTTGCCGTTGCCGTTGCTATTGAAATTGAATGTTGTTGATGATGATGGTGATGATGATAAATAAACAACAAATAAAACCAACAACACATCAAATGCAAAAACAAATACGAAAATGAAAACGTTAAAAGGAAATCCCTTTCAAAACAAAACAAAATGAAAAAAAAAACTCCATTACTCTTTACGAACTTTGCATACGTTTCGTTAGTAACTGCCTTTTGGGGGACTTATCTCACAACAGCAACAGCAACAACTACAAATATTTTGCCACAACAATATGGACAATGAAAAACAAAAATTGGAAAAAATTGAAACTGAAAAAATATGAAGCAATGAATAGGAACAATATGCAACAGCAACGGCAGGAATAACAAAAACCAACTGGACTAGAGGACCAAACCTCTGTTTACACTACACACCAACCACGGATATTTTTTTATTGTTGTTGTAGCAGTAGTAGTAGTTGTAGTAGTTTATGCTGGAAACATTGAAGATGCCTATCTGAGTACCAGCAATACTAGCAATACAACACCATCACTCACATAAACACTGAACAGATGTGTCGGCGTTTTTAGGATTTTTTACACGCTCTTTTATTTTTCTAAAAGATTCTGGTTTTTTGTTGTTGTTTTCTTGATTCTTCTTGCTTTTTTGTTTTTTTGTTTTTCTTATTGTTGTTTGACTCATTTTACAAAGTGGTTATTTTATTTTATTTTTTTCCCCCAGTTACACAGCCATAAGTTTTTATAGTAAGTGTCTGTTCTATTTCAGCCATTCGGTTTTTGTTTAGTGTTTTGACAATCAGTTTTTTATCTTGTTTTTAAGAGAATGCAATTTAATCCTTCTAAACAAATTAAAAGATGGGTTAAAAAGAATTCAGAAAAAAAAGAAAGAAAGAAAGAAAAGAGATTAAATACAATTAGGAAATCAAAGCATGAATCATTTCAAATTAAAAACAAGACACTATTCATATGACTCAAGCCAAAAAGAAACCTTAAAGGGTTAGTACAGTTCGCAATTTTTAAAAATAATAATAGTACAAGGCGTGCGCAACTTAAGCGGCTTTTTTTTGTCGAAATCACTACATATTTAGGAAAATTTACTTGACCGATTTCGCTGAATTTATGGAAAAATGATTTAAGATTTAAAAATTCCTAATAATTAATAATTTTATTAAGCAATTCAGATAGCAAATAAAATTAAAAAACAAGAAAACGTCTTCACCCTTTCAAAATATCCTCGTTCAGACTATTGTCAGTAACATAGTTTATAAGAATCCATTTCGATTTTTTCGTTTCAGACACTCCTAACTCTGCATTCTCTACATTCTGCGTTTTTGTTACTTTTAAAACTGTTTAACCGAAAGTTTAGCTCTTCAATAAATTACTTTTTATCGTAACTTCTACAACGGCGAGCATTATTTATAGGCTTCAGAAACCAACAGAGCTCTGGCTTAATTACCATAAGTATTTCCAATGAAACATTTTAAACCAAAACATTAAAGTTAATAAAAAAAAAGTACAGAAATTTTCTATTCGAAATTTAGGACTTGGTATTAAAGCATCATTTTAGGAAAAATCATTTTCTTTTGTTTTTTCTTTTTTCGGTTAAAATATCTTTTAAATGTCAACTATTGTATGAAATTTGTCATACAATATTTGAATAATTTCTGGTTTGAAGATTGAGGTCAACTCTTTAAAGATTCCTGTTACTTATATTGGTACTCGTATGTAGGTTGCATAAAAATGCATGAGTATGGGGTATGCATAAACCTGATACTTTTTTGTTGTACCCTAGCTAATGTTGTTGTTCTTCTTAAGACATCCGATCTTAAATTTACAAACACATTAACACTAAATTTTTGTGGGTTATAAAAAGCATAAGAAACAAAACAATTTTTCAAAAAAAAAAAAAAAAATATCAGAGATGGAAAATTCAATGCTTTAATACTTTGCAGATACATTTGTTTACTCAAATGCACTTTAAGTTATCTGTAATTCGGACTCTGAATGGAATAGATGTTGTGCATTACAGCAATGTCCTCAATAAAATTATTATGTCTGATAATGAACGGAAAGATGGATTTTATTGGTGTTTTAATACAAGACAATAACCAGAAACACACATTGGAACGGGAATAAAATTTGGTAACATAGATTTAAGATGTTCAGCTCAGGCCCACTTAGGTCCTATGGCAAAAACGTACTTAAAATTAAAATAAATCATTATTGGAATTACTTTTCTTCAAGTTTCATCAAAAGGAAAATTTTAAAGCAATAGTCGATTAGTGTTCTGCTGTTGCAGATCCAAAAATGTTAGATTTACAGACTATCGTTGCACAGGAGTAACGCTCTTTGGTTGTGAAGTGTAAGCAAATTTGCCGATGATGGCTCTTATTTTTATGCAACTGATGCAGTTTGCTGTGTTACACTTTGAGTTTCAATTTTGAACTCATATTATACAAGAAACATGCATTTTTTGTTTTTTGAAATGCAATATTTATTCAGTCGGAATTGTGATATTTTTTTTCCATCCCTGTAACAGACAAAGCCATGGAAGTCAATTTGTCATTCTCTTCTCTCCCGGTTTGTTGTATTGTTGTGTGTGTGTGTGTTTTGTTTATTATTAGATTAACTCTGAAATCAAGAAAATGAGCAGAAGATGAAAAAAAAGAAAGTATCCAAACCAAAACCATGAAATCAAAAACAAAGCCAACGAAGAAGTTGCCGGGCAAGTCTTGCTTAAAAAGTTTTTTCTTTTTCAAAGTTGATTCTCGTATTTAATGTCGGTTGGGTCTTTTTTTTTCAAAATTCGAGCTTAATTTGACTAAAAAAAAAACTTTACAAATAAAACCTCTACTGGCATTGGCTATAACGGTTTAATTATTGTTTTAGAATGTTACTGTTGATGGTATTTGTACTGGTACTCGTACTGGTATTTGTACTGGTACTCGTACTCTGCTCTAAATACAGTCATTAAAACAAAAATCATTCAACAAATTACAGTAAAAATTTTTAATGATTCAAATGAATTAAAATAAATAAAATAAATAAAATAAACTTTTGTATAATTCGGTTTTTATTTGCTTTTTTTATTTGGAATTAAAACTGTTTTAATGACAACAAGTTCTTGTCATTTGTTTTTTTTGTTTAACCTTAAATTTATTTATTTTTTTTATTTATTTTTTTTAATTATGTTTATATTCCATACCCGTTTTTAGTTGAGTACTAAAGGCATTAAATTGTTTATTTGTTATATGCTTAACAGGAATATTTCTGAAACAGAATTTGATTATATTTTCTTGTGCTGTAAATGGATTTTCAGAAATTCTAAATTATATTTGCATAGAAGAAAAATTATTAAAAAAAATTGTTTACTTCAACTACTCACTCGGTAGCTTTTGAAAAAGGGAATCAGACAGTAGATATTAATCCCATAATGGTTTTGCTTTCTAATCGTTGGACTACACTAGACTGGACGCTAACTTTATCAAATTTTAAATCAATTATAATGTAATAATTAAGAACTTTAATAAGAAATTATTCTTTTAAGATTATATTTAAATTTATAAATTTAAATATACTTTGGAACTGACTTTTGGCTTGCGTTACATTTTTTTCTTATTTTTTTGGTTTTTCTAGCACAATTTTACTTTCTTTTTAACCAAACTAAATTGCTTACAATAGCAGTGCAGTAAATAGGAGGACGTAGAGAGATAGTTCATGCTTAAAAAGTCTAAAGCAAGCTAAACTCAAGACTCAGCATATTTCATAGAACTGCTATACACTTTTGCCTGGGATGGGAAAGCAGAAAACTAAAACAAATATTGAGAGATTAATTTTTGTTTTATGGTTTCTGGTAACTGGTATTAATAATTCGTTCTTTATTCTTTTTTTTTTGTGCTGTAAGCTGTTAAACAAAAGAATATCGTAAAGCGTAGCTAGTAGTTTTCAATTAGATTTGTTTACGCAAAAGAAATCCTCTTCGTTTCCACTCGACGTTCTATTCAAGTGGCAATTAAACGTGGTTATGGCTAGTAAAGCTGGTTAATTTTTTTTTCTATCATTATTATAGCCAGGGTATTAAGAGCTGAATGCATAATTGCACTTTAAAACAGAATACCAACAACATGCCCTTAATAAAGAATCAATTTGTTGAATTTGAATGAATAACTTTTATTTTCTTTTTTTGGAAATTTCCAAGTATACGACAATCATTCTAGTGATAAAATAAAATTTAATATTTTTTACACAATGTCAACATTTTAAAATAAACCAAGGGTGGGTGGTTTACTTTAAAAGACCGAAAAAAAAATCTCGTTTTATATATTTAAAAAAAAAAATTAGTTTAATCCCTGGCAAATAGAAAACTCTAACACTTCACGTCATGCATTCAGTAAACCATCGTTTTGGTATTAACTTTATATATTTAAATACATATGTACATACATATGTATATACATACAAACATATAGAATTCTAATTGAATTTTTACAATTTAATATCATATCGTAAATAAATACTCACAAACGTTCAAATTTAAAAATTTTTACTCATTCTATACATACAATGAAATGCCATGAATATTGGTAGAAAAAAAAACAGTAAAATACATAAAATATTATATAATTACCTTATTTAACATTCATATATGAATAAATATATATGTATATGTATTATACATATACATACATACATTAGTACATACACACATATTGTATTGTTTAATTTTGTATTATTCAGTGTCATTGCAAAATGTTTTTTAAGCATTATTTTCACTTATCGCATTAATGATTTACGAGTATTTGAGTATTGTTAGATTGACAAACTGTTCAACAAATATTGCCGACTATGACGCTTGAATGCAGAGGCTATTAATTTAAACAGAGATTATTTTAAAAACATACAGTCTTTGACATACATATGTACACTAGGTTAGGTTAGGTTAGGTTAATAACAACACCAATATTATCTATTCCACCCATGCAATAATAGCTTTTCGCTATGCTCTAGAGACACTTGGCGTTCTGGGACGGGATCTTATGGTAGCTTTACGTGCGGTAAATTTGCTTAAATCACCACACGATATAGTCTGATATCGAATTGGTATGACGTCAATTTTTATAGATATTATTTCAGTTTGAAAAGTATAAAATAATAGAAAATAAAATAATCTGGTAGTGCAACCGACGTTCTAATAATTCACATCCAACTTTATTGCTGGATCTGGATCCCTCAGTGAAAACTTGAATGACATTTCCCGAGATGTTTAAACCATTATCGTAGAAGGATCTATTTGGATTTATCTGCGTTGATCGTGATGTCACGACTGAAAGCTGTTACAGGTATTGTGAGAGTAACTATGACAAAAATTTTGCCATAACCTTAGCCTCTGTTTCCATTCTCATTGTGCTGTAGGTACAGTGGTAGTCTTATAATTAGAAACGACTTAGCAACTTGTTGGTTGGTTAATTTATTTTCAAAACTTTGTTACTCATTTTAACTTAAACTTAAAGTTAACATGTTGTTGTATTGCCTTTTTTAACTATTAGTTTTAAAATGAGTAACAAAGTTTTGAAAAAAAAAATTAACAAACATACAAGTTGCTACATACATACATACATAATTGGTCATTACAACCATTCAGTCAGGATTATTGACTTAGTCTCTCACACCACTTTTGTTGTATGTGTTAATTTTATACATAAGTGGCGGGACTACTCGCCTCCGAACGACAGATTTTTGAGAAACTTTTCATGCCGAAGAAATACTTTCTGTGTTTTGTTTTAATGTCTGGGCGGGGACTCGAACCCAAGCTTTAAGTTTAATAAGCCAACACACGTTGGCCTAAGTTGCTAAGTCGTTTCTAATTATAAAGCCACCGCTGTATGTACATATGCACATGTTTCGAAGATGTTGAATTATGTTTGTATATACAAAAAACACCTAAAGATATTTGATATCAATTTTAATATCCGTAAAAATCTATGCTTATGCTTGTCTTGAATATTCTCTATGATTTAAAAATATTTTACGATTTTAACAATAACTTTTCATTTAACTTTTTCAATTATTCGAGAACAAAAATAAATCAAATTTCTAATATTGAATCAAAACTTAGTTTTTAAATTGAATTAAGAATTTTTTTTTTGTTTTTGTTTTTTTTTAAATCTATTCAGCTTTACCTAGAGTAAAAGTGACTTCAATGTACATATTTTTTACATGTGACACTTGCATTATGTTGTTGTTGTTGTTGTCGTTTGATTTTAGTTTTGGAATATGCTTCAAAGAAATACATACAGAAATAGATTTTTATAAAAATGCATTATAGTAAAGAATTAAAAAAAACCAAAACAAAACAATACAATAACAAAAATACAAAACGATACAAAAAGAAACTTTCAATATAACAATTGCAGCCTTGTCAATAGTTTGTCAATAGTGTAGACATATTGAAAAGCTATTGTAAACATTTTTGACATGTGAGATAAATTGCTGGAAAAATTTTCGGCTTTTCGATGAAAGGACAACATGTATTTATCTGTATGGCTTTGTATGTATGTATGTATGTATGTGTCTGTGTGAGTGTGTGTGTGTGTGTCGCAACATCAATATTTAATATCTATATACGTATGTACATATTTCATATTAAAACTGTAATTACATCATAACATATAATGCAATTACATTTTTTGTTTTCTTTTTAAATTTAAAAAAGGAAAATAAACAAGAAAAAAAACTTAAATTTCAAATTGATTTCCAATTAAAATATGTATGTATTGTATGTATTTGACCCCATATCTTGTGTTACTTAATGATTCGATTTGTTTTCCAGTCATTTTTTGTTTTGTTTTTGTATCATTTATTCATTGTTGGTTGATAAAACAAAAGAATTAAACACGGGAATATTTCGATTTTCATTTTCTGTAGTATCTCAGGTTAAAAGTGGCACATTTTTCTGTTTTCTGGCTGTGTTGCATGTTGAAACAGTTACAACAACAATTTGGTTGCTTTAATTTACAAGAATCTCATGATTTATACTCGTATGGGTGCAAAGACTTCAAAAGCAAAAAAAAAGAGAAACAAACATATTGTAACGTAAATCCCCTATTGAAAGCCTGAAAATAAATTGCAATTGTTTTCAGTTCCCTTTAACATAAAAAAAAACGAACAACAGTGAGAGCTTGATTATTGCAACAGTCAATTTTGTACAGCCTTTATATTACAGCCTTTATAAGTATAACTTACATATTTTAAAAACGATGCATAATCAATGCAAAATAATTTTTTTTTCTTTTCTGTTCATTTAAATTCCCTTCTGCTTTTGTATTTTATGTTCAGAAAAGTAGATTTGTCAGAATTCTTACTTTAAAACGTATTCCTGATTCTGCATACATACATACATATATTATCCCTTTTACAGCCTACATGTGTTCTTTACACAGAAACGGAGATTAAAATAAAAAGATATTTTCATTATTCTTTAAAATAGTAAAAGTACTTCCGACTATGTTGAAACAAACTTCGATAATCAAGTTTGCACTGTATGTGAGAAAAGAGACGAGAATAAAGTAAAATAAAGCAAAAAAACTTAGAACTGAACAGGATAGAACAGAACAGAACAGAACAAGTGTTCGATAGAGTTTCGGATTATGAAAAATGTACATTAATAAAGCTGCTTGCTTGCTTGCTATATTGATTTTGTTTTGTTCCTTTTCTCATTTAAATTTATGGCATATTTATAGTGTCGTATTGCAACAGACATTATATTCCATTATTATTTGCTTTAAACTTCAGGGAAATTCAGAAAACTGATACAATTCCTTTAAGTATGTAATTGGATTATTACAGTCTCTAATTACTTCAATTAGCTATGTAAATATGTATGAATGCAACTGAAACGATTTTGCAAGTTCTTATAGCTGATTTGAAAACTGATTACGAATTGGATTAGTTGCTGCACGGTTAGAAGAGACGGAAGACGAAGCTAACCCTTTGAATTTTACAAAAAAAAAAAAGAAAAAATTATATGAAAATAACAATTTTAATTATTTTTAGTAAATATGCCCTCCATAAATTGGGAAATATTCAATAAAATTTAAAACGGTGCGCTTCTCTGACCTAGTGGAGTGAATAGTTTTCGTTACGTTTCTTGGACCGAAGATATAGAAGATAAAGCTAACTTTTTTTTATAGTATTCTATTACAGATATGTTCATAATATATTAATTATTAAATACAATATACACTCGAACTTCTATAAATTGAATCACCATTATCCAGAAAAAAAAACTTCAACTTATAGAAACTTCTAGTTAAATAAGCAAGACCTGATAGAATTTCTCTCCAAGATGCTGTTACTGTGCTTCAGCTTATAGAAAATTCAAGTCTTAGAAGTTCAAATTATAGAAGTTCGACTGTATTTATTCATTAAACCTCATTAACTAAGTATTTGTGTACAAAATTATTTCTATTGTTAATTATTTTATAACAATTGTTGTATTTTTGTACCATCTTCGGTACACGACAACTACTTTTATAAATCTATAAAAACATTTCCTTTTTTTATTTTTGAAAAAATGTATTTTATTTTCAAAATTATTACTATTCAAAGGGCAGAATGCACAATATAACAATAAAAAACTAAATTTATTTCATAAAGAATAAGGGACATAAGGGTAATGTACAAAAAAGAATACATATTTTACTCAAGTTTGATTACATTATTATAATTTTTTATACTTTCTGCATACCATGGAATGGCTGCATCTTTTTTACTGGTCTACCATTACAGTTTTGAAACTCATGGTGTAATTCTAGAAGGTAGGACATGGTCATCTTCTTCAGAAAATACATCATTATTTGCCTTACATAAATATGAAATCAGTAACTTTCTATATTTTAAAAGATGAAATTAAACTACTGTTTCTTGTATTATATAAAATCGATGTATTTACAACTGTCGTATTCAATAAAAGTTCAAAAGTGGTCCGATAACTAATGACCACGTATGTATATTCTCATTTAATTATGTATTTCTTATTTTAATTTATACATACAAATATCTTTTATTATTATTGATTTTCTTTTGTTTTTATTATTATTATTAAAGAATTCAATTTGGCTTATTTTAAAATTGTTATTAAATATTTATTTTTTTATTTTTGAAATTTAACATTTTATTAAAGAGACAAAAAAAATGTACAAAAAAAAATGTTATTGAATATACTTATTGGTTTAGTTGTACTAAATCATTTAAAAGAAACGCAAAAAACTCATATCACAGTTAATAAAAATAAAACAGAAAAGAAAAAAAATGTAACAAAAATATCATAATTACGAAAAGGAATAAAACAGTAAGCACATGTATGTATGCATATGTAAGTCAAAAACGAAACAAAAAAAAAACAACAAATATTATCAATAAAATATGTAAAGAAAAATGTTAATTCTATTAAACAATAAAATCATAGTGTTACAAATAAACAAAGCCTAACAACGCTTATAGGAATGAGAAATGAATTTATTTATGCGAGCAAGTATAATAATTGAAATTGTAATAACAACAAAAATTGTTTGCAGCAGCACAAGTCCTGCAAAAACATGCAGTCTCGCAGTCACGCAGTCTTTAAAAATGAAATGAAATGAAAACAGCATACTTCAGAGAGTGGTAGAAATTTAAAGAGTGCATTTGAATGTGGGGGGGAGGGGGGTATATTGATCATCCTAAAAGTAGGCGTACATTTAAAAAATCTGGTGTATAGAACAGGGTATTATATTTCAGCTTGAGATGTGATATCTGAAGTAATTCTCATTTAGTTCATTTCATTTTCTAAATAAGTAAAAAGTAATTTTGGGGGAGTGGTGGGTGGGGACTATATGAGGATTCTCCTCTAAATCGATTTCCTACCATCTAGACAGACAATAATTGATGATAAATAGAATTTGAAAAATGATTTCTAAGATTCTAGAAAAGATTCTCAAGAATTCTGGAAGATCGATGTTTGGTAGATGTATATATTGATATGAAGAATCGTCGGTTGCCACCATTTATAAACCCCCACCACCATCCCCAGCGAAATTTTTTTACTTATTTAAACATTTTAATCAACTAAATGAGAATTATAACAGATATCAATATCTTAAATAAACATCTATCTATCTCCCCATCCCCATCCCCCCCCTACATACATATATTTTAATTATGTCCTAATACAACAATTTTTTTTTCTAATGAAATCTCACTCACTGGATATTTGATCCTCGATCCTCCATCATTAACACTACTCTACTGGACAGACAACACACAACACTTAATGAAAGACGACTAGACTAAAGCTCTTCTCTTGTTTATTTAATAAATAAAAAATCTTTTTTGTTGAAACCCAACGCGCGGGATGGAACCGGGGACCTCTAGAACTTCAGTCTAACGCTCTCACAACTGAGCTATTTCGACTTATACTAGTTATGAGTTGACAAAGCTTTATAAACACATATTTAATACACATGCAACTACTTATTAAAACCTAAACCCAACAAAATGGTGAATTTCTTTTTCTACAGAGTTACCAAATTTTAACAAATCAAATCTTTTATTTTTCATATTTTTAACACTTTTTATTCCCTTTAATCACTTTTATAACAATTAACCCTTAAAATTATAACAAATGGTTCAATTTAATTTCTCTAGTATAGGACATACTGTTTATTTCTAATTTCTTTGTTTTTTAAATTTCATTTCATTTTAAATATATTTATATTACAATATTTAATTATGCATGCATTTATGTAGAGAGAGTCTCCTTCATAGATCATACATAATCACGATTTAAACAAAATTTTCTTTCAATCAACCATATACAATATTGCGTATATAGAAAGCTAAGCTAACAATTTAACTTTTTTACATTTTTTACACATAATTAATAATTAGTAATTAGTCTAAATATACATACATATATGCTACATGCAAGAGTATATTCTCAAATATACATATCTACCAATAAAGCTCTATTTTTTTTCCATAATTTCCATAAATTATAGATCGTTTAAAATATATATTTACATACAAATAGAAATAGCACCAAAATCGGATCGGTGTATATTGCTCCAAACAGTGTTTCAGTTAAAACAAGACATCCTAATCCTGATACTGAGGAGGTTCCCGAATGACGATTTAGTTCTGCTTTGCTTTGTTTTGCTTTCCTTGTCGTTAAATATAATGCCTTTGATGAGATGCACTATTAGGTGATGTCAGTAGTCAGTAATTTATGGTTACAATAAATCTATTCAATTATTTCAAATATGGTGAAGTAAAACAGATGGATTATTTACACAAATTATATATCTTCCTCGATCTGGATATGGATATGGATCTGGACAAGTCTCCATCGCGTAGCTAGCCAGACATAAATTCAAAAGCTGCCTGTTCTGTTGCTGATTGTAATTCCTTTGCTGTTTGCTGTTTATGTATAATGTGGATGTGGACTCCATGAGTTAATTTCTCAATTCAGATGAGCTCTTTCCCGAATACGATCAATATTGAATTGAATACTTCTTTCAGATGCTATTTCTGTAAAGAAAATAAAAATAAAAACAAAAATAAAAATCATTTATTCAAATATGTATTGTAATATAAAATAAAAAGTTGAGCAATAAAAATGTTGTATACATTAGCTGCGTAACGCTACCGACTTTAGATTTTTGTGATGCAATTGTAAAAAGCTGATGCCTTGACCCCATAGATGGATAAGAAATAATATCTGACGTCACATACCAAGCGAACAGAACTGAGTAGGAGGAGGTTTTCTTGCAAAAGATTATGGTTTTATAGCTATAACTTCGTTATTTCAAGGAGTTTCAATAAAAACTATGTCCCATGGGATCGAATAGGACTCTGGCTTTTTGGTGATACTAAATGCACGCCCCTACTGCCATGCCCTTTTTAGAGTTTTTAGTCTAATTTTAAAGAACTGAAGAGTACAAGTATTTTTTATATACGTAAACGACCGTATAGATGTATAAGGTTCATCACTTTTCTCACTTAATGCTTAAAATAGATTAAATTTCAGTCGTTTTTGAAGTTCTTTTTTTTTATGATTCACACAATATAGAGTTGTAATGTTGCTTATATGAAATAATTTCAGTTGCAACTAAATTAGTACAATAGCTAATAATGTTTTTAATTAGAAAATTATGAACTTATTTAATAATTTAATTAAAATTACAAGTTTTGATGCTAATAAACAGTTCAAGTGGTTTATGTTGGGGTTTTTAGCACTAAAAGTAGACGTAGAAGGCACTATTCCACTTTAAAGAATTATAATCTTTGATAGACCCAAAGAACCAACAAGAAAAATTATAGAAAGTTGAGGTTAGCGCTAAAGCAGACTAATTGCCTGGTGGCTGGATGCAAAGATGCGAAGAAATAATAGGAAGATTAAAGGGATATTCTCAGACAATCCTATATTCTGTTAATATGTATATATGTATGTATACAATGTAAACAGATTTAAATCTAATTTCCACAAAGTTTATTTTCCTCCTTACGTATTTTACAAGTTCAAACGTCTCTAGAAATTTTTTTACAATTAAAATAAATTTTTGACTTGAAGGAAAATATTTTGATATCCTATAGTTATCTTAAAATAAAATTCATATTATAAATATACACTGCTGTACATATGTAAAACATATACTATTTAGCTGACAAAAGTCTTTCGATTTTTTGTTTCTCAAATACAATACACTAACTAATATGGCACCGGCACTGGCACTGGCCCTGGCACGTTAGTGTAAAACTGAAAAACATTTCATGATTTTATCATAATACTCGTATGTGCATACATAAAAACCTGGTCATTCTTTTTAAATGAAAAAAAAAACGAAATTTATTCAACTATCAACTCTTTAATTATAAATATTGGCCCGAGAGTTCAAAAGAAAAGAAAACAAACAAACAAAAGAAAAGAAAAAATTAAAAATTGTTAAAGTCAATTACGAATAAAACAAAATACAACATGAAAACCATGAAAATATTTTTTTTTTTTAATAGAGACAGACTAAAAATCATAAAAATTAAACCAGAAAAACAAAATACATAAACTATGAAAATAGTTCAACAAAAATATTCATAAAATTGTTGTTAAATTCTCTTCTAGGAATTCGGTTTGAGTTTTTTTTACACCCCCCTTTTTAACAAAAGAAAATATAAAGCAAAATAATTATTTTTATCGTGTGTGTATATATAATATGTATGTACATAAAGTGTAATACAATGCAAATAGAGGGGGCAAGGAGGAACGAATGTCTACCTGAATTCCAAGCACGTCAACCAAACAACCAATCAGCCAACCAGTCAGCTTATGTTTATTTCATTTTATTTCCGTTCTAAACGAAACGAAACTAAACTTTTCTGACTGTCTGTCAGTCAGCCAGTCAGCCAGCCAACCTGGGTGACTCACTGTTTTTTTTCTGTTTTTTTTTTGTTCACTCTTCTGCCTTTAGTTCAAAATGTCAATACGGTAGTTTATGCATTTCCTCTTTTATGTTGTCGGTTAAATTAAAATTAAAATTGAAAAACATGTTCAAATAGTTTATTTAGTTGTTATTCTCTACCGTTTTCCTTTCTTATAATTTCCATACAAGACAGACTACGTTGGCGAATAGTTTAAATAACCAGACACCCACTCTATACAATTCAATTCTACTCCAATGCAATGAAATTCAATGCGATTCATTGCAATTCACTTCACTTTCACACCACAACACCACATCACATCACATCACACACACAAAGTGTAGAGTATAATGGAGTCGGTTTTGTTCTTTTGTTATGTTGTCTGTATGAAAAAAGGAAAACGCAAACAATTGAACTTTTATTCATGTTAAGTAAATACAACTACAAGTACATCTTAAACTATACATAGGCGGCAGTTTCAATTTGTCTAAGGGCACAATACAACAGATTCTGGCAGTCAAGCCAAGACAGAGACCGGCTCAGCTGAACTGAGCTGAGATGGCATATAGTACGTAGTCAAATAATGATTAAAATACTTCAGACGAAAAAGAAAATATGAATCGAAAACGAAAACAACAAGACAACAGTATTGGCTAGATGAAAAAGTAATTTCTTTAAATTATTTTCCTATTGCTGTTAAAGATTTTGGCTTAAGTATGTCCCGAAATGTATGTAAGTACATATGTATATCAAAATAATTTTCAAAATTTAAACAATTAAATACAATTGTGAATGAATTGAAGATGTTTTGTGTTATTGTATATTGGGACATCATCCTCTATAATGCTACCCTGATTACTTATGTCAGAAGGTTTTGCTAGTGTACAGTGTACAGTTGTAGTTCATGGTGTTTTCATTAAATTGAAATTAATAATAAGATGTTAAATTCATAAATTACATTTAAACCCTTCCACCACCAACACAACAACCACTACCATCACCAGACCACCATTCATTTATTCGTTCATTTGCCTCGTTTTGTTAAATTGTTCATTCACTTCAACAAACGAACAGAACCGGCAAACAAATCTTATTGCTGTTGTTGTCATTTATGAGGGTAGTCAAATGAAATCAAACGAAATAGAATTTCCGGTTGGAAATATTGTCAAAAACAACGCTAGAAAAGGAAGAAAATACCAAATGTGCTGGTGATAACTTTTCCTTCTTCTTCTGCTCCTACTTTTCGTCGTTCTGCATCTTCCAGGGAGCCGTCCATCAGATCAGTCTGTGTGTGTTCGTTCACAAGGGTAATTTTCTCAAATTAAATCAAATTTAATGAAATGCAAATGTGTGGGTTGTGTTATCGTACTCGTTATTGTTGTCGTCAAGCGGAATGTATTGCATTATGGGAATGACTCATCTAGGCTGCTACTCCCCATACATTACATACATACAAAGATTGAAATCCATTATAGAGCATGGATTTGTTTTAGCCTGGGATATATTCCTTTTAGTATATCTGCAGCTATGAGAAGCATAGAATAACTGGATTGATTATTTTATGTTTTTGTTTTTCGCTTTAATCTTTCGCTATAACTGGGAACAAATATATTTTCATTTTTGTCTTTTAACTCAACATTTAATTATAAAACACTTGTCTCACTCTATTATATGTATGTCTGGCCAGGTTTTTTTTTTTCAAATATTTTTTTAACCTTCTCATTTCTTTTCATCTTTTCTTTGTTTTTTAATTACAGAGTCTGGGTATTTTGGCTTCAATTCCCGCCGGTTTGTTAATATTATCGCTCTTTGGACTATTATTGTATCTGCTCACACGATGCTGTGACCGTAAGCAACGAAAGCCCAGCGCCCAAAGATGCCAAAGTTGTTCGCTGGTGATTATTACACTGATGACATGTGCTGCCATTGGTTTGGGTAAGTAACAACACCAACTACCAACCAACAACAAAAAAAAAGGGGAAAAAATATAAAAAAAAACATAATAAAAGAATAATTTTTTAATTGAGAATGAGAAGAGAAGAAATTTGTTTAAAAGAACTTCCATATACATTTAGTGAAGTAAGTACAAGGCCTTGTGAGGACAATAAAAAGAATAAACCGGATGCTGGGCTAACAAGAAAGAGAGAGAGAGATTTTTCTTTTGCCTTAAACCTTTAACAGTCGATACAATATTTCGCCTTTCCGTATGCATTTAAATAGAATTGTTTAAACACACAAGCAAACTTCGATAAGACATATCAATAAAGCCAGCACCGAATCAAGTTGTTTTTTCGATCCAAAACGTGAAGTTTTATTTCAAGTCTGCTTTGTCTATGGATAGACGCCTATACCTCTCTGCCATCGGTTATTTAAAATCCCTGTAGACCGAGCCTTTATTGTCATTTGTTAGTCGCCAATAAAAAAATTTTCTAAAAGAATCTTTGATGGGTTGGCAAGTGAGTTTTTTTCAAGTTGTATCTGCTTTATAAATATTATGGACTACGTATGTTATCCTATCACTGTAACTTGCCATAATCAGCCGATTCTCGTATTTTCCTCCTTCACAGTTTTCATTACATTTTGTCAATCCGTTACAATGTTTTACAATTTTTTTTTGATATTTTTTCATAACAAAAGAAAAGAATTCATTTTGTAGAGTCTTCCCCTCTCTGGTTATTATTTCATATTTATTGTGTTTTATTATTTTTTGTTTTGTTTTGTTTTTTGCATAGGTTTTATTGTAAAATACAATTATTTTAAGGATTATGGGTTTAAGTGACATACAAAAAAGGAATGCCAAGCAACAGTAAATGCCATGATGGTGGCACAAAGATGCAGGGGGATGGCATGCAAACTGATAGTCAAGGCGGTAGGGAGATTTGTAGCTCGTCTCGTTCCATTTCATTATATTTTTTGTTTGTTTATGCACTGGTGAATGCTTTTATTTGGATTGACTTGACTATGCGGGAAAATAATTCAATTTCCGACCCTATTTCTTCTCTCTTTTCTTTTGCCTCTGGTAGAAGACTGACTGACTGAGTCTTCCACCAGTTTTTTCAATGTGTTCATTCCTTTATACAATAACTTCTCAAAGAAGAGAAAGGAATGAATACTTTGTTGCAAGTCGATTTAGTAATTGCTGTAATACAATCTTGTAAAATAGTTGATTGTAAAGAATTTAAGCGCATAATTTGCCTTTTTTTTCAAACCAATGGTTTACAATATAACTAGACAGCAGCAGCAGCAGCAGCAGCAAATGATTTAGTAACAAAGAAAATAAATTGTTACACTGTAGTTTTCAACTCTCTTTAATATATGAATTCTAGGATGATAATTTTATAGTTTATGCTTCTTTCAATTTCAAGTAATCTTTAATGTAGCAGACGAAAGTTACTTCTATAGATTTATTTCATTTTATTGATTACTTTAATGGCATAGACGGGATCATTGACTCTGCTGCTTAACAAATTCAATTCAATGCAATTAATGAAAAGGGTCAAGTGTTGGTTTTATTTTTTCATTGGCGGTGTCATAAGGGCGTTTGTTTGCGTTTCCTCTGTTAAGTAAAAAGTTTATAATGCTTTATGCATTCATTCATTTATCAATATTCAATATTTGTTTAATTTATAATGTATTTTTTTATTTTACTGCAGGTCTCTATGGCAACGATGATTTCCATAATGGTTTGTTGCAAGCATTCAGTTCCGGCAAACAAGTGGAAGGTCTGGTATTAAGCTTAAAACGACAGGTATGCTGAGAACAGTATCAATAATTTTGTGCTTATAGTATTGTAACACTTGCTTGATTGAAGTTTTTTTTTTTTAATTTCCTTAAGCTACTTAATAAAATTGACCTCCTGTCAAAATACTTCTTTTATCATTTGTTACAAAAAATGTATAGCTTCTATAACTAGAGTTTTAAAAGAAACCAGAAGTAATCCAATAGCAAAAGTGACAACAATTTATCATAAAATACACACATATTTTCATATTTGTATGCTGGCCAATGGAGTCAAAGGAGACAGACTACAGCTTCCAACTTTTTTCTTTTTTCAATAAAAAAAAATTAAAAAGGAATAAAAAGATAAAAGAATATCTCTTTCCTGTAAGAGGCAAAATAAATACGTGTACGTGTACGTGTATATGGTAAAAAAAAAAAAAAGGATTTTGCAATGAAAAGAATTTTATTTTATTTACTTAAGAAAATTTTGCTGAATGTAACAAACTGCATCTAAAAGTATACAGCATGTATATATATGCAAATATTCATTCACACATCATACATCGATACACACATACATATGTATGTATATATAAATGTATAATAAGTATGTATAAAAATGTTTCTTTATACACACCTCGTATATATTTAAATACAAATGCATGATGCATGCATGTATGTATGTTATGTAAAGTAAGTGAGAGTATATTGTGTGCTTCAATGCCTTTAACGGCAAAAGAAATCCACAAGAAAAAATGTTTATATAAACCCAAGGAAAATCTCTCAAATTTTTCTTACACACACACGTTCCCATATGCACAAACATACACTCGCATATAGAGCATTCAATATTGGTTTTAAAAGAATTCAGATAGCTTCTAACATCTAGGCTTTTTGAATCGGCAACAGTTTTATGTATATCTTATAGAAAGTAACCTCTAAAATTCAATAATTATCAAAATATAGATTTCTTAGCAGATTTCTATTGATGTAGTAAAATTTTAAGTCGAATACATGTGCTACAAAAATTCAATTTCTGTATTATAAAAAGCCAAAATCTATATTCGAAACAAGTTTTCAAAATTATTCTTTTACAATATCACGGTTTATTGAATACCCCCTATACATACATGTATATATATGTACATACATATACATATATGATGTACATACATGTATTAAACCGGCATATTAATGCAGACTATGTACAGAATTCTATGGAGTCCTTGTAATGCAGGCGACATATTCATTGAGGCCATTACGCTTTACTTATATATTCTTCTACAAAAAACTTCTTTTGCTACTGGGCTTCTTTTGCTCTTAGCCCAATGCGTCTCACTTCTACTTCTACTCCCCACTGCAATACAAAGCAAACTTTAACTGAAGAGAGAGAAAAAAAGGAGGAAAATCTATAGAACGAAAAAAATGAAAGAAAAAAGAAACGCAGGAAATTTGTGCCAACGACCAGTAGTAACACGAAAAATGCAATAAATGTAAATACATATTAAAATATAATCATAATAATAAAAGAATAAAAGGGATGTGAAACAAAACAAAAACAAAAATAAAGAAGATGGAGAAGAAATAACTAGGAAGTTTAATTCTAACGAAAATGCATTACAAACTTCTTAAACGAAGTGGTAAAAGGTAAATAAATAACAAAAAAAAAAAAGGAAGTGAAGAGCCTTAGAAACAAACAAAACCCAAAAGAAAAAACAAAAAAATAAAACAACACAAGTACCATAGAAAGAAAAGATTTTTCTTAAATTCAAATCAGTTTTCAAAAAAGTTAAACGAACAACAAAAAGTAAAGTTAAGTAGAGACAATGTTTTAGAAAAAAAAAAATTTAAAAAAGATTTAAAATTATTTCTTTCTCTCACTCTCTCACTCTGTCTCTCTCTCTCTCTAAATAAAATATAAAATACATATTCAATTTAGTAAATCTGCTTAAAACTTATTCTGGAGTAAATTTAACTTTTTGTTTTATTATTTCAATGCACACACACAAAAACACAAAAGAGAGCATATAGTACATACTACCTGTGGAAAAACTTCTTTTTATTTCAACAAAAATATACATACGACACACATACGCAAAAGCCATATTTATATGTGTATGTACGTACGGACACATACACACACAAACTTTTATACAAAAAATTTATTTAAAAAAAAAATTATAAGATTTTATTATATGTGTATGTGTGTTTTAAAATTCTCTGGATTTATTCATATTTGGCATTTACGTATGCATATTTCAGAATACAACCAAGCATACATACACACACACACTCACATGGATCCATGTTTATACGCAGCATACATACTACATACTAGCATCCTTGTGCATTTCATCGTTATAAAGAGTTTAGTGTTGTTTTTTGTTCGCTCTTAGCATAGCTCTTTTTAGGCTGGCATAATATGTCACACTTTTCTCTGTGCATGCACATACATACCATACATACATCCATACATACAAACTACATACGTATCCTGGCTAGCTTGCTTGCTTGCGCTTAAGGATACATAGTTATGAAAATGATTGCGATTATATTTATGCTGCTCAACAACATTACGACGCATATTTTTAATAAAACATAAAGAAAACAAAAACCAAAAAAAAAAAACTATTTAAATTTACTTGCCAAAAACTTTGTTTGGAATTCATAATTATGTAGAGGAGAAATAACAAAGTACATACATAGTTATAGTACAGTAGTAGTAGCATGAATATTTAATTGTGTTAAATTTGCTTAAGGAAAGCTGACAACTATGTATGCATGTATGTATGCATGCGTGTATACATTATAAAAAATAATAAAGAAAATACCCTAAAGTCGCTTTAATATTTTAAACTACATATTAATATCTTATATTATTAAAGTGACATGTAAAGAAGGGAAGTATGTATGTATGTATGTGCATACAAATATAGATACATATTATTAGTTATTGATATTTTATTCGAAAAAGCTATGAAATTCCAAGCAACACTATTTTTGTTTAATATTTTAACATTTTAAAGTAGCTTTTGAATTTGTTATTATTTTTTGGAATTATTTTTATAGTACAAAGCACGCAAATGGAGAAAGATTAAAATCCACTAGAAAAAAAAAAAACGAATACATCCTCAATCCCATTATAAACCTTAAGAGAGTATGATACAAAAGAAGTGACTTCTAGTCTTCAACACTATTGAATACTCTGTAATAGTTCAATTGAGATCTTTCCCAGATCACCTTGTCAGCGTAAGAACGCTTTCATCAGTTTCACACTGGACTTATTAAAACTACCACAGCGGTAACAATTTGAAGGATTATTATTAGGAATCTAGCTAAATAGTTTTGTGTGCCTCTTAAATAATTGTTTTTTAGTTATAAAGCTCATGCCTCTCAATTATTCAGAATTCTGAACAACTTATGGGATTTGCTTGCCAAAATAACTCAATTTTTTGGAGTTTTAGAATTTTGTTTACAATATTTTGTAATTTAATCTCTTAAGGTCCAATTTCATTTTTAATACAATTTTAATTTATGGGATAATGTTTACAATGAATCTCTTAGTTTCCTTTTATTATTGCGAAGAATTATCTGGAAAGTATGTATAGAAAAATTTTTCAAGTTCCTTTGCTTTGACAGCAGTTAAGAAAGCATTGAAAATTTATTAAACGTCTCTACAATACATATTACGTATAAATATTCCAAAAACAGCAGCAACACAATAAGTATAAGCAGAAAAACTAAAGTAATGTTGTTTGTAATAAAATATGGAGTAAATGAAAGGAAAAATAAAAGAAACCTTTAGCACTCAACCGTTCCTTTCCTGTAGTTACGCGCGCAGAATTTCCCTTTTCATATCGTTTTATAAAGAAGGCAAAAGAGAGTACTCTTTCAGTTATTCCCTTACATACGTTGTACTTGTTTTACTACAACTATTACTATTGTATTACCCAAAAATGGTTATATGTATGCATACGTATACGTACATATGATGTTTAAGTGTGTAGTAATGGTGTTTTATTTGTAAGTGTTCCTTTGGAGTGTTTCTCCTTTGTGTACATAAATGAATATTTTTTGTCTGTTTTCGTAAATTGGCTTCATCATATGAATTCAAAAGAGCACTTTGCCTGCTTGGCTTGGCTTGACTTGGCTTAGTTTGGCTGGTTGATGGCTCGAATTGGTTCCTTTAGCTTTTTCAGCTCTTATGGGACTCTTGCGGAGTCATGTTTGTTTTCTTTAATTTCGTTTTATACAATATACGATGAAAATCTTAACAAATTTTACTTTTTCCTGACACAAAAACAAAAACTATGAGCTTTTTTTCATTTATTTTAAAAATGAGTACAACGTACTGTCAATAGAAAATAGTTTAGAAAGTTCGTACAATGTTTACACTCATTAAGAGGCAACAATAACTTTGAATTCTTAAGAAAAATCTTTTGTTTTAGTGTAAGTAGGTCTTCCTTAACATTCGAAAGAATTCGCAAACAAAAAAGGGAAATGAAAAGGAATTCTTAAATAATCAAACGGTATATTAAAAAAATGCAAACACATATGTATACAACAGGCTCATGACCAGAAATAAAGATCTTGCAAAATATTAGAGAACTGTTATGGCTCAAAAATATTCAAAAAATTCGTATTAAACCGTCATAATTTAGGAAATTTAGAGATTTTTACACGTCTATCATTACAATATAATAAGAATTAGAATTCAATACAATTCATTTCTTAACAGATCTTTAAATATTTTAAGAATTTTGGTATCGAGATACTTCGATTACAAATTAAAATGTTTTAAAAAACTTATTAAGTCGTTTTAATTATATTAATCGCTCTCTCAAGTGATCTTGCGATAAATTTCGTTAAATGAGCGTAAATGCATTAAATACAATTTACTTTCCTGCAAAAGGACATTAAGGGGAGTGTTTTTTTTTCTGAAAAATTGTAAAATTTCAAGGTCTACTTCCAAAAAATTTTTTTTGTTAAGGGTCCTGGTAATTAATTACAATTGATTTACACACCAGATTATATTAGTTTTCGAAAATATGTGATTATCAGTTTATTGTACTACATATAAAACAATATTTTGTAATACTGCTTTACTATTGCAGTTATTTTACAAACTTATGTCAGTTTTATCTAAGAATTCAATCCTTTTCCCTATTTTTATTGCCAAGCCTTAATTTATTTGTTTAACAGAGTAGAGTTCAGTTAGTTACATAGCAGTGCTCTGTTAACGCCCAGGATAGTAGACATTAAAATCTATCTTCTTACATATGTATGTACAATTGGAATCCTTTAATATTTATATTTTCCATAAGGCTCTTGTCTCACTAGTTTTTCTTTAAATTTGTTGTATCTTTTGATTTCTCTGTTTGCATTTATGAGTTTTCATATGTTGAAGCTATTGTCCTGTGTGTGCAGTTGGTAAAAGGACTCTTTTTAATATTTATTATTTTTGTTTGTTTTAAATCTACTAAAGTACATCCGTTAAAGTTATAAAGGACTAGCCAGCAAAATAAAGAAGGTGGACATTTTGAAAACAAACAAAAAAAAAGTTTTTCTTGAACATCTCGTATCTACTGTGCAAATAAATTAAACAAACAAAAAACAAAAAAGTTAGAAAAATTGAAATGTCTCAAAACCATATCAAAGTTGCAACAGAAATTCAATTTAGAAAACGAGTTGAAAACGAGTAGAACTCAATTACAAGTAGTGGTCAATAGTAAAGGAAACGGTCAAGTTTTATTTTTTTTTTATTGGTCATAGAAGTAATTAGCCAGCAACGTAGTTGGCTTATTAAAGTTTTTTTATACTTTTGATTCACTTTGGTTATTAGTTTCTTGACTCTTCCCACGAAGACAATCAGAGATAGAAACGTTAATAAATGCATTCATTGTACGTGTACATTACAAAAGTAATGTCACAGTGTTATCTTTTCTCAAAAACTTTTTCTTTACTTGCTTACTTCCTACCACTACTACTACTCTCCTGTTATATTTGTTCAGCTTTTTTTTTTTTTGTTAAAGCGTTAAAACTAACGCTGTTTGCCAACTATTCTCGTTTAGAACTTTTTATAACTCTTTCCTTGAGAGGATCTAATTGTAACCGTTAGTTAAATTTCATGTGCTGCATATTGTAGTCGTTCCCTATTAAATTTTTGGTCTCGTTCCCTTTTTTTCTTATTCTTTTTTGTTTTCAATTTAACTTCCTTTCAATTTGTATTGTATGGACAAAGCACTAGAGGCAACCCTCTTGATGTATTTACCCTACTCAATTAATTACAGGGTGAAATTAAAAATGCTGTTTTTTTATGGTTCTCTAGTACAAATTCTTAAGTCGACTCTATAGTCCGCCAATGGAGTACAACTTGCAGCATGTATGGACCGGTGCCTATTTTGAGGTTTATCAACCGCGAACCAAAAAGAAATGGTATGGCATCTAACTCTGGGACTTGTGATTCAATGTTCTATCACTACTACAATGGATTTTGCTCGAGCGAAATATGGAGACTTTTTCTCCAGAAATAGAACCCTTTGCTACTCCTGCTACATTTGATTGCAGTTTTGCACAATATAGTTTTTGGCAATTGATAAGTTTTTTCTTTTTTGTTTTCTAACCGATTGCAGTAACATTCGTTTCCCCTGGTATTGAATTGTTTGCAACTGAACAAAAAACGAAAAGGAAGAATAAAACCGAAATGAATGAAGCGCACAAAACTGAAAAAAAACCGAAAAAAAAAACTTTTGAAAATATTCTCACAAAAACAACATTTTTAAAGTCAATGTCCTAAATGTTGTTGTTGCTGGAATAAAAGTTGGTGTCATACTTTACTTTTCCCTATTTTTTTTTGTGGTGGAAAATCCAACTAAACGATAAACTGTATTAATAAAACGTGGGTTATTTAAAGGTATGACGACATCAAGGAAATATTTAAAATAAATTTTGTAATAAATTTCAGACTTATTTCGACACACTAATTTATTTGTGCTGTAATTATGTATTCCGAATTAGATACGTATTTAAATTAAACATTATATACATATGTATGTATATTAATATATATAGTTGATTAGAAAGAATGAATTCTTTTTAATACATGGAGCAGACCACCGTATCAGTCAGTCAGTTGTAGTCCAAAATTCTAATTTTATAATTGTTACGTACTACATACATACATTGGCATATTGACTGGCTATGTTCGCTTGACTGTATGCATTTGGTATGGCGTATAGGACACAAGTTTTATTGCTCTTGCTGATACTGTTGCTGCTGTTGCTAGTTGCTATTGCTACCAGGCAGAATTTAACAGATAAGTTCTAATTAGAACATCAATTGAGATAAAACAGAAATCCCCAGAGTTGGTTGCTGATTCTTTTCATTTTGGTTTATTTTCATGATACTTTTTCTATAATTTTTGTAAAAGCACATTTTAATACAATTAATGATGAAATGAATGTGTTAAGCTTCATTTTCCATATCCTGCAAAATATCACATTTAAACAGTTTAAAATTGTTGTTGTAGTTTATTTTTGCTGCATTTTCTCTCCACACAGAAGCTTTATAAGTAGGTATGTATGTATATATGAGTATGTATGCATATGTAGTTCTTTTTTGAAAATGTTCATTAAAGTTTATTGCTTCACCTTAATAGCTTTTCGGCTTTATTTTCTCTTCGACTACCTTTTATGAAGCTGCCTCTCTGCCGCCCGCTAGTGATTTTCTTTTTCAAATCATCCGTTAACTTTGGTCTATAATTATTACAACGGAAAATTTAATATGACAGGCAAGCGTCGGTAGGTTTTCTATTCTCTATTTTCTCCAGTAAATTTTTATATTACACTAACAGTGACAAAGAAAAGTTGCAGTTTTGGAACTGCTTTGTATTAGGGACTTTAGTAAAGGATATCAGAAAATGAGAGGCGAAAAACAATGACTCATAAAGTGAAGAATAGACCCAAAGTCCTTGCAGAAGCCATTTGAAGCATTATTAGTCTTTCAAGGTGGTTTCCAGACCTTATTGTGTGATAGATGGCCATAGTATTAGAATTGAAAGTGAGGTTGTCATCTCTTTATCGATATGCGCCCAAATGAGTCTAGCAATATTGCATATACTTTACTGTTGCCAGCGAAATTAAGTTTCCCGGAAAAACACCGATTAATATCCTGTTTAACTGAATATCTATGCTTTGTAACATACCGATTCTGACTAGATCATCAAATCAGAAATTTCTCTAAGAAATTCTCAGCATTTATGAACAAACGATTAATCGCATCCTAGCTATCCATGTATTTTTCATACATACATACAAAATACCATAACTTTTATTAGTCACTGTACTTTTTTCATTACACTTATTTGCACAACTAACACATGTAGTATACAATATGTGTGAAAGGAGGTAGGATAACGACAAATAAGTAAAACAGAATTTGGAAGGAGAAGTAAAACTATGAACATGAACTTAATAACCAGCTTAAATGCATCGTTATTAAAAACTTTTTACCAACAATTTACAAACACTCGTATCGTATCGCAGATGATGTCTGAAGTCTTTTGAACAGAATACAAAAGTTCTGAAGCTGACAGGTCTATAGGTAAAGTTAACATAGACTGTGCAATAATAATGAAAAGCATGTGAGTGTTGGCGCAGGGGGTAGTATAGAGGGATTGTAGGATATCTTGTTAACAGCAGCAGGCAGCAACATCAGAATTAACGAAATTTCAAGATAATTTTAATGATTTAGTAAATTTAATTATGTCTTAATCCCACCTGTCTACATATTTTTAAACACGTTAATGGTGCAAGCAAACAAACAGGCGGAGACTTAATTTTGAAGCATTTCATTTATTAAATATATGGATCTATTATGTTTTACTTATTATTGTGTATTCAGTTTGACATTTTAATTATTTATTTCTTTTTTAATTTTTCCACTTACAGACTGAAGCGATTAAACATGATCTCGAAGCAAAAATGAGCCAACATAGACTGGAGACTGAAATCGAAAAGGTACAATATAATCAAACGGCTGTAATGGTTTTAATTGAGACGTGCGGCCTGGTTAGAGAGAATACTACACGTGCTGTTACCAGCCTTGATAATATGGTGCTATACTTTATGAAAACCAAAGGCAGTGAAAATGATACGTCCCTAATGGGTCTTTTATATGTGAGTTCAGACAAATTATGCTCATTACAAAAGCCAGAAGGCGGCAGGCAACAGACAACAGACAAATGGAAAATAAATTTAATTTCTTCGTTATCATTTCATTTACAGTTGGGTGAACTTTATGAATCGATACGATGGCCGGCAACTTTGGGTTTTTTAACAATTCTACTGCTACTCTGTACAGTGCTGGTAATAGGCGTGGCACGACGTTCTCGCTGTGCCTTAATATTCTTTAGTGTATCTGGTTTATTCTGCATAATTATTTGCTGGCTATTGGCGGGCGTCTATCTGGCCTCGTCGGTGGCTGCAGGAGACTTTTGTATGCGACCACATGAGTACATGTGCCGCCAGGTGGGCATGGTAAGTTATTTGCTTAAGGATTTTAAAGTCTAACAAAATATATCGTACAACTGTCAACAACTTGTCGTTGTTGTCAAAAACTTGTTTCAATTCGTACTCTTCTGTTTCTGTTTCTTGGCAGTGGAAGATGAAATGGTTAAACAAAAGGAAAAAAGAATTAGGAACACCACACACACATACAGCCAGTTTTTTTATTTTTGGCTAAAAGCCAATAAATTAAACCACCATATTGTAAACGGAACAAATGTCGTTTAAAAGTTTATTTTTTTTTCGAATTTTTATTTGATTTTCTATAGAAACAAAGTTTTTGTTCTCTTTTTCCTTTTGTTTTCCTCTGTTTTGGCCACTCTTTGGCCATATTTGTACGCGTGTTGTCCATTTCTCAGAGCAAAACAGGCCACTTGATGTGGCTGCTGATAATATTCATTGTCAAATTGCATTTTCTTGTTAAACCATTAGATTTCAGCGAAATGGCACACAAAATGATAAAAAAAAAATGTTTTTTCATAGCTGACTATAAAAGCAGATAATTTCTGGTTTTTTTTTTTCAAATAAACGGTTTTGACGCCCAAGTTTTGTAGTGTTCGAAAGACCACACTAAGGACGAGGCAATGGAGTGACTTAATTGTAGCGTTTGATGCAATAAAAACCACAAGAACTTTTTATTGAATTTATTTATTTTATTTTACATTTAAAATAATATGAGTTTTCTCACAATTTTCGTTTTTTTTTTTTTTTGTTCTTTAATTTCTCACAATAGCGAAGTCCTTATGTTTACTTCCTTAACTGTGGCACCTTACGCAATCGCTTCATTTTACGCCTGAATGAATCACGTGATCTGGTGGAACGTGCTCGTGATTCAGTTCATTTAATACAGAGGTAAATATTATATTGTTGGCATTTTCTTTAACACGCTGTGTATATTGTCACAATGTTGTGTTTCGAAATAAATAAAATCTTTTGAACAATTTTTTTTATTGTTTTCCGTTTTTTTGTTTCTTTTCTTTTGTTTTCTGTAGAATGAGCCAAGAAACGTATCCACGTATTGATGTGCACAGAATCGTAGAAACCATGGACAATGATTTAGAGGAAACTAAACGTAATCTCAGCGTATTATCTGCCACTTTAGATGGACGAGCCATAGATCGACATTATTCGGATGCCTTAAGGGGTCTGTGTGGTGGCGGTCTTTTAGGTTTAAGTCTCATGATGGTGGCAGGACTTTTAACTTCTTTGCTTTTTACAATACTCGTTTACGCTGATTCTCATGCCTGGATATATTTAAGTAAAAGAAGGTAAATATTTTCATTTTGAATTGTATTTCCTATGTGTTTTTCTGTTTGCATTTCTTTTCCTGAACTTTATTTAATTTCATTCATTTTTCTTTTACATTGAACTTGTAGACTTTCTGTGGATGCCGATAAATCGGAAACAGCACCTTTATTCCCCTCTAATGCACCAAGTGCAAATATATCACCCACAGCACCAGTCCATCATACGGGCACTATAAATCGTACTCTATTACATCATCAACAGGCCCATGGCATGTCTGTGGGCCATAGTGGCACCTTGGGTGGCACACGCAGCAATGGTGCCGCCAATGGATTGAGAACAGGGTTGGCATCATACAACAATCATCATAAAACTAACACACTACATAGTGGTGGTGGTGCGTCTGGTAGCGGCAAACTATCACCCTCACCTCCACCAGGTTATGATGTTGTGGTGCATGGCACAAGGCATGGCTTTTATTAATTTTTTTTTATTTTATTTTTATTTCTATACAATTTTATTTAATACATTTTCTTTTAATGATACAAACATAATTTGTTTTCTTGTTTTCAACACGCATATTTTCTGGGAATTTTTACTTCCATTTGTATAGCCTTTCTTCTTGCCACACAATGCGTGTATGTGTTTAGAAATATTATTTTTATTATCGATTATATTGAAACAATCAGTTCAATATTTATTTATTTTTTTTTTTATTTATTTAATTCAATGCTAAATAGTTAATTTAAATGACATATTCGAATACTTTAATTATTAGTTGATTTGGTTTTGATATATTGAATTTATTTCTAAACGATTTAATACGCTTAATCACGTTTATAAAGAATTTTTGAAATTATTTCTTGTTTTCTCCAACTTAAGTGTAACAATAGCCATCATAGATTTTAAATTAAATTCTGTTTTTTTTTTTTTTTAATTTTTTATTATATAACTATAAATCGTTACGAAAAGTGCCTTTACCGACTTACACACACACATATACACTCCCTCACAAATTATTATTATATAAATATTTAAATGTTGTGCTTTAATTTTTCACTCATAATGAACTAATTGTTAAAGTTAATATTTTCAACGTTTCATTTTTGTTCTTTATTTTTTTAAACGCTCAATTAATTTTCATATTTGTTTGAAAATATTTACATTTAAAGCTGATAAATGTATATTTATTTAACATAAATACTAGCACACAGTACATACATACATACATACATATGTATATCTCTCTATATATGTACATTCATGTACTCCCAGGTCATTAGTGTACATGAGATGAAAATACATACATGAAAATGTCACTTTAACATTTTGCACTTTCATTCCCGCAGCACATATAATTACAATACATAGACAGACTCAAAATAAAAAACACATATAGAATAAATCTTGCTCTAAATGTTAATACATATGTGAATACATTTGTACATATGTACAGCGAATATTTCAATAGAAAGGATTTAAAAGGAATATTTTCAATATAAAATTACATACATTGATATTATAAAAATTATATAGAAGCATATTTTTTAAAAATATGTACATACATACATACATACATAAATATAATGTAAGTTAATAATTATATAGATAGTATAGGCAATTATTCTTATTTTATATAGAATATTAAATTATTAAAAATTTATTGAAACCAATTTCATTTTATTATAGAAAGTAAATATGTATGTATGTATGTACATATGTACGTTAACGTTGCGGTTCTAAAACATAGTTTATTTTCAAGCTTACCTTTTTTTCGTTTTTTATTTTTGTTGTTTATTTTTCCAATTTTATTAAGATATTATTTTTAGTGCAGAGTTTTTATTGATGCTATGTTATCAGGTCATAATATTTCCCTTTACATACTTTTTTGTGTATCCACATTAAACTAGTTTGTAGATTTTATTAGCAACTCCTAGAAAAGAAGAAAGTTTACGTTTGATTATTATTGGTTGATTGTATTGCAATGTTCCTGGTATTAAAGCTACAAAGAATTTATTGCATAAAGGTGAAAAGAAACAGGTCACTACTCTCTGAACAGTGAAGTTTAAAACAAAAGCACAAAATTAAAGTACACTTTACTATTACCCATGGAAATCCTTATGATTTTTCCCTTCAACTACATTTACTATCACTTTCAATATGGTACAACAATGCTTACCCATTTACCCATAATTCCTTTAATTAACAATAAGAATAAAAAAAAACAAAAACATTCTCACAAAAACTTTATAAAACGTTATTCTCTACTTCATTTCACATTAGGAACAGATTTAATAATCCATTGTTTTAAATATTTATGTAGGTAATGTTCTAAATATCTGGCCTAGTTTTAAAATAAAATAATCAAAGACGGGAGTCTTTCTTCGTTGCATAAATTTCATTTTCAATTCAATAGAATTTTATGCTAAAGCATACTTACATAGAACATACATTCATATCTACATACATACATACGAGTAGAACAACGCACTGCAATAAAATTATCATTATTTGTATATAAATTGATCGATATATTGTATATCCGTTCATACGCACTCTAAAATATGTATATTTCTATTTTTTTTTGTATTTATAATTGAATATAGAATTTCAGATTAAATTCTTAAATCTTTTCTCCCTTAGATCGTCGGGACATCATACATTGGGCCGGCTGCCATCACATCAGCAACCCAGCTATATGGCTGGTCCAAATAATGGCAAATATGCCACACTAAGCAAACAATGTAAGACTTTGGAAGCCAACGATTTTTACTGAGATTCGCTTGCCTGCAGCTCAAATGCAGGCAATAGCAGTATAAGACTTAATAGCATTACCGCCTCCAATGGTATTGGAAGAAATTCAATTAAGAGTGTATTTGCCTCAGCCACACTACCACGTTCCGCTGGCTCTTCTCTACGTTCTGTACTGTCCGCCCAAACATCAAATACGGTTTGCAGATCGACTGGCAATGGACTGGATCTGGACGACGATAAGGATCCTCGCGACGTAACCAATAATAGCTTTAATCGTTTCGATCCTAAATACATAAGTATAGGTCCTAAGGCGGTGCGAGGCAATAATAATCTAAGTGTGCTAGCTGCTGCTACAGCCAATAAATGTGCAACTTTAGGTAGACCACATGGTGTTCGATATGGAGGTTCTTTAAAGGGTACTAGTCCATCACCCAATTTGCGTAGTGCTAAGACACCCTCTATATCCACAGTGTCAAAAGACTATTGCCCACAACCGGATTGCATACCGCAATCGTATGTGTCGAGCACAACTGAAATGCTAGTGCCTCAGCAAACTCAGCCACCGCCACCACCTTTGCCACCGCCAAAGCCTAAAAATACTTTTACAGAAATTCCAGGTACCACAGGAGTTGGTAGTTCTTATGCTAAGGAACAACAACTACAAATGCAATTACAAATTCAACAGCAGCAACAACAACAACAGCAGCAGCAACAACAACAACAACAATATCAATTACAAGAAATACAGCCCGTAACTGCAACGCCAACCATACAGAGACCATTGCCAGTTCAACATCATCCACCAACAACGCATATTCTGCCTCCGTCTGCTGTTTATAGTATTGAAAGTACCAGCTATACCCAGCAACAGCAACAACAGCTTCAACAACAATTACAGCAACAAAAACAAACAGAACCTCCTCCTCCACTACCACCACCACAAGCCATAACCTCAGTTGTATCGCGACCTCTACCTCCACAGCCAGCATCTACGCCAGCACCACCTTCACAATTACCCCGCTCATTGAATCCAAATTCAATCGTCAATCAACCCTTGCCGGAAATTCCCACACATCAAAGTCAATCGCAACCAACGCCTCCCGTACAACAATCCAAAATATCGCCACAACCCTTGTGTGCAGCAAACCTTAATCAGTATCGATCTCTTCAAAGACCTCAACAACAGAAATTGCAATTACCAGCACAAACTCAGACAACGACACAGCAGCAACTGAGTCAAACTCAACCACAAATCCAACTGCAACCACCTAGTCTACCACCTAAAAATCGTCACAAAACTCGAGAGCATAACTCGAATATCCAACCAATGCAGACTCTACCTCCAAAATCGAGTAGTTTGCGCCACCAACAGATGGTTGCAAATAATTATGAACAGGAAAGAGAACGTGAGAGAGAAAGACAAAGGGAAAGGGAGCGGGAACGGGAACGTGAAAAACATGAAAGACCACGACGGTCTGAAACGTTGGATAATGCTCGCTCCAATGCCGCGTATATGGATCAACATTCGACTTCAATTAAGAAGCAACATTCTTATGAAACCTCACAGTCATCAAATTATCATCAACGCCATCCTGTAGCCACAACGCCAAATAACAATTATCACTCAACCATCATAACCAAACAACAACATCAGCAACAGTTACTTGTCGAAGCCCACCAACAGCAGATGTACTATCGCTCGTTGAAACGTGGTGGTTCCCAGGCCAACAACGACATGTATTCTATGACCGAATTGTAGGAATGCGCCTGCTGTGGCGGTGGTGTTGATGTCGTGAGACGCACAAAGTGTTCCACAACATCAAATGCCCCTGCCGCAGCAATGGCAAATAGTGCATGCGTTGGACCCATACCTCTGCCGCCAAAAAAACATCAACGATCCTCTTCAAGCGGTCGAGAACCTCGGGAATCTGCGGTATCCGCCTCATACAATGCCAACAAATGTGATGATCACGAATATGATGAATACTGTCCGGGAGCCTACGAACCACAAAATGCTCACCATCAGGCTAGGCAATCCCACATCTCTTCATCATCATCGAAACATCAGCAGAGATCTGCCACATTCGATGTGGCTGATGCAAGAGACTATGAACTTAAGCGCTTGGGAAATCGTCGGTCTCAATCCCAAAACGCTTCAAATCTCAAACAGACTCGCAACGGCGGTCTGGTTGTGAGCAGCGACCACCATCGTGGAGAGCGCACACACGACCGCGAACGCAGTCGCAGTGATCATCGCATCGCTAGCTACGTCTGTGACGACACCTCATTGGGCATGAGTCATGCATTTAGTGGGAATGTGGCGAATGGCGGAATTTCGCATCATCATAGTCACCATCAACAGCAGGTTCAACAACAGCAACAGCAGCAACATCGCCAACAACAACGTCGAGAAAAAACATTTAAAGTATGATTTTTAGAGACGTCATAAAAATTTAGCCCCACTACCGAGGGGTCACCTACACCCAAACGGGTGCAAACCATCTATGTGGCAACGTGGTAATTTAACAGCTGGCAACTGAATGACATTCATTCATGCATGTACATCCTCACAACGTACAAATACAAATGCAAAACAGAGAACACATGCAGCATTGGTGGCGGTGACTGGAAAATGGTAACCAAAGTGGTGGCGGCAAAAGGAGCGGATTTATAATAATAATGATAATTTTTATGGAGACCAGCTGTGGATTTGTTGCTTTTATTATTTGAATATTGGCGCACTGTTAGTTGTAGTAGTTTAACGTTACTTACAAAAAACAAAAAAAAAAAAAACTTAAATTAATTAATTGCTCTAAAGCTGTGAAACAAAATATTTGTATTTTTAGGGTATTTTTTTATTATCAAAAACAAATTTTTTTTATTATATTGTTCCATTAACTGGTAGATTGATTGATTGATTTATTGAAAGCTTCTATATTTTATAGAATTGTTATTGTATAACAAAAACAAAAAATTAGTTGTAGTGGAAACAGTGGAGTTTAAATTGTGACTCTCATTTACACACTTTCTACACTTTCGATTATTTACGCGCATTCCTCTTTTAAATTTTCTATTTTTTTTTCATTACAACACAACCACAAACAGATCAGTCAATAAATGTACAAAAAAAAAAAAAAAAAAGAAAAACGAAATTCTATAAATTTCTTTCGAATAGAAGAAAAACAAACTCTTTCACGTTAAACGCGTTTTAATGATTTCATCATCAATTACATCACCTTGGACATGACTGTAGGCTATTAAGTTCAATATTGCCATTCGCGGCTAATCTCAAAACAAAATTAAAAAATTATATATGTATTGTTAATCTTATGTATTTAATAGATTTAGTTATCATTATTATTTATACGTGTTACATTCTAATTAGTTTTCATTTTTACAAAACAAAAAATTGGCAAAAAAAAAACAAAACACAACAAAATTCCAAAAAGAAATGAATTATTTGCGAATTTTAAAACAGAGAAAATGTAATTCAAAGCGTTTAAATTAACATGTAATTATTATTATGAATACCGTTGCGAAATGTCAAAATGAAATAAATTTTTGTGACGTCTATAAATCAACAACCAAGAAAGAACAAAACGAAAAATTAGTTAATAAAACATATACAAAAAAACAAAAACAAAAACAATTATGAACGAATACACACGAATACTTTAACAAATGCATATGTACATATTATGTATGAACATATGCGTATGTATTGTTAAATAAAATTAAAAAAAAAAAAAACAATTAAAAAACAAAAGAAAATATAAATTACATACAACATACTACTGCTAACTAAATTAACAATTTATTTAACAATTGCTTAACTAATTACATAATAATCTACATACATACATACATACGATACACATAGGCATACAGACATACTGAAATTTTTCATTGAAACAACTCTAGTGTCATAGCAATAATTCAGGTCTTTCTCGAAAATGCATTTATTTTAAAATACATAAACTAATAATCTCAATTCTTTAATAGATTTTTGTAAATAATTTTACAATTTTCATATAAATTTCCTTTTAACAATCTTACATGCAACATGCACGATAAATTCAAATACTATCTCTCTCGCTCATTCATCTTGAAACATCCCTCTTGTACTCCCTCCCTCCTTTGCTCCTAAAAATTATACATATAAATACATACATATACATATATTTACCAAATTGAATTATAACAAACAAACAAAAAAAGAAGAAAACAAATATTAATAAGAAATCTACACAAGTGGATAATTATTCTACATCTCTATCTCTCAAAATTTTATTTTACACCCAAAATCAAAAGTCACAATTCTGTAGTTTCTTAGATATTAATCCACTGCGTTAACATTTTATAAATACAATATATACTACTTATATAGGATAAAATAAATCTAAAACATAATTCTATACAATATACATACGTATAGGGTATAAACTATGAAGATGTAAAATGTTAAAAAAAAAGAAGAAATAACAATTAATTAAAACATAATAGAATGTAATATGTAATATTTGTTAGAAATATTTTCTGCTGTGCAGATGCAAATAATTATGTAAAAGTAGACAAGCCCCAAAATAACCAAAAATAAAAGAAGAAAAAAAAAAACAAAAAAATAAAAAACGCAACATTAATAGAAACATCAATTAAATTCATATTAACAAGCACATTGTGAGGGGCAGTCTAATTAACAAGAGGTAAACCAAACAATTTTCATTCCAAATTTCATGATGTTGTGGTGATAAACACAAAAGTATGTAAAAAGAAAAACTAAAATTTACAAACTTAAATTTAGATTTTCTATCATGTTCTCTTTCTTGTTAAAAAGACTTCTTTTCATTGTTTGTTCTGTTCAAAAAACAAAATTTTTACAACCTTATAATTTAAAAAAGCAACGAAGATAGAAAATTTTGCGTATAACAAAGGATAAAATACTTGAATAGCATTCGTTTGTGTATTTGAATAATAAACATTCCATCGTACAGAAAGAAATTCGAATTATAAGTACATTTAAAATTGATTTAATAGCAGAAAAATCCATAAAAAACATTACATTAAGAATTTCTATTTTATTAGAATTTGCGTTAAACAAATCTCGACGTGTATTCATTATTTGTGACAAGACTAAGACATTTTCCTATTTTCTGCTAAACGTTAAGTTCTTTTACAAACTTTTATAATTTGTAATGTATTATAGTTTAAAAAAGAAGAAATTCAACTCACTTGTAAATAATTCTAATTAATTGTTTTTAATTTAAGAAATTTAGTCACAACAAATGGAACAGCATCAACAATATAGACAATGATATTTGACCTGATGTCAAAAGGTTTTTCATACATCCAACATCTAAATCCATATACATACATACAATCTAGCCTTAAGTCGAATTTAAGCCAGAGATAATTTAAAAGAAATTAAAGTACTTTTAAGACAACCCTCCTCAAAATGAAATGAAATAAAATTTAATAACAAACAGGAAAACCAAATAAAAATATTAATAAATTAAATAATTTATGATATTAAAAACAAAACGAGAAAAAAAAAATACATTACACTAGTTTTAAAATTAAATTTATAATATAAAATAAAAATAAAAAAAAAACAAAAATAGTATTCAAAGATTAACATTTTAGATCAAAATAATTATAAACGGTTATAAATTAAAGAAAGACATTTTAGTAAAAAAAAAAAAGCAAAAATTATATAGTATATAAACAATTCTGTAGCTGATTATTGAATATAGCCATTAAAAAGATGTTTATAAAACTCCCATTCTTGTTAGTGATTCAATTTAATTATTAAAAAAAAAAAAAAACAAAAAGTAAAAATAAAGAAAAAATTAAATTAAACAAAAACTAAGACACTAAGAAAACTTTTTAAACAATATCATGAATTATTACTTTACAACTTTTTCAAAATAATAATTTCAAATAATAGACATACATGCCAACTGAAAGGAAAGCAGAAACGATATTAAGTAAATACAACTTACATTTATACATACATACATACATACATAGTTAATAGTTAAATGAAAATATATTTAAAAGCAAAAGAAAAACGAAATAAAATTTTTAACAAATAAACAAACAAAACATAAAACAATTTCTCTAGTTAAACTATTAAAATTCTCCGAATAATTCATGTATTCCGAAATGAAATAATGATTAAAGTTAAAACAAAGAAAACAAAATACAGTAATACGGAAAGCAAGAAACATTTCAATTTTATGTTTTTATATCTCTACCTATTTGTAAATTTGTTATTGAGAATCAAATCTTTTAATCTAAACTAAACTCTACCTTAAACCTTAATCCCTTTAAAAAATAACTATAAAAAAATAGTTTCAAATGCACAATTTAAAGGCATAACAACAAGTGAATTACAAGAAAAAATCAAAAAAGAAAAAAAAAAACAAAAACGAAGAAAAAAAATGAATCAGTAGTTAAATATTTAAAATATATTCATTTATATAAGTTCTTTCACTACGGCTACGACATACCAACAATTATTAAATGATTGTTTGCGTATGCCTGGCGTCTAAATTGTTTGATTATTAGTGAAATAAAATGATTAAATGAAATAAATTGCATTTCAATGTAAACGATGGCATTAAGCTATATTTAGTTATTAAGTTATTAAAAAAGCAACTGCGAAATTATTTTCATTTACAAACAAACAAACAAACAAACAAATAAATAAACAACCAACCAACCAACATACACAGGTAAATACTAAATATGTATTTACATAGTACATACATGCATACATACATAGATCTATGTATAACGATAATGAAATTTAAAATTAATTATAAAATAAATATGTTAATAATAATTATAATTATAAAAATTTAACGACGAACTGGAAGACGAAAGCAAACCCAAAATAAACAGAAAACAGAAATCTAATAAAAAAAAAAAAAATCTATTGAAACGACTTTTTATTTTCATGTAGTAATAATTTCCCTGAGCCTATGTCAAACACCACTGTTCAAAGAGATCGCATTGATTTCAAGCATTAAAATACACGGAAACATATTTTTTCCAGGTTAATTTTTCATTAAAAAAGTATACTTTTATTATACGTACTCGTTTATTCTCTCCAGTTTTCTACAATATCCTTAGAAATATTCGAACCTCCTCCGCTGTTTGCCTTTTCATTTGCACCTCCCACATCAAGATGTTTTCTTTGTATATCCTCGTAAGTTTTAAAGAAATAATTATGATTACACTGTGAAACTTTAGTCAGCCAATCGAACCACATTTCTTCAGTCAATTCCTGCGTTCCACCAAACATGGGATTACGTGGCGTCATAAACACTAAACTACGAAATTGTTGAACAATGTTGTCTAAGGAGTCATGATATGTTGTTGCCTGGGCACTTTTTACCTCCGGCATAAGGAAACTATTAACGTTATTCCCAATTTCTGCATGACGATTTCTTTTGCGACTTTGCATTTGTAAAAGCTGCTGTTGCATTAAATGGCTCTCACTTATTTGTCCTTTATAAATGCGAAGTTGTGAATCCTTGAAAAATGATTTATACATTTGTTCTAGACACGCTTTCGATGCTGGTGTAAAGTCTAAACGTTTGGCTCTGTTTTTAACGAACAGTACATTAGGAAAATACTGATATTTCATGAAGGCACACTGCGAAGGCTTCATTATCTCAGCAAAACGTAAAAGATTTAAAAAGCTCAAATTGAAATAATCGTCCTGAACCACAAGGAGTAAATGACAAACGGACATTAAACCAATAATGCTGCCCAAATCGTCCAACTCGTTATTGGTCATATCCTTCTTATAAGCATTCGCCAATACAGGCGAAGTATCTAAGAGAATCATTCGATCTGTAGTGATAAACATATGCGTGGACTCTGTTCGAGAACGTGCAGAGCATTTGTTCGCTTTCAGTTTTGTTGGAAATATGGAGTCTTCTTCGATAAACACTTTGTTGAAGTAATCATAATCAATTTGTTCATTTGCAAGTAAATTCAGAATAGTGGATTTACCCACACCTTGTGTGCCCACTACACCTATAACCAAAAAGTCTGTATTCGTTTTCATTAAAAGCTTTTTTGCGCCCCCATTAATTTGGCCGGTGGACGATATAACTGTTGCTGGCCGCGTCATTTGATAGACCGGTTCAATTATGTTGCTAGGCACACTCATATCATTATTATTATTTCCCGTTATATCTTTAGTGGTATTAGGGCTAGAGGCTGGACTTTGCGCAGCCTTTTGAAAAATTATAGTTTTTTGTGGTACCTGTATTTCATTGTTTCCATAAGAAGATGGGGCCGCCTCTGCGCTACCTGCCTTCGTATCCCATTTAGTTTTTAATAAAATCTTAGGTTGTACTTCAAGTTCCTTGAATTGTGCACTCAAACCCATCGAACGTTGTTTATCATCCTGAAACAAGACAATAAAGTTAAAAAGATAATAATTTAAAAGTAGCTTCACAAATAATTCACCTTTGGTTTCCTATATCGTCTCCTTCTCTCCGACATGGTTTACAAATATTAATTTATTAATAACTTTCACAATTCGTTTCTTTTCACAAATTTATTTATGCGCACTTTTTTCATGAAAATTTTTACTAAAACACAAACTAAAAAATGGCAGCCTGTCTGTGTACTAAAAGTCAGCCGTGTTCAGCGTTGCCATATGCCAAGTTTTCCCTTTTTTTTCAAAGTTTTTTTTTGAGATGTAAAAAAGAAAGTTTTCAATAAATTTGCTGTCGAACAAAACAAGTTTTTTCCAATAGACTGCATAATCCGATATTTTCTTTTAAAACTTCAGTACTTTCGTAGAAAAGAAATTTTTGTCCCAAAAATAAAAAGATTTTTTTTCCCAAAAATAAAAAGTATTTAAAAAAAATTCTGGCAACGCTAGTTGTGTTTGACATTTGGTTGTTGTAAACAAAACAAATAATCGCACATTTTTTGTTTTTGTCTCCGTTACCACATTTTGCTGCCAATTTTTTATTTGCAATTTAAGAATTTATTAAAGTAAGACAAAAATGCCTTTAATTGTTATATCGGGTTATCCAGCAAGTGGGAAAACTAAAAGGGCTTTGGAATTGCAACAGTTCTTTGAAGAGAAAGGAAAGCGGGTCCATCACATTTCTGAGAACAAAGCCATACCGAAGGCAGGTTTCCATAAGAATGTTTACTTTGCCGATTCCCAAAAAGAGAAGATCGTAAGAAGTGATCTAAAATCGGAAGCATTAAGACGACTGGACAAGGAGAGTGTGGTTATTTTGGATGCTGGCAACTATATAAAAGGTGAACTTTGTGTAACTAAGTACAAAGGTTTATGTTCTATACACAATAATTTCTTGGGCAGGTTATCGTTATGAATTATTCTGTGCCACTAAAGCAGCCAGAAGTAACCAATGCACGTTATTCTGTGGCATACAAAAAGAGAGAGCTTGGGAATTTAATCAGCAAAGAACTGGTGAAGAGACTTTAGACTTGACTAAAGTAGAGGATGTTTCGAAATTGGACAACTCAGACATTGCCTATAGTAGAGAAATCTTTGATGGTTTATGCATGCGTTTTGAGGAGCCCCATGGGAACTGCAGATGGGATAGTCCATTATTTGTTGCATTCCCCGACGACGAATTGGAATTTGATGCTATGTATAGTTCACTGTTTGAATCTAAACCTTTGCCCCCTAATCAATCTACACAAAATGTAAGCAAATACATTTATAAACTACAACTGAATTCATTCTTATTTTGTTTTGTCCACCCATTTAAAGCCACCCTTGAGTTCCACAAACTATTTGTTTGAGTTGGATCGTTTAACCCAGGAAATTATAGGCGATGTTTTGGCAGCCCGTAAAATAGGCGTTATAGGGCCCGTTCCTATTAAAAATAGTGAAATTAAAGTTGAGGTACCAGCCAACTGTAATGCTATTCAGTTAAACAGATTGAGAAGGCAGTTTTTAAATTATAGTAAATTACACCATGCCACCTCTAGTACCTTGGATAAAGTGCCTCAACTTTTTGTGCAGTTTCTTAATTCTAATACTTCCGGTGGCTCTTAAAGCTTGCTGTCACTGGGAATAAACGTAATATAAATTTTTTAATTTCTAATATAAAGTTTTTTTTATTAATAATTTTTGTTACTTATTCTAGTGCTGGAGCTAAATAAAAATTCATTTGTCTTATTAACATCATTATTTCCAATTCTTGGTATGGAAGCTGTTAATGTTAATTGTGTTAAGGTTTAAACACAAAAAGAAATGAAAAAGAAAACTAAAATAAAATCAAAAAAATTCACAAATACATAAGTAATGTATAAATAATAATAATTCATAAACTTAATGGGCTGAGGTTATAAATTGCCGGCGGGTTACTTTAGGGGAAATGGGCCTTTAAATCCGCCAGCTGAATAACTATAACCATTTTCATTGTCAACGTTACCATCCTCGTCATCTTCGTTAACATCGTTGTCGCTGTTAGTATTTTCCAAAGGCTTTCGGCATATCCAAAATAGACTTTCGTACTCACTTTTTAACATAGATTGAGGATTTTGAGCATATTTTGTGCGGACACCAGTCTTAGAGCTTAAAACCTCAAAGCCAACACTGTTTATGACCAGCATTATATCTTCGAAGGTCGGCTCAATGCTCTCTTCATTCTGTATATCGCTAAAGTGATAAAGCAAAGGACCTAAATTAATCCAGATGCCTCCAGGAACTAGTATATGATAAATCGTTTCAATAAAGTCCACCACATTGTTGGCACAGTCAATGAAAAAGCAAGTAGCAACACAGTCATAGGTGTGCGGACGTTTATAAACCTGTAAACAAGACAACACATAACATTGATTTTTCCTTCATAAAACAATGACAATGTTTACTTTACCTCCAAAAAATCACCAGCTACTACAGAAAGAGCACCTGTTGGTTTATTTTTCAATGGGCAAACATCAGGGAAACGTACTGCAGCTGCTTGATCGGCTCGTCGCAAATTATTGTCATGCTGATGAACCCAAGGATGTAAAGTATACATATTTTCTCCTGAGCAATTGTTCAGAACAAAGTTAGAAGCTATTAACATAAAATAGGAAAATTCATTGGCCTCGCACTCATAACCACGACATGCCAATTCATATGACAATCTACCCAAACCGCAGCCAGGTACTAAAATTTTGACTTGATTAACATTACTAAAGTAAATAAGACATAGAAAAACTTTAAAACTTTGCTTCATTCTTTGTACACATTTACTACTCACTATTCTTTAGGATCAAAATATTGTTCGACGGCATCGATTATAGGCTTGTATGATTGCTCACGCTCTTCGGCTCCCTCGGCACTCCAGTCTCTGGCAATCGCTTTCAAAGTAGATTGGGCCTTTAAAATGTGAAAATGTTCAACGTTCACTTCAGACTGTTTTAAGCACAAAGCCAATGTAGGGAAATCATCATCGAAAGATTTATTTCCCCACACACGGAGGAAAGAAACAAAAATGTTTCAACAATAAATTTCAATAGAACTACAAACGTAAACGCACACACAACAAATAACTTAGAACTGCACTTGTCCAACAAAGACTAGAATCTTTCCCGACAGATTCAAGAACTTCAATTCACATACATATGTATGTATATAGTAAATTAGCATATAAAATACTTACGTTTTCCATATCTATGTGGCGTATTTTAGCCGCATGTTCATCCAATTTTCTATTATTAGCCATTGCATTATCGGACAACGGATGTTCGCTTAGCATTTCACTTATAACTTCTTGGTTCTTATCAATACAGTCCCTTAAAGTGTTCAAATGCTGGCGATATTTTGCCAGCATTTTCTGATGTCTTTTGGGCAACTGATTTAAATTCCATTCCGTTTTATTTACCCTTGAAAGCGAAAATTTTCTACAATCGAAAATAAAAGACGAAATCACATTGTCAATAAACCGCACTATTGGTTATCTTGCTTCATTTATACAAATGTGGTTGTGGTTGCGCTTACCTATATAACCTCAGCGCTGATACAATCTTCTCTAAATGTTGCTTTTCTCTTTCCTCTTCTTCAGGTGTTAACATTGGCGGTTCCGTTGCAATGTTACTCAATGAAAACAAGGATGTGGAGGAGTGTCTGCGATTCATGCTGTGAGTTGAAGTACTACCAGAAGCTGTCGACGACGAAGTTGGTATATCGGCCATGCCTGAACACGTTGCTTTGTTGTTAAAAAATTTCAATGTCAACGTATTTCTTCTTTCCTCTTATTTATGTTGTTTTTCTTTTATTTATCATACGAAAAATTCTTTAACAAGCTGGATGTTGTTAAAGTGCAGTTATGTTTGCTTCTTTTAACATATGCTACAAAACAGCACGACTTATTTCCATTTGTTGCTAGGGCATTTCTTGAAACGGAAATTAAATCAGCTATGCGGATTTATCGAAATTAAATCTCTTTGGATCGAAACATACTTTTATCAAATTTAAAAATAACAAAAAAGAAAATAATCGAAACAATAATTCCTTACAACAATGCTGTAAAATGAAATGAAATGAAAGAGAAAAGTGACAATAAGAAAGTATTCTCTTTCATTTTCTTATTTTCTAAAAGGCAATGTTTAGTAGGCATAAGAATTGGATTGGTGCAAAGTAATGCAACCATGTTTAAGAAATTTTATTACAACTGTAGCAGGTGAAATAAACTGCGCCATTTTTGAACTGATTTTAAGGGTTGAAGTGTTAAAGTTGAAGCTGTTTCTTTTTTTTTAAGTTTATTTTATACAGGAATATATTATTAACTATTTAATTAAAAAATATTAATTAACAATTGCATAATGGCCACCTTAGATACTTTAAACAATTCTTGTGAACTGAATATAACACCATCACGCAAGCGTAAGAGGCAATTTGATAAAAACCAACAACAGCAGCAGCAGGATGAAGTTGATTCTTTGAAAACAGCAGCTGTCAATAGTTCCTGTTTTACAAACGCAGCCTTTAGTTCTACTCCTAAGAAAATTTTAGGCAAAAGACGGCTGCCATTGGTTAAAATAAAGGAAAATGGTGAAATATTTCCAAAAAGCTTGTTGGAAGTGAAATCTGTAGCTGAAATAGCTCTACAGGATGGCACGCAAATACCACAAAACCCATATGAAGTGGTGCGCAAGCCACCCAAGAAGAAAAAACGCCACTCAGAGGAAACGGCCTGTTTTGAAAATCCAGCTTTAAATTTAGAATTGCCAGAAAAACAATTTAATCCCTATGAGGTATTAGTATAAGTGGGCTATAATGCTCTGTTCTAGAATTATTTATAATTGGAAAATCAATTTCAATATTTATATGTACTTTTCAAAGGTGGTACGCGAAGTTTGTTCCAATAAGACGAATTCAAATTGCTTTTCTAACCCGGCATTGAATTTAAAAACTGTGGATGCTTCCTCTATTCGTAATCCATTTGAGGTACAACGTTATAAAAATGAAATAGATCCGGCCTCACTTAATCAATTTTCAGTGCCTTCGGATAGCGTTAAGTCAACGAACGTAACGACTCCTAAACCATGCAATATAGAGATTGGTTTGCCATTTGTACCTACAGTGGGTTGTAGAATTGATTTTAAGGACATTTCCATGTCGCAGCTTACGCCAAGTAAATTGCTCGCTGAAAAATTGGTATTTTCGCCAGTACTCAAGGCCAAAGTATCGCTGGGTTCTATAGGTGAGGAAACAACTGTGGATATAGGAAAGGAATTAGATCGCTATCAATTAGAATTAGAAAATAGTATTAATGAAGCGAAATTGAGGAAGAATGGCATTAATGAAATTAAAGAAATTCCAAGTTCTACAGAACCTCATCAAATTAAAATGGTTGACACAGAAAAATCCACAAAATTCACACTGAAACTAACAGGTATACCTGAAGCTGGAGAGGATAGGGTTTCAATTGAAGGAACTTGTAAGTATACTGAGCATCATGTAGAAATTCGTGTACAAGATGATTTGAATCCCACAAAACCTGAACCAAAATTGGCTACCACTAATCCTTTCCTATCCGAAATAAACAACGAATTGCAAAAGACAGAAACTGCAGAAGTAGTAGAGATTGAGTCTGAAAATCTAGATGATTTATATGGCTGTGCTGACGATGCTGACGATTCATTTGACTTTCAAGCACCAGTACCGTTTGTAAGAGCCTATGCCATGTCAGCCGCAGAACCGAAATTGCGAGTTAGTAAAGAGTCCTTGGAAGCTGATAAATCCAACGAACATAATAAAAAAGCGGCGAATGTTAAAAGCATCATACGTAAATCTATACGTAAACTTATACATCCCAGTCAACAGAATGATACAGAACATGATATGGAGCATGAAAAACACCACGGATTCATAAATGCTATACGTCAGAGCTTAAGACGGAAACCATCAAAAAATAATTCGAAAGAGATTGTCGCTAATGAAAAGAATGAAATTTCCATTATCGACAGTACAGAGAGAACCATTAAACTTAGATCTGACCAGATGCAAACTGAATATGTGAAAATTGAAGATTTAACCAATGAAAGGAAACATATTGTATGCAGTAGTCTGCGAAAGTCAACACGTGAGGTACGTAATCAATTTATGAAATCGGTTTTCAATAAAAAACACGAGGAATATGATTTTAATAAGTTTTAAGACTTTAAAATATTTACGATTTTAAAAACTTTCTTTTTACAAAAGAAAAAAAAAATGTTACAGTTTTCTTTTTACATATTTAGATGTTTTATTTATGCACCCAAAGATTTATTAAGTTTAAAATTGCAATTATTGCACTCAATTTATTCTGAAATTCACAAATACCTGGAGTTAATCCGAGTATTATTAAAAATAAAATGTACTTTGCACTTTTTCTCTTATATTTTCATGTCTAATGTTTTATTTATAAACGGTTTGTAATAATGGTTTGCGACGGCACTCCAAGGGCTTATAGGCATGTTGATAAACACTTGCTAACCGCCAATGTTCGGGATAACCTCCTTCGCCGGCTCCTCCGCCATAACTACGAAACGGCGGCACTAGTGTGTCGATGTCATAGTTTCTTTTTGAATAGGGATTACGTGGTCGTGGAACTACTAAGACTTTTTGCGAATGATGGCTATCCATACTACAGCCACTATCCGAACTTATGAAATTCCCGGCAGCGTTATACCTGGGAATCCCAACTCGAAATGCTGCCTTGCACGTCATTCGCTTGGGTGGACATGTACTGGGACAGCAATTAATTTCTGGAGCTATTTTATGGCATAATCTAGATCGAGCCCTTCTTAGGAATCCCGACGCTTTACATCCTGCATCCCCCGCTGCCGACCCGGAATATTCACCACAATCTGGTCCCAGGTATTTCTCACGCAAAGCTTTATACTCATGATCTGCCAACATATCAGGTGTTGACTTATATTGTTTCGATAAACGTCTATCCGTTAACCTATGGCAGGCACTATTATCCCTAGAAACGCTGCGAACACGGGGATATGTTGGACGTAGATCCATGTCTGCGGCAAAATCATCTGTGGTTAATTTTCTTCCCGAAAAGTCAGTCTTTCGTCTTAATATATCCTTGTCAAAGAAGCCTGTTTCCCCTAAAGTATTAGTAAAAACACCGGCCGAACGGCCTATATCCGTTGTTGCATCTTCACGAGGTGATTTAACATATGTGAAGACTGCGGGCCCCGCAGAGTCATTAGAACCGTCTATATGTCTGGGTATGGGGGGTTCTTGAATAGGTTTATAATCCCAACATATGGCCAGATCCATGGCACCCATTTTCTTATCTGCCGGTGTGGCCGAGTAAGATCGAGTGTCGTTGCCTTTGTATGCTCGAGGCACTACGCCACTTGTTTTAGGGCGATAAATTTTCATTTTTGTACAGTGTGTAGGACCAGCATTGTGGGTTTTGACACCAACACCAGTAGCTATGGGTTCAATGTCTAAAGCCAAGCCGGGATTGGCTCCAGTTATTTGGAGTTTTCGAAACGCTAAATCTGCCACACAGTCCGGCAAAGGTTGGTGATCTAAATTATTTGAATGCATACGTCTGGCTAATTCGAAATTTGCATAAGCCGGCACTATCGGTGAGGGACAGCGCTCATTTGGCTTTTCTGTAATCCGCTGAGATCCAAACATATTTGAAGTATCCTGTTGCTTAGTTCTTAAAAAATTGTCATTGTCACTATATTTTTCCGTTAAATCGAATTCACCAAGTCTGGGCGAAGGATTTGAAGCTGCTAGAGCTGATGTAAGTGGTAGTAGGGGAGTTAGCTTTATGGGCGGTGGTTCACAGGGCTCATCTAACTTACACTCATGATCACCTAAATAGTTTTTATTCAATTCTAAATCAGAATCAATATTATGATCTCTTTTGAATTTTTCCTCTAAAAGGAACTCTCTGGATGGATGTTGATCCTTAAATGAAGTCAAATCACCTGGTACATACTCCAAATCTAAATGCTTTATTTAAGAAATTGAAATTATAAATTTTTTCAAAATTAAAACTTCATTTTTGCAGTGATTTCAAAATTTCTCGACAGGGCTTGCATTTGCAATTAAGTTTTGGTTGCTTGAAAATTGCATACATAATCAACATTAAATATTTATGGTGGCAGCTGGTGAAACTATACTTACCTCACGTTTTTCACAAGGATGCAAACGTTTATTGCGTTGAGGATCAAATTTTAAAATTCGCTCAGTAACTTCACATTTTGTAGGGCATATTTGCGCAGTAATTTTATCATCGTTATCACAAGTATTTGGGCTCTTAGGGAAATTTGACCATTTCTCTTTCTTTAGTAAACATTGATTGTAATTGTCAGCAAAGTTACGTGTTAACTTATCGGGTAATTGATACGTTGTGAGGACATTACCCCAAGGATTTGGGTCCTTTCTGAAAAGAAGCCACATAAAGTCACTTTATTCTCTTTCATATTCATTTATAATTTACTTCTTGGTACAATCCAAAAGATGTCCTCTATCGTTGGCAACAATTTTTGTGGAACCTTTACGTTGTCTTGGCCTAGGCGGATACCATTTGGGCAATTCCCAATTGTTTAAACCTTTGGATTTATAAGCTGATTCAAACTATTTTTAAAAAGAAGGCAAATAGAGGCATTACAATTTGTTTGGCTTTTTAATACCATAATTTATATCACAATAATCCTTATGTACCAACAAATTGTTTAAAAGCAAACAAAAAATGAATACAAACGTTCGCACATACATATAAGGGGAGTGTCTGTGTATAAATGCTATAAACATCCCTATTGTTGATGATGATAAAAAAAAATATGCCTTACTCTTGTCCCTTACCTTTCCATCTATTAAACAATTACATGGTGTATTTTTATAAGGACATGTGTAAAAAACTATTTGACTTAATACCATTTAAACTTTGTTTACTTTTTCAAATTATACAAACATACTTAGATACAATTGCACATTTTATTCTATTTATCAGTGCTGATTGTTGTTGTTATTGTTGTTTTTTTTTCTTTTATAATAATTATAATAATCCTTAATATCATTTATCACTGAAACCGTCAAAATGATTTTCAAATTCTTTTTTTATTCTTACAATCTTTAAAGAAGGATTAATATGGCATCTGTCGATTCATATTTTGAAATAAATTTTTCACTTTAGATTTTCTTGACGATCCTTTCTCTTCTCTTAATTGAAATCAAATGGAATCAAAAATTCAAATTTGGCTTCCAAAGTTATACCAAACGTTTTTTACAGTCTTATGAAAATGGGATGTACAATGTTTAAAAATGTTTAATACATACTAATTTCAAATTTAAATACTAATCGTTAGTTATTTAGTAAAAAAAAAAGAAATAACAAGATTGAAAAGAAAATTGATTTTAATTTCAACAATTTTTCCCACAACATATTTCATATTTACATATTTTCTTAATTTTATATGTAAATGCATTGAAATTTGATACACAATCATTTGTTGACGAAAATGCAGTGTGTTATATAATTTCTTTCTATTTTTCCCATTAACACTTGGTGACTTGGTGACAAATTTGATTGAATACAAAAGGCATAAAACCACAATGACACGCGTCCAAACACGAGTCACAAATAAACCTCCCTCAAATAACACAGCCCATATGCATAAACATATAAATTCACACATTTTTAGATTAAGAAATAATTAAATTTACACGGCAATTACACCAAGCCTTATATCCTTTTTAGCTCAATTATCGCAAGACGATTTTACCGTCGAAAACAAGTGTCTATTTCAAATTGATTTTAAACTCAATTAGCAAATTTTTAAAGAACACTTTCCCACTTTTTTTCTTTATCTAACTAAATCAGCACTTGTTTTGTTTTTTTTTTTTTTATTGATTGAACTGAACTTAAATTGTTATCTATTTGGCTGGCTACCCAATATGGTTCTTTTGTCAATGATTATAATGGGAAATCCCAGGGGTAACATTTATCAACATTCAAAGAGAGGATTATTTACTAACACATGTACCAGTTAAAGAAATTGTTGCTGTTGTTGCAGTTGTTTGCTTTCCTTTAGTTTGCCATAAACAGGATTAAAATTTCTTACATACACGCACACACATATAGACTCCTTTTTTACAGACGTTAGGAGGGTGATCACCCCTTGTGTAACACGTGTATTTATAGAGAATCTTCGTAAGGCGAAAAAAAAAAATTGTCAAACACTTGTAACAATCGAATAATCCTAGTTTTATAACACTTGCCAAAATAGAAAATTTTAGGCTTTCGTTTTATCACAAAAAAAAAAAAAAAGAAAAGAAGTCATTTAACGCTTTTTCGAACACAAAACAATTGCACTTACTATGGACTAGTATTTCAACAATCGCAGTGGTATCATCCTTAAAAACAGATGTCAATTCAATTGTTTCGATATTACATTTATGTCTTGGCCATTAATTGCCAATTGCCAGGATATATACTTGTATGCTAGGCTTATAATTGTTATCCTCTCACCAGTGTTCTTCGTACTGAAATACCAAAGAAATGTTTTGTTAACATTTCCTGCAAATATTTGACCCATATTTGACAGTCATATTCAAATATATTTTGACAACTACTTTCGGTGCCAGTATAATATTCAATTCAACGGATAACTATATACATATGTACATACATATGTATATAAAAATACAAACATACATATGGATGTGTGTGAGCACATATAGTCACCAGAAAATCGAATGATTAAAAATGGAATTCTTTATTTATACAAAAATATCTAAAATTGTTGTTATACTCTTTCCCAAAGGTTTTCGCTCAAAATATTCATATAATCTTCCATATGACATGTTCACGATTGCGGGGTATTGTATGACTCGATGCTTTCATAACAAGACAGAATGGACGTTGGTGAAGAAGAGAGACAGCATTGTTTCCCGGGGAAGCATTTTTATAATATTCTCAATATTTTTTAAGCTTTTCTCATATGATTTTCATTGTCCTTTCAGAAACCCATGAAAAATTTTATATTGCAAAATATATAAAAAGATGTATAACTTGCAAGTTTCTCCTTGTTTATCATTAACTTATGTTTGCCAACTATATGTGCAGTAGAATAAACTGATTAAAGGTTGGTTGATATATTTATATACATATTTATGGGCAAGGAGTCAGATATGTTTGCTTTCTTATTATTATTTCTTTCTTATCGTTATTTGTTTGTACCATTATAGTGTCAAACATTATTTTTAATAACAAAGTGGACAAAAAACACATCTTCCCCTAACCAATAGGAATAGAATAATTGCTACAAAAATGTTATGTACAAACATTCTTTCGTTTTTTCAAAGAGCACCTACGTGTTATTCGGTTTCTGTTTTTTCTTCAGTTTGTTTCTGTATTGTTAATGAAGTGCTTCTTCCAGCTGCAACAGATCCTAGAATGATAAATTTGCTACTTGTTGTTGGATGCAAACGATATCCTTTATAGACATTTAATGAGAAGGGCTTTTAAATAGATTCCTTAAAGAGAAACTGAATAGGCTTTAATTTTTTATCTGCATTCAAACCTGGGATATTTGGATTGAAAGTTTAGAAGTATAACTTTTACACCGCGACAATATTATGGCGGTTTGAATTTAATACAACGATATTCATGCAAATATGTATTCGTAACTAAAAATATTTTTGATATCCTGAACAGAATTTTAATAGTTTTTGTTTTTTTTTATTTGTCTGGTGGATATAAGTGTGGGGTTGGCTGTGCAGGCTTTACGTTGCCAGGCAAATTTGTTTATTTGTTTCAATTTTTTCGTTATTTATTTTTAAGAATGTTGTCTATTGAAGGCTTAACCAAAAAATTTTTAATAAAAACCTTTAACTTTTAGCAGCTAAATTATTTTTAAAAGTTTTTATATTTATTTAAGAGTTTAATTAAAAACCCTTTAAAAGCCTTCCTACAATTCTCTTGTTTTCATGATAGTATAGCCCTCCTCTTGTTCTTAATAGTTTCTGAATATTTTTTAGGATATCTTAGACTGGAAATGATGTGACACAACGCAATAAAAATAAAAAAGGTTCTACTTTTTACTTTTTCTTATAAAATTGAAATCAAAAATCTATTACTCTGTGTAAAACAAACAGTTTGAGGCACAAACTGATTCAACAGTTAGGTTTTACCCAGTCTTTCACGTTTGAGGCAAAAAAACTTTAAATCTGAACTTAAACTCTAAATCATTTTTTTGTTAAATGAATAAATAAATCATTGTTTTAATGAAATGATTTTCAAAGAATTATTACGTTCTTGTGCGTTTCTTGTGATATGACTTCCAATCGAGTATTAAAGAATTAATCAATTTGTTTAATAAATAAACTCCAAAATTTTTATTCACATATTTGCTTATATGCATAATAAGCAAATTATTTGTATCCGTATATACAAATGCTCCTTGTACATAAAGGTAATATTTACATACATATGTAGTTAAAATGTATAAAAAAACAGGGTTCTTCACTGTATTATTATGTTTTAAAATGTTTAAATACATACATACGTCTTAAGCAAATATACCTGATTTGCACTAAAATGATATGCCATTATTTAAGTTAAAAACAAAAAGGAAAAACAGAACAATGCACCGGAATTTTTCTGAACTTTTTTCAAAATGTGTCTGTCTATTTGAAATTTATTGAAATATTTTGATTTTTTATATGAAAGTATGAATATGAGTTGTTGTCTTCTAAACACTTAGAAAAAATGTCTGTATGTACAAGGGAAAAAATGTCTATAATAACTGAAATCTGCATTTAATTTTTGAAGGAATTTCAGTTAAATGTTGCCCAAGGTTACCAATTGGATACCAAAATAAATGTTTATTGGAATTCTGAAAACAAAATTCTAATTACCTTGGTTATACATACATATGTTCACTTACAAGTTTCTTAAAACATTAAAAATAAATTTAAAAAAAATGAAAACATGACTTTAAAATGCTTTTACTTGATTATAATATTTTTGCTTATCGAATTCAAAAGACCTTTGCTTAAAAACCCTGTATTTGTGGGAGGAACCCAGGTATTTGGGGGTTTCTATTGCGCATGGCTTCAACAGCATCCATTATTTTCTTTTTGGGGGGACACATGTGCTAAATAGATTCATCACGACGTTTTTATTATAAAAATCTCTGAAAGCCAACTGAGACCCTTTAAGTTAAGTAGAATAAAAAATGCTTATTTGTAAGTATGTATGTTTTTATCTTTCATTTTTATTGTTACAGAGTTTAATTTCAATACATATGTATATTCATATCACATAAATGAGTTGAAAATCATATTAAAAATAATTCTTAAATTATAAACTTTAAACTTAATTTACTTATTTATTAATATATGGTATGTAGATGTTTTTTAATTGTTAAATTACAAGGAATTGTTTATAAATTAGTAACTTCAACTTGAAATTTGCAAAACATACATAGTACCTATATTATTTTAATTATTTAGTTTTTTAAATTGAAACTGTGCCATTAAATAAAAAAAAGAAGAAAACAGAAATTCCAATTTAAAAAAGACTTTAATTAAAATGCAAATAGTTTGACTTTTTAAGATAAATTTATTTAAACAAATGAATCTTTTTATATGTTAAAAAATTTCCTTTTTTTTCGTTTTGTTTCTATCTTAATTTTATGGTTTTAAGCACCCTAAAACCGCGAGAAAAAAATTCGATTGTTTGAAAATTAGAAAGTCTTTCATATCTGGTTTTTCAGTTCTTTTTTTTTTGGGAATTGGAATTATCTGTAATACATCTACGTGTATGTATGCTTTGCATTTGGTACTCCTTTATGATTTTTATATTTATTATAAAAATTCTCAAGTTGGTTTTAGAAATAAATGTATAAATAAGCAATAAATAAAATCGTATAGAACTAATTTCTTTCACTGTAATTTCAAATAAAAATTATTACTGCCATTTACATAGTGTATCCGCACATAATTATTTTAATTATTAAAACCAATATTGTATCCATCGATTGGCTTTTATTGCTTCCGTGATTTTATGGCGTTTCTAAAACATGATTTAAATAGGCTATATAACATATAGCCAATTTTAAAATTTCAATTTTCGATAGTTTTTTATCTGGCGGCAATGTTGGTAACAATTTACGTAATTCTGCAAAGGATACGTTGAATGCCTCAACTCGTATACGTTCTCTAGTGGCATGAGCTGTTCTATACTTTAAGGTTGCACGCCTACGTCTGCGACGTTCTTCGCGCGATAAGCCTACAAGTTCGGATGGATCTAAATGGGCTATGGGTGTAGTACGACGTCTGGGAGCTGGTGTTGGTGGCGGTGCCGGTCTACTACTATTGCTATTAACCGATTCAGGACTAATAGGCGTTTCACACTCCATTCTTGCCTGATATCTCTTATCGAAATCGAACGCCGCATAATCTTCGTTCTCCACATTGTTCAAGTCCTGTAGATAGTAACGACCAACAGCAATATTATGCGATGGTACCATATGCGTCATATCATACACCATGTTTTGTTGTTGCTTTCTGCAAAAGCAAAAAAAAAGGGTTAAAGTTTAAATATTTGTTAAAAATTTGTTTATTTTGATTGTTTTTATTTTATTATCGTAGTTTTATTAAGGAATTCCCAGAAACACCCACATCCACTTAATTTGTGGTTTAATCCAAACAAGATTTTAATGCCCTTGTGGGAGTATTTGTTGCCTCTGGAAAGGAAATAACACGTACACTGTTGTCCTTTCTTTAACATATGCCAACGGCATAACGCACTAACCTCTTAAACTGTGTTTGTTATTATTATTAACGCACTTGAAAGGGTTTATTTACGATACAATTCGATTATTATTTATTATTTGGTGTGTAAATATTATTCCAACCCCTGCAATTTATCCAGTTCGCTGATGATTGTGGATTGGGCTTTCTTGAACACCTTTAAGGGAAAGGAAACGAAATCACGTTTTTGAATTTGCAATAAAAATTTAATATTCATTTAATTGCAACACAAAATTTTATAACTTTTGCACAAAAACAAAACAAAAAACCCACCAACATTATTATTTATTTAAAAAAATAAAAATCCATATCCAATAGCGAGGTAAATTTAATTGGGGAATGAACAAGTTCGTTTTTTTTCAAGGATAACAATTAATGGAATACTATGTATTTAGAATTAAAAAAAATATTTTTAATTAATTTAAAATTTTAATATTTATTTCTTTTTTATATGTACGTATGTATGTGTACATTTTATGATTAATTTTTTATTATTTTTTAAAATAAAGTTTCACTGTTTTTACCTTTTTTTTTAACAAATTGTACCCCGTAAAAACCGATAGATATATTTTGTACAAAACGTAGATGGAATATTCACGCGATGGTGGTTCTAATAAGAAACTGTTATCAGAATTTTAAACAGCATCCATTTATATACGGCTGCCGTCTAATAGAAACAAATAGTAATAAGTATGTACATGCTCTTGTAATCATCATAAAAAGCAACAGCCAATTGAAACAAAGATAAAGAGTCCGTTAGTTAGTAAAAATGGCGTCTTAACTCCTCCCAATTATGCGATAAACACAATAGACGCAGCACATCAGTAACAATAGTTTTGCAATTGCAGCCTCTGGTAAGCTAAATGCGCATTAATTATAATAAAGGCAGCAGCGGCAAAGCGTAATAAAAGAGAAAATAAATAGAGCACTGCTGCGAATAAACATAGACATATACGCCCATGTATGTATGTCTATTACAATTAAAAATTTAGAAAACAAGGCATTAGATGATAGATAAAATAGTTAATAACAAAAATATAATTAAAATATTAAAGTTTTTGTATTATAAAAATATGTGTAAATACCGTACTAGTTTTCATACATCGTAAATGCATCACTGTGCTGCATTTAGTACTTTTGATGCAACTCTGTTTGCATATAAGTAATGTTTACTAAACACATCTCAGTACCGCTCAGCTGTTTGTTTTATTAAGAAATTATTTGCATTTCATAACCTTTTATTTCTTTTATTAAAGGGGAAGGAAATAAAGTTTTTAATTCTTTTTTATTTAATGAAACCTTTTTAAATAATGTCATTTAAAGCTTTATTATCAACCAGTGATGGATTGTGTTTCCAGGCCTTGCGGCACTATGGCAAACACAATAAAAAATATCTTTACAAAGACGGCAAACGTTATGGGAACATTATATACTACCCCAGGTGAATAGAAACGCATTTAATTTTCCAATTTGTTTTCTTTTTTATATTACGGCACGGTCTTGATATTTTTAGAAATCCTGATCATGAAGATCCTCCCGTAGAACCTGCTAAACTATTCCGGGTGCAACGCATTAAACCTGTCAAAGGGAATCCTTATTGGGAGAAACGTTTGCTGAAAGAATTGGGTTTGGATGGCAAAGAAAGTGATTTCACCGTTGTTAAAAATATACCAGAAAATAATGCCCGATTATGGAAAATAAAGCATCTGCTTAAGGTTACTCCTGTAACATTTCCACATGGGGAGCCATCTGAGAATGACATTAAACATACCGTACTTAAAAGTAACGGCGAGTGTATCGTAACCAAAGAAATTGGTCCAATTGAGGAAAGAGTACAGGCATTGGAATTATTTGAAAATAATCCCAAGCGCCTAGACACTGATTTGCTGAGAAGAGATTCTCGTCTCAAATGGCAAAATCCCTGGTAAATGAATAAATAAATTAATTAAAATATTAGTTTATTCTGTTTTAATTATTCTGCTTAGTGATTATGCATAAAAACTAAAGAGTTATGGCTAGTATTACAATCGTTTAACAAACTACTGTCTATCGGTAATTTACAGTATGAAGTTTCATAATTTTTGCTGGTAAGTAAAAACAATTTAACTTTATTTTGTTTTAATTATGTGCTTAACGACTATGTACAACGGTATAAACTATTAAACTAACACGATTGTTTAATAGCATATAGGCGTTTTTAGCCAGACGGTGCCATAACTTCTACTGCTACCTTCTTATCAAGTTTCTTGCAGCCAGAAGTGGCAAATATGCCATATGTACGATCGTACGTAATAGATTCCTTGATAATTTTGCTAAAGAGATAAGTTTTTGCTTACAAAAGGGTTTCCATACTTTTAAGTATAAATATTTTAAAACTTACTCAATGATGTTGCTCTTTGGATATTTATCCCATCGCCTAAATTCTTGTTCAACGCATTTGTACACGTGTGATTTCTCTAGGGGCAGAAACGGTATAAAATGATCAATTACGTGGGCCTCTATTAGACTGGTTTTTTTGAGGCCGCCCTCCAAGTTATAGGCTGCCTTTTCTAAAATCTGTTCAAAATGACTAATTTTAGTATCCTCACGTAAAGTTCCAGCTTTGATTAGTTCACCCAACTTGTCCGAAACTTGAACGCCGGCAGTGTTAGAAAGGAATATAAATATAGCCTGGGTAGCATCCTGACCATCTATTAACGAATTGTAATCCACTAGCGAAGTCAGTGATTCGAATACCCCAGGTGGCATCTTGTCCACTTCATCGAATATGAACAATGAACGCGGACAATTTCTTAGGCCTTCTCTTACATCCCGATTTATGCGTTCTGTATAACTCCACGCATTTTTCGCCACTGGAAAATCTGATCTTCCCATATACTTGTGTACAAATTTACTTTCCAAACCCTTTTCATAAAGTTTGTTTGCAATTTGATCAGCCACAAAGTTTTTACCCGTACCCGGTGTACCATGAAAACTTATAACCAAAGGTTTCCGTGAATTGCGTTTGTTGCTAAAGTGGGCCTCCAAAGCAGGTATTAATTGTTGTTGAACTATATGTTGACCGAATAAGGTTCTAGAAAGTTCCCTTCGCAATCCTTCAATATCTGCAGGTATTCCCCGTTCATTGCAACACTCTGTCAAACGGCAATAAGTTTGATCTTTAAGGAAACCAAATTTAAACGCGCCCAGACCTACGCCGGCGGCCACACTCAGAGAAACTGGATCAAAAAAGGCACACACATAATGGTATGATGAGAAAATGATCGATAAAAATACGAAATTTATATTGAAATTCATAGATGATGTACTATAAACAAAAAATTAATAAAATAGTGTGAATAACACAAAAGAAAAACACGTCTGTGCTTAAAGGTGGAAGATATTTTTGTAATTTAAAATATCTAGAGTTGCCAATTCAATAAAAATTCAATTTTATTTTTTATAATTCTGTTCCTTTTTTATTTATTTAAAAAGTAAAAATTTGATTAACGATTATAAAATAAAAAACTTGTTAAAATACAAGATATCTTAAAAATTACAGTAAATTAATAAACAAAAAATTATAAAGTGACTTATGTACTCTAAAGATTAGAACATCTCTGTCTTTGGCAGAAATAAATACAGAGTACTTTTGTAACGAATCAATAACCGAATGCCAAATGAATAAACTGTGGAGAAATGAACAGTGCGGTTACCAGTCTTTAAAAAAAAAAATTAAAATTCTTATTAGAAAAAGTGTTTTATTTGTATTGTACTAATTACTATTTAAAAGATATTTAATTATAAACACATATGCTTTAATGCTATTAATGATGATGGTTAGTCTGAACTTTCTGCAATGGCTTGCAATAATAACGGTTTTAGTTGAGTTTGGATGAGTGAATGATCGGCACCGTGTGTTACTTCAAGAATTTTACGCGCCTCTTGGAAATTCTCTATAGCTTCCTTAAGCCATGACTCATGCAATTGAATCTTTGCTAACTTGAGATACAGTAAACCTAACAAGGGATTCCAATAGCCATAATAACGACTGTAAGTATACCAAATCGTTTAACGTTTATCCAATTATATAAACAGGGAATTATGTATGTCATACCGAAATCCGTTTAATAATTGTTTTCCATATTGTAAAGCTTCTGGCCATTTGCCAACATCAATAGCAGCCTCAAATGCAGCATCTAACGTTTTAATAAACCATACATTCAAAGGATGTAAAAATTCCTCTTGCTTCTTAAGTAATACTTTGCAAACATCCAAGTCTGGAAAATTAATTTAAATTATAAATACTTTAAATGCTTATAGTTTTAAATAGTATTTGAAATCACTTACAAGCAACATCTTTCATGCTCTCTAGTTGTTGCATAGTTAAACTCATAACTTCTTTGAAGCCATTACGCTGTCTAGGAACTATGCCAGAGCCACATGCCAAGCAATTAGTTAAATTAATATTTACGGGCGCCTTACATTTTCTATTGACACAAAGGCTTGATTCCATTTCTATGGCCTCTTGGTCATCTATACATTTGCTGCACGTACACCAGAAATAATAATTGTCCTTTAAGTCTCTACGCCTATGCTCTGGCGTATTTAGCAAATCAATGTAACTGATGTTTATCTAAAATAAAAAAATATATTCAAGTATATAGGCACAAAAACTATGAAAAACTAGCTAACTTTTGACCAATCCAAATAGTCCATGTCTTCGATAGCATGTATGTGTAATGTGGTACCCTCAAATGTAGCCACTGCATTGGGTTTGCAACTGTGATCGGTGATTGAAACCGCCAAGAATATTGCGGTAGCAATTGAATTCATTTCGGCATCAAGTATGTTGAAACCATTTGTGACAAGCTGAAAAATAAAATGAAACTAATTATAACAAAACATTGTAAATATTTAGTAAGGAATTGAGAAAAAGAACAACAAATGTAACAAGTAATTAGCGCCGCATCACTATGCAAAGTATCAATAAGGGGCTTGGCCTTTTATCACTTTGTTTATACTGCTGATAAAAAAAAAATAAATAAAAAATGAAAGTGAAATACTAAAGCCTTTTTACAATTAAAATTGGCCACAAGCCAATTATCTATAAAAACATCAATTCAAACAATGCGTATATATTTAATTTGATGCGGATAAAAATAAATTTTAATATATTTTCGGCTACTAAACAAGATCGGTTATGACACATTTCAATTAATCTTTCTCTCAATAAAGTGATCTTTTAATAAGAGAATCTATAAGATGTTAAAAATATATTCTCTTTATCGTTTGTTTAGTTTTTTGGATTACATTCAATGGCATTTTTAGTTTTTTTTTATTGCATTTTTAATTTTTAATGAAATTTTATTTAAATTCGCGTTTTTCTTTTTGTTGTATAATTACCCGACCGTAGATGCTCAATAATTCCATTTGATTGGGCACAATCACACTGTCTTGCATCATCTCACATAGGATAGCATACAGAGATTCCAAGTGCTCCATACGTTTGGCATCATTTTTAATTTCTTGATAATCTTTTAAAATAGAAAATAACTTATTTCTATTTGATCTTAATAAAGAAAGAAGATTTTTTTCTACTTACGTGACATTAAGTCTCGAAATTTCCTGAAACATGTCTCGGTGTAATAACCCTTCTCTAGGTCTCCACCATTTTGCAGTTTAATTATTAATTTACAAAGCATTCGGGCTGCATCTGGTACGGTGCGGGGATAAATGCGTTTAAGGAATGGACATTCAATTTTATGTAAAGGCCAAGACTCCATTTGGCAAGCACGATTGCAATAGTAAACATAGTGGCAGTTTGAACATTTCATTACTTTACAGCTGCATGTATTCCAAACAAGTTTTTGTTAAAGGATTCAGGGGAAAAATAGATTCTATTAAAAGAGAACCCACCTGGTTAAGCAGTTGTCACAACGTTCTTTACGATATTTGGATTTCAATACAAAAGCAAAAGGTTTTTCGGTTAAAATGCGATCGCCCCGCTTAATAGTTTTCTTAGTTTGAGACTTCATTTTTCCAGCATCCTGACGATAGGCGTTATGCTTATTAAGGTTTAGGGACTCAAACGAATGTATTAACGATTTGGAAAATATTCTGTTGGACGGCATTTGTTTTCGTTTCGATTATTTAATATTGTTCACAAAGCACTTGTTTTCCTGGCAACAAATCAAATTGAACTGTTTCTCTATCATATTTACCTGTGAAATGATGCGCACGTACCTCATAAACCACTTGGCGCTGTCATTCTCTGTGTTCCTCTCATGCTAGTGGGGAAAATATTTATAAATAACAGATGCATATGCTGATTTTCTTTTTCAATTTAAAGCTATCTATCTATGTCTACAAACAAATGCTGTATGTATTTGCATATATTTTTTATTTATAGCAAAATGTAAACAAAAGAAACGCGCCCCACACCACACAATGCAAGGGCAAGAAAATTGCATGCAGTGTGTTGACTTTCTGTGAACAGCTGTCAAAATTAAACAAACACAAAAAAAAAATAGAATGAAACTGTCAAAATTTATTATATGGTTGCCAATTCTAATTAAAACAAGAAATCAAGTGAATAAATTTAATATAAAAACAAATTAACAAACAATCATTGTGAATAACTATTGCAAAATAATAACGAAATAAATAAATAAATTTAATGTTGCATACATTACGGCGAACAAGAGAACTACAAATGCTATTCAAAAGCTGTGTACTCTATAACGCTTTTACGTTAAAGGAGATTGGAAACGGAAAAGCGTTATTATGTAGTATGTTTCTTTTGTTGTGATTTGTTTTAATTTCATTTGCATCCTTTTTGACAACTCTACAAAAGTACCATTTTATTCTTCTTCTTACTGTTTATAAAAGGAGAGCAAGAGAGTTAAAAGTGACAAGCCGACTAACTACACTGTTAACATGTTTTGCATTCCGTTTTCCTTTTAGTTAGTCGTATACTTTCATTCAACTTTGCTGGACCAGCAAACGCGCGGAAACTAAGAGAAGTGTTTGTGCCAAAGAGAATCGCCATTAATTGCAATTTTCCCATATTCCACTGCTATTTGTTAAATAAAATTTATAAAAATGCCAACAATTCGTATACATTTATCAACAAATACAATAACAAATGCGAAAAGTGAACGTAACAAAAATAAAAATTAAAACTTTTTCTTTATATTAATGAATGAATGCAGTCAAATGAAAGAATATTTTTGATATCGGAATTTTGTTAAGGAATTTCTCTTGTGGAATTTATAAAAACGTACGTGAGCGTACGTGTGTGTGTGTGTGTGTGTACGCGTGAGTGTGTCTATGCGTAAAGTGAATGGAAATGTGAGTGAATGAGTGGCTTCTGTGTGACACCACCCCAAAGGAAAAACCAGATACAAACAAAATTGATTTCAATTATGAGACAATATCATGAATTGCAACAAACCTACTAAAACTAACAAAATAATGAAATAAAAAAAAACAACTTTTCCTAAAGAATACAATTGTCAAGTGTTTCAAATTTAATTAACAAAACGAAATGCTAACATAATTTGTAAATGTATTGAAATAATTGAGAGAAAAATTTCATGATCTAAAGCTTTGCAGCATGAAATCGCAGTGACGGGAGTATTAAACCAATAAAGTCCCGAAGAAAAAAAAAGAAATCGAATCGTTAAAGAATGATTTTTCATTTAAGTTTATGACATGAATAGACAAAAATACTGAATACTGTTGAAGCAAGTGTTTCTCTGTGAGAGCGTTTGTAAAATTCCATTTAATTTTACCCATAAAAAGCCATTTGTATGATACAACAACTCGTCGTCTCTTGAAGTATGTGAGAACTTTGAAGTAAAAGAGAAAGAAAGAAAGAAATAATAATAACTGGAAAACAAAACTAACAACAACAGCAACATAATAAATCAACAATACAAGTGAAAAAAAAAGTAAGAAGCATAAGAAGAAAAAAAAAATGTAAAGTAAAAAGAATTTTAATAAATTAAACGAATAAGAAATAGAAATAAAAATAGAAATAGAAAAGGATCAAAGAAAAAAAATCAAAAAAAAAAAAACAAAATAAAGAAAACAAGAAAAGTTAATTGTATTCTGTCTGTCATGGTTTTACGGGCTGCTTGTTATCATCGTATATCGTTTACCGTTAAAAATGCTATTGTTGCTATTCTTATCACTGTGTTCAAAACTGACAATTGACTAAAAATACAGAAAAGACAAAATCATACGGTCTATACAGACAACCAAACCACCAAACAATTACAATTGTGGCCTTGCCTCAGACTGTTGCCACTTATTACTAGCCACGTAGCCAGCCACAGGCTAACTACGGAAGGGTAGTAATCAAATTTTAGTCTTCTTAATAAATTTCTACTTTTCCAACACGTTTTAAATATTTGCCCTTCAACATTTCGAATGTCTGGACTTTCATAATTTAATTATAAAAGATAAATTTAATAAATAATAAAGGATTAAAATACAATTGCAAAAAGTTTTCGACCACATACTTTACGTTAGACTACCAGGGTACACAATTACTTGTTTTAATTTTACTTAATAGCAAGGGAGGATGTAACCTCAGCTACAGCCTTAGCTTTAATTCATTTATAGCCCTGCTTTCAATAGTTATATTATTTCCTAATTTAAATTTTAAATTTATTTATTTTAAACTGCTGAAACAATTGTTCCACAGTTGAATTAAGCATAAAAATCCCCACTCAAACATAAATATCAAATTTTAGACTTCGGAGACAGTCCTTAGAATTGCAGGGAAAACTTATATAAAAAAAAATATACAAAATACAATAACAAAAATCAAAAGACCAGCAACAACTAAATAAATAAGAAAAATAGTGAGAATAAAAAAAGAACGAGTAAAGAAAACAAAAAAACCTAAAAATAAAAAAGAAAAGAAACTGAATATGAATAACTTTTCATATAGGTGTGTACGTGTATAAAAATTTTGTTCGTTTATAATTCCATCTTGAGCGTTTTTAATTCGTATTACTCTCATCGTATACAATATATGTACGCGTGCTGTTGTCATTGTTGTTTTTGCTGCTACAGCCGTTGTTTTGGTTTTCGTAGATTTTACGATTTGTGTCACAGCCATTCTTCATTGTTGTTGGAGGTAAGTAGTAAAGCATTCATTCTATCCTAACTTGTTAAATTCACAATTGTGTGTATATACATGCATATATACATACATACATATATACATACATACCTTTTATTTAATTGAGGTTTCATTTCTCTTAATTATTCTCTATTTTCGAGTTTCTCAAGTTTGACTTTTTAAATAAAGAAAAAGAAGACGAGAGTTTTCATTTCTCTATTTAGAAAAGTCTTGTTGTATCGCTATTTTGCTGTTTATTCACACAATGGTCAATGTAGTGGTGGTGGTGTTGGTGGTACATATTGGTGTCGATGTAATTGTGTTGGGCTAATTCCACCATTTATCACTGTGTGTGTGGTGGAAGAGTGCATTTAATGACTTGCTTGGTTTTTCATAATAAATTATCCCAAAAATAAAGTTTTAATTGAGCTCTGCCAAAAAATAGGAGTAAACGCTGTTAATTATTTAAGAAAGCTACTCCTCGTAAACCTTAGCAAAGGGATGAAAAATATAGAAATTCTTATAAATTTCATAAATTAAAAATTATTTCCTTAGCTTTCATTGTAAGTATGAATTTATTTCTATTAAGTGCAAATTATGTTTAAAGTTTGTGTTTGTTGCAATAATTTTTAATAATTAATTCGAAAAGTTTTCATTTTTTTGCTCTACTAAACATATCAAGCAAAAAATTATGTTGGCACACGGGACGTATAATTAATAAATTATATGAAAGAATATTAAGTATACGCCTACTGTACACTCATTATAGTGTTAAGTATTAGAGACCAGCATTAATGTCAATAAAACGCAAGATTGTGCATTCGCTTTAAAATGAATTCTTGTTGTGATCGCATATTTTGTGAACATATTCTTAAATACCGTCTACCAAGAGAAATTTTCATTATTCTCTGCATTCATTCATATGTGTATAGGGAATTATAAACACACGAAATCAAAACAACAGTGAATGAAATAACAAATAAAATTCATTCTCTATCTTTAATAGAGAGATACGTAAAAACCAAATAAAATTTCTTCAATCTTCAATCTTCTCATTCTACTTATTTGAAATAATGAAGAAATTAAAAATGAATACTTGTGTTCTTTAATGAATGCAAGTGCTTTTTAATGAATACATGATTAACCGCTTTTTAATTCTGTTGCTACGCTGTATAGTTAAGAGAATAAAACAATGTTGAATAAGTTTTCCTCTGCGTGATTCAATACGTTCACAAAGTGTGTGAGTGTGGGGGTTGTGTATCACACGTCTTCACAGTAATAAGTTGAATTTACTGTAAGTCAATGCAGTAATGCAGGCCTCTGGTGTGTATTTGAAAGTTCATATGAATACGAAAACAAATTATTTTTTAAAATTTTTATTTTTATACTCCTATATACTCGTACATATGCACGAATATCCTGATTGATTACTTATGTATGTGAATACAAGTAAGGTAAACAGAATAACAGGTTGCTATGCCATATTCTTAATTCAAATATGATTTCACTGTATTAACGAATTTCATAATATTTTATATAAAAATTAAATTATCATTCAGACAGACGTGCATACATACATGTATGTATGTGTAGTTACCATAGTAAAATATTGTTTGTATATTTTTAACAAAAGATTTCCATTTTATTTATACTTATTACAAGAGTTTTGTGGTCTTTATTTACTACGGAAATACATATTTTCTTGTATATTCTTGACAAAAAAAAAACTCTTAAAATGTTTTATGGATTTAAATTTATTTATAGAATATCTATTAACGAAAAATACAATAGATTTTATTAACAAGGATTATTTATATTTTTCCATTATTTAAGAATTTTCCAAATACCGTGTAATTTTGTAATATTTGAAGGCATTTCCTCATACAGATTTTTTTTCGGATGTATACGTATGTATTTCGACCGATAATAGTAGTTACTTCTGTTACAACTTTATTTTTTAACTATTGAGTCAATTGCAAGCAAAATCTTAAAACTCAAACTAAAAGCGTATTATATTCAATTCAGAAAGGTTCTGTAATATCAATGGATATCCTGTTTTTGTCAGAGAGCAAACAGTTTAGGTGTTACGGCCGTTGTGGTTTGACAATAACAAATCATTTTGAGGTTCTGATGAGTCCATAAAGGTTATTAATGCTTATAAACTCCAGTTCCTATATAAAAATCATTCCTTTTTTTTGTTAATATTACCAAATTAACAGAAAGAAACACCATTCATATGAAGTAATTTCAAGGTTGATGACTTAATACCTGCCTTAACTGGCTTATCAGAGATTGCCCTGATAAAGTTGTACTTATCTCATTTCCAAGTATTTTCTAATCAGGATGAATATCTTTTTAATAGTAGAAACACATAACACACATTAATGTGAACTTTTAATTTGATTTTAATCTTTAGTTTCTTAAAAATTTCAGAGGAAGTTAATCTTTATTAAATTAGTAAAAAAAAAAAATAAAATAACAAATTGGCCAAAGGATACAAATTTAATCAATTTTATAATAACAAGTGTACGTTTACATGGGTAAAAATATTTTTTTATTTTCGTATAACAAACCAACATTTCCTAAAGAAATTTTCTACATCTACAACTGTGCAACTGTGAACTTCCCAAAAAAGCTTAACAAGTTTTCTTGTTATATATCGTATAATGCTTGTAACGAACGAAAAGAATGCAGCAATCATCGACATTTATTAGACTTTTTGTGGTGTGGCATATTCGCAAAAGAAAAGTTTAACATGTAGGTGTAGTTCTTGGTGTAGTTGTAGGTGTCGTTGTAGGTGTGTATTAATTGGATTGAAAACTATAAAATCTCACAAGTTTCTTAAGCAAATAAATATTAAACTTTATGACTTTTTATATTTTTTTACATACATATATATGTACATATATACGAAGTATATGTGAGTTCACGATTTAAAAAATTCAATTCCTAACACATACATATGTGTGTAGATATTTCCTGCTTTCAATTGCCTATTTGCCACAAAACGTTGTAAATTAAACTTTTGACATTTGATGTTCCACTTTACTTTCATATGTAATAGAGTCTATAAATATGGACATGTATGTACGTATGTGTGCATATGTATGTGAATTAAGTTACCGTGTTATAAAATCATTACATGTTCACATGTACACTCTCATTTATACACAGATAACCGCATTACTTTTATATGCTGTACATGTATGCTGCTCTCTCTCTCTCTCTTCTCTCTTTGCTAACCTCACTTTTCCTCTGTTTTATCTCTTTTAAGTCACACAAACAACATGAATTAGACGTTATCCATTACACATAATCTCACATATACATACATACATACATTAAACACTTGCACACACTTACACACTGTGTATTCGCTATTTATAAGTGAATTGATGAGAATGTATGTGAATCTACATTTAGCCTACTTAAATAGAGGACTCTCTCTCTCTCTCACTTCTCGGCTTTCTGTCTCTTCACTCTGCACAATGTGTGTTATTTTACGTTTCATACATAGATGAGTGTGTGACTGTGTGACGGTGTGACGGTGTGTATGTGTTAGAAATCAGTTTTATGTTCAATGTAAAAATGATGGCGCTCAAAGGATTTGAAATATTGTCTGTGTATCTCTTTCATGCTTTTAACATGTGATTTTTATACATGTGTGCATACAAGCATAGAGGTGGAAGTACATACATATGTAGATAGACATAGATTAGATGATCATGCATGTACATACATACATATTTACAGTTAAAAAAAATAATCGAAACTTTCTCTTAAAAAATTTACAAAATAAAATTAAATGCAAATTAGAAAAAACGAGAAAAAAATATAAATTTTTGGAAAATATAGTGCCATACAAGCAAAATTTATGACATGAAGCCTGTTTAGTCAGAATGATTCGAAACCGTAACTGTCAACACAAATATTTCGTATAAAGGTCGATAACTGTGGCACATGCCAAGTAATTAGAAATACGAGTTATTATTACAAATATTTCAAAAAAAAAAAATGTTTTTCAGGCTAATCTATGAGTTAAACACAAGTGTGTGTTTGAAGGTGACATTAGTGGTAAAAGATTTCATGAATTTTTTTTTCATTTTTCATTTTAAAAGAGTGTGTTTAAAAATTAGAGAAAGAAAAACACCATCGAACTATGCCAAGAGGTGCTGAACTCTGATTAACAAACAAACATGTTAGTGTTACAATAACTTTTTGCAATAATAACAAAAACAAGAACTATGAACCTTTTTTTTTGCATTTCTAAAAATTGGAAAAAAAATGTTTTAAATTTGAATTTTAAACACTTTTTATAACTACAGACGACAACAATAAAACCACAGAAAAATTATCCTTTTCTCCTGAAATTATCCTCAACAAAAAGAAAAAAACATAGCAGATCGTAGGAAAACCATCTAAAAATCGTCAAAATAAAGGGCTACCGGGCAAAAAAAAAGGATGAATTGGACAAAAAACCCAAGACCAAGTTACAAAAACCTATGCCTACATATCTAAAAGTAAGAATTAAAGCGAGAAAGAGAGAGAGAGAGAGAGAGAGAAGGGGAGAGGCAGTTGTGTATATATTTTATCGTTTGGTTTTACATTTACTGCTCTTTTAGCATTTTAAATCGTATCAAAAATGATTATGTGTTGGAGAGAGTTTGAACGTGTAGTGCCTATAGTGTGAGTGAGTGTTTAAGAACCGTTATACGTACACATGCCTTTCCGTATGTGTTATTTTCAACTCCTAATTTTAACCTCAAATGTGTACGTGGAAGAATCAAAATGTTTATGGTACTTTAAGTAAATCTTATGGGACATCATTTACTAGTTGTTGGTTTTAATGGCATGAAAAGAGTTCAGACTTTTGGGGTTTTGAGCATGTTTTTTTTCTGTTTTTGTTTTTCTTGTTGCTTTTAAGGCTTAAGCCTTACGGTAAAGATGTTGTGTGTGGTAAAAGTAATAAATTTTTATTTTCCTTCCTATTATTAAGCTGGAAAAAAAGAAAAATATTTTTCAAAGAACATTGTTTTTTTTGCGCTTTCTTTTCAAACAGTAAAGTCTGTCAATTATTGTATACTTAGTATACACACGTACATACACTAACACAACTTGTACACGTATGAGTAGTGGTAATAGCCATTCATATTTGGCCTGGTTGGCTGGCTGGTTGGCTACCTTTTCAATGTTACTGTGTTGTCAATAGAGAGCTAATTTAATAGCAGCTCATTATGAAGATATCAGAACAGAAAACCACAGCTGGATTGGTAGCATGAAAGAAGGTAAAACTCATAGTCACCGGCAATATATATACATACATACCTACATATGTATGTATTGTATTCAAAATGAGCTCGTTAAGATGTAAATTTATGCGTGTGCCTGACGTTGAAAGTTTTGTCAATAAAATTAAAATTTATTAATTTTTCAACAATCTCGTAAATCTTAATGCTGGGAAAAATAAAACTTCTCTACTTGTCTAACGCTTAAATGCTAATCAAGTTGGTTTTTGTGTAAACTCACAAAAGGGCCAGATTAGTTTTTTATTACCTTTGGTAATATTCGGGGTTGCTACTTTAATTTAATCTCAAACGAATACATACTTTTTTGATGCTTTAGCCATAATAATAATAATAATAATAATAATAATCGAATTTAGAAATTGTATAAAATTTTATTGAACAAAATGTAAAAAATAAAAATAATGTTTAATCTGAACAATATGAACAAATTTATATTGGCTTAGTTAGAGTAGATCAATTCATTTCAAAGGGATTACAATATAATAATGCATACAAACCTTAGATATCTTAAATCCTACAAATTGACTTCATTATTGAAAGTATTAATCGTCCCAAATATATTGATTTAAGAAAATATTATTACTTCTCTCTTCCAATATCTTTGGAAATTGTTAATTCTTCAACTGTATATAGTATATACTGTTCATTCTTCTAAATTTCAATGACCATGACTCATTAACGGATTAAAAATTTCCAAATATGTACTCATAATCCAACACATTTATATAAAATTATTTTCTTATGACTTTTTTTCACCAAATTTATAGTGGAAGATTTTATTTTTATTGGAGATGCTTGTGTTATTTTTTATCTTTTTCATTTTTATTTTTGCCTGCACTCACGTCAAGGTCAGTGCCATAATTATTCTTGGCAATGTCAAGTGTAAGACCCACTACTCTCAGCATTTGCTTCATTTTACCCACCCGTAACACTTATTGTCATTCTCTCTGGCCATTATCATTTAACCATGTCACAATTTTGTCAAACAGCTGCATATTAAATTAAAAATTATTTAATTAAACACTTTGCTGCACAATATAAAGAGCAAAACTGAGAAAAAAAAGAAAAGAAAAAGAAATACTGGAAACATATTGAATTCTTAGAATTATTTAATTGAGTTTTAAACAGAAAGATGTAAGTTTAATTAAAATTAAATTAAAGGAATGAATTTAAAACAAAACATATCTTTAAAGTATGTAAATACATATTTCCAAGAAAGCTTTTTGGGTGAAAATTACAAACAAAAAAATTCAGTCTTTATCATTATTTATGTTGGGATTTTCGAAGAAAATCTTTTAAAGAATTTAATTAACCAGATGGTTACATACTTGTACTGTAAATATTGAAAACTAGAATACTTCTATGAAACCCAAAGGTCATGAGAAAGTTTGCAATGCTGTGGCTTTGTTTAATTAACATAAATTTTGCCATGACAATATTAAAGTACTTACAATTGAAGTATTTACAAGCTAGATTACGAAACAATTTTTTTTAGAATTCTTATTGTAAAAATACGTAGAAATCAAAATTAACTGGTGGCGGCCGTACATAAGCTGTAAATGCTTTATTTTCAGTTGGCAAAAACAATTTGCGGTCAAAACATTTCGCTGTAAATTTGGGACAATGTTCCTAACACGAGTAGTCTTAGCGTAAACGATGATATTTTTAATCCATAAATAGTTGATAATTTTTTTAATCAATTAGGGTAGAAAAATAGCCCGCCATTTTGTTAAATTTTGACCTTTTCGAAATATAATAGTTCAGTCTACAGCCAGTACAATATTTCATAAGAATACATTTCGATTTTGGTCACCCTATTTTGAGATCACTCTCTTCAAGCTGTCGTACCATTGCCGGAATTTTTTTATAAACAATAAAATGTTCTCTTTAACATTTAAAAAAGATTTATTTGTTTAAATAAATTCATCTTTAAATAAATAATGTCGAAACAAAACCCTTTCGTTTTGTGAAATTTAATACATTGTGTGTCATTATAACAATAATAAGGCGTTATAAATTCCACTTAAAGTGGCATTATCTCTAATTGATTAAACCATACACATTTAATCATTAAACAGGACTTGTTGTAATTAATATCTATTGTTTTGGTCTTGGTCTTGCTGCTAAATAAAGTCATAATTTGGCTACACTCATAATTTATAAATACAATGAAGGTCATAAAAAGCAGCAGCCCTAAATCACATTCAGTCATACGCAGAGAAAATGTATTTCACTAATGCATACTAACTTACTTACATACATTTCAAATATTTCAATTGGAATTTCTTTTTTAATTGTCACTGTATATATGTATACACCACATACGAGTGTAAGTGTATGAGTGTGTGTATATGTGTGTGTAATTGTATACTTTATTAAATGGGAAAATGTGTCTATGGTGGTATTAGTGAAATGGTAATGTGCATTACTGTAATTGTTTTTCTCTCCATTGAGACCTACACTGCTACTACTGCTGTTGTTGCTGCTACAAAATATTAGTCCCAGACCAGCCAAACAGCTGCCTGCCATGCCATCACTCGATATAAAATTTATTTTCTATTGATTTTTGTGTTCACTTTCTCTTTTGTCCTGTAATTTAAGCGTTTTATAAATGTGTACTTCCACTGACAGCAGCTTTACTTTACACAGCATAAATGGAAAATATTCATTACAATGTTATACAATTAGTTAAATTCTTTTTATCATTATCATCATCATTATCATTATCATTATCATCATCATTATCATCATCATTGTCATTGTCATCGTCATCGTCATTATCATTGATTTAATTATCATTGTCGTAACTGACGTACATACATAGCTCATTAGTGTTTATTTATCTACGACCATCCATAATCATGGTTATGATTATAATATTAGAAATAGTGATGGCGCTACTACCGATATAGCAATGTTTAGACGGTGTAGCCATAAATCTTTTTAATTTTTCATAATTTCTTTTTTTTTTACGCCATTATGTACCTGATTTTACATAAAATATGTAATAATTTAACACTGATAAATAATGTTGACGGCGTTGTTCAATGTGTTCAGAATAAATTACTATTATCTCTTGGCCAATTGTAAGTTGAGCTTTTATTTGTGGCAACGGTAACGGGGGCAGTAGAATTTAAAATTTTGTTTTGAGCCATAACCTTGATTAGCACTTGTTTCTCTCACCCGCCTTAATTTGCTTCACTTCTCCTCTTTGGTTATCCTCTCATTAGTTGAATTGTTTTCAATTAAATTTTTTTGGTTTACAATACTTTGTAATAATTATTTTAAATTGAAATTTTACAAAAACAAAACACAACACAAGCAACAGTAACAACAACAAACATATTTTGTTTACACAAGCTGCAAAAAAAAAAATACGTCGGTACACATGCACTAAATAGCATAAAAACACAAAACAATATCAAGTGCCAATATCGTAAATATGAATATGAATATCGTAATATAAATACAATAAGAATACATAGCAAAAGAACAACATTATGAAGCATTAGAAATATGAGAGGATATTGCTATTGATATCTGTTATTGGAGGAAGAGAGTTAAAGAGTTAATTTAAGGAGAGCACACTTTTAGTTCTCTAATCAACTAAGGCCAGAGATGTTAATAGTGAAATGATGTTAAATTTGGAATGTTTTCAAAGTTCATAGTCATTATGAAAATTTTACAATTGTACGGCAAATTTAGTTTCTTTAAATATTTCCATAAACATTACCATTCATTAGAACGGTCATGTAATTTTATACGAAGAAAAATAAGGCAATGAAACTGTTTCCGCCATATTGTTATTTTTTTAAGTAATTTCTTTTAAAAATTTGTGCGACCTTCTCTGCCTAGTTCCCCAAAATACAAAATCTGTTTTCTCCTTATCTACGTATTTTTTTATTTAAAAAAAGTTTACTACTTATTTACTATTATTTTAAAAGATACGAACAGAATTTTATAATATTCTTGCTTTACTTTCACGTACGTAGAGGATTATAGTCTATAATTCCCTTGGATTGAAATAAATTCAAGTTTAACGATCTATAAACATTTCATTACTCTATTCAGTATTTAATTTCTCACTTTAAAATGGTTTAACATCTTCTAAATTTAATTCTAAAAAACAACTCCCATCTGTGGCACATTTTGTGGTCACCAAAAACTGCATACATATATGTATGTATGCAAATGTGAGTAAATAAAAATATTTGACTGCTAACAGTTAACGCGTACAATAACAAAGCACAACATAAAAAACTTACTTAATGCAGTTGTTGTTGTTGTTATTGTTATTCTTATGATTCTCTCACGGCTCTCTATTTTCAAATTGCAATGCCTATGCAAAAAATAAACAGTGTTACCTGTTTCCTAAACTTACGTACATAAGTTATTAAAATATTTATTGGGGGTGAGAGAGAGAGAGAGAGTACTTAATACTCTTTTTTTTTTTGGTATTATTTTCGTACGTTTTTTAATGTTGGCGACAGAATATGTGTAAGTCAATAATATTGGTATGTAAACTGTTAATGTACTTTTAAATTAAAGAGTACCCTTTTGTACTATATAAGTACCTATAAGAAAAATTCGAAGATGGTAATACTAAAGTTTACTTTGATGGTTTGTCCGTTAGTTGACCTTTTACTTAGAGAGTTTAACGGGAGTCCATTGTAAGAATCGCGTCTAAAATAATTGAATGTTGTGAAATAATTAAAATTCTTTTAAAATTTATTAAATAATTTAAATGAAATAGTGTAAAGTGTAAAATATGTGTGTGTGTAAGTGTGAGTGCAAAATTATATCAGAAAATCAAATTGTTTTCAATATTTTTGTAATAATAAAAGCCTTAAATGCATGTCGTGAAATAATTAAAATTTTTTAAGTGTTTATTAAATAATTTAAATTAAATAAGCTTAAAATGCTAAATTATATCAGAAAAGCTAATTTTTTTCAATATTTATTTAATAAAATAAAAGTTATAAATGCATAAGGGTAATATTTTGTGTTAGTGCGTGTGTTTGTGCATTAGAAAAAAAATGTTATAAATGGTATGCTTCAATGAGTCATCGTGTTGGATTTCATCAAAGCAGAAGAAGAAGCTGAGGCAAGAAAGAAAGGTAAATTAACAACAAAACTTACTTTGACGTCATTATGACTGCAACGTTCTTAATAACCGGTTTTTTCTGTATACTAGATTATTTATGATTTTTCATTCATAAACCCTCTTACTCTCACTCTGCCGTTCTATCTCTCTCCCTATCTATTACTCTCTCTCTCTCTCTCTGACTCTCACTATTGCCATTTGCATATGTACTCTTGTATTACAGATCTTCATTAACAATAATTATATCGTAATGGGTTTCTCTATAATAATCATGTTGTAAGATCGTAATAATCATATTCAGCTGTTGCTGTGGATTTTTTGTATGTTTTTAATGTTTCGTTCTAATAAACATTGTTGACGGTGTCGTACAATGTTTTCAGAATAAATTTCTATTATCTCCTGACCAATTGTAAGTTGAGATTTCATTTGTGGCAACTGTAACGGCGAGAGTAGAATTTTAATTTTTGTATTGAGCCGTAAACTTGATTAGCACTTGTTTCTGTCACCCACGTTAGTGTGCTCCACTGCTTCTCTCTGGTTGTCCTCTCATTAGTTGCATTGTTTTCAATTAAATTTTTTTGGTTTACAATACTTTTTAGTAATTATTTTAAATTAGGAAATTCAATTTTTCGTCAAAATTGTTCATTGTTTTCGTTTTATAGTACATTGTCACTGTGCCCATACCCTGTTTCCCTACTTTTCGAGTGCAAAAGGAGAAAGAAAGTGTAATGAAATGAAGAAAAAGAAAATAGAAAAATAAATAAATAATACCAACTAAATCAACATCATTATTATTGACATCAATTTGTATGTAATTTAAATGGAATTGGAAAGTGTGTACACATTGGAAATTTTACACTTTTGTCTGGATGAGTTATCCTTTTTTCATTTTATTCTTCGGATCGGTAGCTGCACAACAGTATTCATATTTCACATTACATATGTAATTCTCCGTATGTGCATTGCATGATTTATTTTGTGTTCCTAATTTTGTGTTGTCTTTCTCTCCATCTTTTGTGTCCCTCTATCTAACCATCATGTAATTTTGGTAAACGTTTGCATTGCTTTTCATTTACTAAAAACGAACGTACGTTCCGTGAATGTGTCTGAGTACGGGAAGGGATTTTCCGATAACCTGTAGCCATCCTAGTTGACATGTTTGTCGTGGCAAAAACGACAGCAATAGTATGTAGCCATCATGCCTAAGACCCTTTCTCAGATATGTGTTGTCAGTACCCTTCAGCAACGTAGCAACATAACAAATTCCATACTATTCTTCTCTTGACTATGTAGAGAACAGCTTTAACGAATTAGTATATTTCCAGTAGTTTTTCCGATTTTTTTAAGATAAATTTATTGAAACAAATGAATCTTTTTGTATGTTAAAACAGAACATTTGATTGTTTATAAAAAATATTTTTTTTTCAATTATTGTGAAGTGATTTGAGGAGTTAGAAACAAGATTAAGATCAAACTAAATTTTTTCTTCGATTATTTGAAAATTAGGAACTATGTATACTAACCCCTTAAAATTCATGAATATTAAATCTTTTTCTATTACACTTACTCATGTGAAATTGTTTATTATCATATGCTTTTTATTTCCGAATTATTAAACTTGTGCACAAAGGAAATGAGTTGTGGTGGAAAATAAGTACAAACAAAAGCAATAATCTACATTAAATATTGTCGTTGTTGTTGTTGTTGTTGTCGGTATGTAAGAGTGTTCTTTTTTTATTCTTTGAAAGGAAGTATAAAAAAGCATACATATTTGTAAAAACAATTTCCTGTTTTGTCTTTTATGGATTTCACAAGTAAAATGGCTGGTGGCAGCACAATGGACCAGCTAAGAGACAGATAGAGATAGAGAGAATATGTACGACTAGTTGGTTGGATGGCTAGATGAATGGATGGCTGAATGGATGGCTGGATGGATGGTTAGAAGATGGTTGTTGGTTGGTTGTTTGGTTCGTTGCTCATTCGGTGGGTTCTTATGGATCATTAACATTGTAATAATGCATTATAATAGAGACGACAATAGTAACAACAACAACAACAATAACTACAATAATGTCAATAATACTGAATAAATGTTAGAAATTAGTATGAATAAATCACTAAACTGAACGAAAAGAAATAATGACTGAACGTCTGACTGAATCGAAAGCAATAAGAACAGAAATACTTTTATAAACACAAATTTATTTTTATGTTTTATGACTTTTGCTGAGTGTATGTATTGTGAGTGTGTGTGTGTGTGTTTGTGTATATTGAAATGTTTTCATCATTATTTCTTTATACTTTTCTAGCCATTTTCCTTTTTCTCTGCCATTTTAATTTCTTTTTATCATTTCAATTTCCAAATGAACAATTTTCGGTTTTTTCTCTTCACTTTCGTTTCTTTATGAAACCGTAAAACGACAATTTCTTAATTTCACCAGTCACAGCTAGAAATTCAATAAACTTAAGTGTTTGAGGCTTTTATTCATAACAACACCATGTGAATCCCTAAAATAAATCTATGTAACACTGATTGAAGGATTCTTGAAATAATTAATGCTGAATGGCATAAACGTTATATAATCTATAGCCATATACTCAGATTTGCTTATTTATCGGATAAACCTTAAGTCACTATAATAATCTAGTTTCTCACACTATCTGTATTGTATGTGTTAATTTTATCCGCGAAAGGCAGGATAATCAACAGTTTAAAGTCGACAGTGGACGATAGATTTTTGAGCAACTTTTCATAACGATTTTATTTATTCTCAGAATTTTTTCTAGAAGAGGTTGAGCCACGCGCTCTCGTCTAATAAGCCAACACACTACCTAATAGACTACGTCTATTTCCATGTACATATGTATGTATTCTTTTTAATTAACAAAACACCTTTGACACTGTTTTTGCAGACTTGTCTATAAAATAAATACAAGTTCGTTGGTTCGTTCTATTGTCTTGTTTTCCATAACTTTTCTTATTATTTTTTGTTGAAATAACAATAACAACAACAAGAAATTCAATCAATAAGAAGAAAATTGCTTTTGTCAATTGATACCATCGTTACAAAGAGAGAAAATGTCTGGTTAGATGTCTTTGCACCTTACTAGTGGACTAATAATACTCGTAGGAATAAAACAATCTGCCATACTGAAACCAAATACTGTCCAACATCTTAGCCAATCAATACAAGCCAATTCAAACTCCTCTAGCAAAAGACTTTGGTAAACAAATTTTAATACCAACAAAAAAATAACTTTTTTTTTGTTTGTTTTTATTATTATAAGCAAGGAATATGCCTTTGTTTCATTGGTATTGCAGGCAACTACTCGCACAACGGCAATCATAGCTTTTTGTTGTCAAGATATTATTTTTCTTCACATCATTTTCTAATTTAAGTTTCTGTTTGTTTTGTTTTATTTTTATTATCAAAGGCAGTTTATTTAATCTAGAATATCTTCAAATTCTATGGCATAAAAAACATAAAGATTGACAGGCCTTTGTATTGAAAGAATTTGTTGATCAAACAACCAAAATACGATAACATGACCACCACTATGTACATAGGTATGTATATGGAAATAAAGAAACACTGTATGAAAAAGAAAGTTTTCCGAACCATAACAATATTGATGATCTTAGGCAAAGCAAAGTAAAGCAAATTCAATGAAATTTATCTCCAGGTTTTTAATTAAGAAGATTCAAATCTAAAATATTTTAATAAACCAACCAGGAAGTATGCTGAAACATATTTCTTAAGCATACAATATGCGTACATAATAGTGTGTACGTATTAAACATGAATTTTGAAAAGAAACTTGGCCTAAAAGGTATGATGCCTGATACAATTACTTTCAAATTGTCGAGAAATAATAATTCACGACTTGTTCGCTTTTGTGACAATTGTTTGGCTGGCATTGACAAGCTTTTGATTTATTATGCCTCTGCACAGAGACATCATAAGAGAACTAAAGGCAAGGCTCTTCATTATTTCGTAATCATTGTGAATAGATTTCATTCATTCATCCAGTTTGTTTTGTATTGTTGTAATATCTGTTAAAGGGATTATATTTTTATAAAAATTAAATCTTTTGATGATCAACATCATCAACATCAACATTAACATTTATTGTCATGCATTTTTCTTTATAATTTTAAATATTTTTCATGCAGTTATTTACAAATTCTGTTTGGCACTTTTTTCACTTTTTAATAAAAACTTTTCTTTATAAAAATTCACACTTTTCTTTCGCATATTTGGCTGTTGTTGCTGTCGTTCATGTAAATTTAAGTCACAAAGGATTATAGAATTTTGAAATGAAATTCTGAATAAGTTTTGGCTCCTTTCTTTACACACTTTTCGTTCGTTGCCATTTGCTGTAGTGTTGCATTGTTGAAACATTGAAATGCAATTTATAACACTGCAACCAATTAAAAACAGACAGACCAAGAGAAAGAAACAGAAAGAAGGAATGAGAACAAGGAAAAACTGTAACAAATTTTTACAAAATTCTTATTCTTACAAATACGACTCTTTAGGCTAGTTTCAATGAAATATTTATGATATGCTGGCATATTCTCTCAAAAAAAAAAAGAAATACTGGGAAGGGGTATGTAGCAAAGAATTTATTTATTTTGTTTTATTAAATTTATCACTTGCATAACACATTAAATATATTTCCAATCCTGTTATCTATTAATTAACATTTCTTAATTATGTAGTTTTAAAATGTTTTGTCTGTTTCAATCAAATGACATTTAATGACTATCAAAATAATTCTGATAAAGACGAGTGAGTTTGTTTTTTTTTCGTTTTGCTTAGGAGAGAGAGAGAGCAGGTGCTTTAGTAAATGGCATTCGGCAGCCAAATATGTAATCATTATCGTAATAGTAATAATCATAATAATTGTGACTTGTTAGAATTTAATGTTGTGTCTTGAGTTTTGACATTTATGAGATTTTTATTGTCAGTAGTATCTTTATAATGTTTATGTATGTATTCTTATTGTTGTTGTTGTTGTTGTATGATTACAAAACTCAAAAATAAAGATATTGAAACACTCTGGCAAATAATAATATAAACATTTTCAACTTTCTCTTCTTATGTATTTAAATTCAAGTTTTAATGTCGTGTTGTTTTTCATAAAGAACAATGCGTAGAAATATCACACTTATAATGTACCTATTATTTTTATCAGCACTGTTATGACCATTGTATTAAGGTATAAATAAACAGTACACACTTCAAATTACAGAAGAATGCACACACACACATACACATACACAACGCAACACATACCACTTTTATTTGTTTTGCTTTTCATACATATTGTGTATAGACATTTGTACAGTATGTATAAGTACTTGTATGTATGTATGTATGTATGTATGTATGTATGTAGGTGTGTGCATGTATGTGTGTTCTTTTTTATTTCTCTACTGCTAAATGACAATTTTGTTGTACTTGTTGTCTAAAGAAAAGGATATAAAAGGAGACAACAAAAGAAGTTATTTTGTTTAGCTAAACACAATATTGTTGTTATTATTTTACTGCAGTTATATTGTTGTTGTTGTTGCCGTTGTTGCTGTAGTTGCTACTCTTGTTTGTTTATACAGCACTAGTTGGTCGAGTTATTATACCGTTATTTATGTAGTATGAAGAGCATAAAGGAGGGGCAGATATTGTAATTGTGTGGGATGGGAGAGAGTTGGCTTGACTATAAAAGAGTGTGTACGAGTATATGAACGAGTATTATTGTTATCTGGGTGTCATTATACTCATTATTGTTATGTTTTGACGTCTTCTAAGTATTTATTTAGTTTGTGTGTAGGTGAGCTAGTAGTGTAAGAGCAAGTGTTTTTATAAATAAAGTGTTTTGTTATTGTTGTTCTCTTTTTACTTTTCTTTTCATTTTTTTTGTTCTCTTTTTTGCTGTGTGAGTCAACTGCACATTTTCATTTCAAAGTATAAATTATTATAAACTCCTCGTCTTTGTTGTTTGTTTGGTTGTATGCAATAACTAACCAAGTAACCCAGTTTCTTTTGTATGTCGTTATTGCTAGTGTTGTTGTGTTATGATTATGTGGCTTCTTTTTCAGTTCATTCAGTTCACTTCAGTATTTTTATTTGTAAATTTAAAAGCAAAAACTCTCTTAGGGTACCATATAACAGCAACAATAAATGCTTTATTGTTGTTGTTTCTATTGATGTTGTTGCCATACTATTTCCTGTATTTTCTGTCTTTTTTAATGTTTTGTTTGTTTGTTGGTACATTTTACAAAAGCGTGAGGGCAAAAACTTAATGAAAACTTATCGTGCGAAATAATAATAATGATTACAGTAGCAGCAGCACTAAAGACTTTTGTTTTGTTTTGTTTTTTTTTTTTATTAAGAAAAATATAAAAGGGGAAAGAGAAAATTTAATAAAGTTTAAGAAAACAAAAATAATACAACAACATCTTTCAAGTAAAGCAATACTTTTTCGTTTGTTTACCTCAATAGCTTATAAAAGTTAATGCGCCGTAATGCTTTTATCCTTTAACTAAGATAGTCAGCCAAGGCGGCCTAACTGAATTTCTATTCAATTAAGCGGCAAATTATTATCAAGTACATGTCAAGTACAATAGAAAATGAATTCCTAAGTTTGTTTAAATGTAACGAGATGAAAGCAATCCTTTAAATTAATAAAAACTGTAGAACGGAATATAATGAGAAATAAAAATAGAATAAAAAAAATAAATAAAAATACAACTACAAAGAAAAAAAAAAACATATTTTTGGTTAGATTTAATCTAAGGATCTTTGCAAGCAGACAACCACAGCTGTTCTAGTCACCTGCTGTTTAACAGGCAACAAAAAACTAATTCTTGGCAATTACTGTAAACAGAAGTGCTACTTTTCTTTTGAATTCTATGCTGTTTTTTTTTGTATAAAAATACATTATTCCAACGAGTTTGAGCTACGAATTTAATCTACTTGATTCATATAATTAAATTATTAATTGTATACAGAAGTAATAAGTTTTAATTAACAACGATTTATCTGTCTGTTGGATTCATTTCATTTGTGTGTAAAACTTTTCCAAAAGTATTTACTTTTGAATTTGAATTTTAAGCTCTTAAGTTTTATTATGCTACTGTTTTGTTTCGTCAAATACTACGATAATGTATGTCTAATATTAAAGTTGCTATAGAAATGTACTACAATGAAATTATTTATGTATACGAGTATAATCGATTGGAGCCTTCAGTTATAAGACATCATCAATGCCAATTTGTTGCCAAGATTATCATTTTTGTTCTTCTGCTTACTGTTATAGAATATTCTTTTGTATTTGAATTATAAGACAACAATCATTAAAAATAACTAAAAGGCATATTTTTGCTCATTTTCAGTTTCAGTTTCATTTTTATTTTCATTTTCATTTTGTTTGATTTTATTGTAAAACATCATCAGCAGTTATCTAATGATTAAATGTTTTTAGAGTATTTACTGTAATGATATTTGTTTAAAAGAAGGATTTTGTTGTATCGATTGTACGAATTACAAGAAACTTATATTCAATTGTTTGAGAATTTCATGTTTCGAAATTAACAACCTAGTAACCTCTTATCCCATTTCTTCTCTTGCGTAGTTGCCAAAAACTTGTATTGAAACGTTAATATCCTATCAATAGCATCGATATCAGCCCCGAGAGCAGTAAAAGTTTTTGCCGCTCATTTTAGCGTTAATAATTGCCAAAACTTAAGGAAACTCTTTTTAACAATTTCTTAAACTCGCTTTGGGCATTTCGTATCTTTCCCTTTTAATTTGGCTTTGTTTTCTATGATTTACATATACTGAGATGATGTTCCTCTCTTCCAAGTAAAAGTATTTACTAAACAATACCGACAACAATACAAATGGAATATTTTTTTATATTTTTTTTTAAATTACTTTTATTAGAGGGATATTCATTTACTCTCTTACCATTATTAAAATTTAGAAAGAGATTTAAACGATATGTTTTAAAATTTTTTAAGTTTCTGGGTTACCAATCGGGAAATCCCGAAACTCGAAATCCCGGGATTCGGGATTATGTGAATCCCGAAAATTTTTAAAAACTTATCCCGGGATTTTTCGGGATTTTCGGGATTGTGAATTCGTATGTATTTTGACCCTACAAAAGGTCCTGGAAAAAAATTCTATATCACTAAACTTCGATAATAGATTCTCAGATGAGGAAAACCCCACTTCCATTGATAAAAAGTTATTGGATGCCATTGGAGAATGCAAAAGCCCTATAAAACGAATTAATAGGGTAAATGATTTACTACTCAACTGTCCAAAGAAATAGATTTATTTAGATCAGGAGGTAGTAGAGGTGAATATTTACAAGCTGCATACAGCTATCTTGGAACTATTTTACCAACAAATGTTGATTGCGATAAATGTTTTCCGACGTCAGCGTATGTTTACAACTAAATTCGTTCAAGCCTATCAGATCACATGTTAGATGCTTAAGACTTTTTGTTGGAATCCAAATAATTTTCTTAAAACTAATGCATTTGCATATGTGTGAACAATTTTCATTTTTGTTATTTTACGCTTTTTTTGTTACTTTTTGTCTTGCTGTTTTAAAATTTTATTTTTAATGACATATAATTCTGATATTTGCTATGAAAAGTTTCTCAAAAATCTGTCGTTCGGAGTCGACTTTAAACTGTAGGTCCCACTTATGTATAAAAATTAATACACATAACATAAATAGTGTGAGAAACTAGGTCAATAATCCTGACTGAGGCGTTGTAATGACCAATTATGTATGTATATTTATATATATAATCCTGATATACATACATAATTGGAATACAAATGATTTTGTTAACGAAATATTTTTATTATTAAGAAAAATCGCGATTTAGCCTATGATTTTGCGGGATTTTTGGATCCCGAATTATCCCGAAATATCCCGGGATTTCGGGATCGGGATTTACAAAATCCCGAATCCCGGGATTTTTAAAAACCGATCCCGTTTGGCTCCCCTAGTTTCCACACTCTACAAAATTTGTTGTCAAAGAACCCATGATCGCAAGATTTTATTTCTTTTCTTTCTTTGATTGTTAAACAAATTACCCAAGAGAAACTATACTGCAAATTTAAACGTCACAGCTGTAACTGCTGGAACTCATACAGATTCTTATTAGATAGGATGCGGACGTCTTCTTGTACTGGACTGAAAGTTCTTTTATCAATGTTTCTGTGCAATAAGGTAGTACAACGAAGTTGACCGGAATATAAATTTCGAGGACTCTAGTACTTAATTACCTATTGAGACCATCGAGAGCACATGCTGGCAAGGGTGATAACACGCTTGGTTTCCAGACTAACATCACATATGCTAGTAACGATGGAGTCAAGATGAATAAATTAAAAGCCGATAAATATGCGTTTGATGTTGTCACTACTTAGGTACAGATTAGGAAACTGAATACCAGTCGGTTACACAGTCGACTCCTTATTTCAAATTTTCGAATGGAAAGAAGCGCTCACATTTAATGGATTTCTTTAAATTTTTCATTGCGTAGACATATTTAAAAAAAACAATTTTTTAAATTGTGAACAAATTTGTTCAACGTTTATCACGTTTTCGAAGAGTATAATTTTAATGGCCACTGTAACGTATACGTAACGAGTACTTAACGCATAACTAATTAAATATTAATCATACGTCTACGGTTGAAGGGCCTTGTATCACACAGCGAAAGAAAAAGAGAGAGAGAGAGAGAGAGAACAATTAAAGAATTGTTTACAGTTTTACACTATCCGTGTGTGTGTGTGTGCATAACTGAGAATAAGAGAAAGGGTGTAATTGTTTAATTAAAAAAAAAATTATTTATCTTTACATTTTAAAACAATATGTCGCTCTCCTTTACTACGACGAGCATATTCCAACATCTTTAATGCCATTTCTTTTGTTTTTTTTTCTCTTTCCTTAAGTATCAGCTATTTTTCTTTAAATTTTTTTCGAAGAGTATAATTTTAATGGCCACTGTAACGTATACGTAACGAGTACTTAACGCATAACTAATTAAATATTAATCATACGTCTACGGTTGAAGGGCCTTGTATCACACAGCGAAAGAAAAAGAGAGAGAGAGAGAGAGAACAATTAAAGAATTGTTTACAGTTTTACACTATCCGTGTGTGTGTGTGTGCATAACTGAGAATAAGAGAAAGGGTGTAATTGTTTAATTAAAAATAAAAATTATTTATCTTTACATTTTAAAACAATATGTCGCTCTCCTTTACTACGACGAGCATATTCCAACATCTTTAATGCCATTTCTTTTGTTTTTTTTTCTCTTTCCTTAAGTATCAGCTATTTTTCTTTAAATTTTTTTTCTGGTTTTTTATACTGGCAAGATAAATAATTAAAATTTAATTTGCAAGATATTTACGCCTCATTCCTTACTTTATTTTCAAGTAGAAATAGCAAAAAAAAAAAAAAAAATTTACGCTGTTAAAAGGAGTGCTCTGGAGTAAAAGGAAAAATAGGAAACAAGTGGTAATTAGTCAAAACCAAATAGAAAAAAAAAGAAAATTCAATGCAAACAGGAAATAACAAGGAATAAACATAAGAAAAAATTAAAAATAAAAAACAAAAACAACGCAAGAGTTATTTAGTAATTGTAAAAAGAGTTTAGTTAGAGAAAAAGCGGCAAGGCGGAGAGAAAATATTTTTTAAAACGCAAATAAAATCTTAAAATAAGCCGGCAAATTACTGCCAAGCTTTGTAATGCTTAAAACAAAAAACAACGAAATAAAATATGCAAAAGAAGCAGAGAGAAAGAGAGAAGAAAAATGAAGTGTTAAATAAAAAACTTTATAACGAATTAAAATACAAAACAAAACAAAACAAAATTATTTTTAGGGTTTAATTGTTTGTAATTAAATAAACCAAATTGGGTTAAAGCGAAACTTAATAGGCCATGTAAGCAAAAGAGTTGCGCTTAACTGGAAAATCAAAAATAATAGACCCGCCAATGATTTTAAAATTAATTTCATAAAAATGAAAACTTAATTGATAAATACATTCATAAATAAATAATGAAGAGTACACATTTAATGTTATTAAGTTTTAAATTATTTTGTTGCACTTCTGGTTAAGCAAGTCAATGATGCCAACTTAATGGTAATTTTTAGAATAGGTGAACATTACCTTCAAATGGCAATCTCTTTCGCATTTTCCATTATTAACGAGGTTCTGTTTAATAAACTGATCAGCAACAAGATGTAAGATATCCATAAAGTAGGGTTGTATGTAAAATTCATGAGTAAACCAGATTTAAACCGCCGCAGTTGTCAAAAAAAAAACACCATCTGGATCTTATAACGGAGATAATGCATTAATACTAATTATGTATCAAGAAATGGAATACGCTCTCGTATATGAAGTAAATTAAGGGTCACTGACTCGAAGTCAATAGGAAAGGGCAAAACAGCGGAGTGTCTTAAAGAGTTTTATTGTAAAATCGGTACTGTGGTCTAGTGGGTAGAGCACCTTTAGTAGTCTATTGACCAGCACAGTACATTATTCAGAAAATTATCCATATGCGGTATCCGTTTCCGCAAAAATTTTTCAATTCAATTTCAATTGCTTTACGGTAAAAAGATATACAAATTAATGATCTATAGATACTGGTACCTCAATATACTGCACCAAAAGAAGCAATTGCCTGAGTATTGTTCAATTGAATTGTCGTTATATGAAACGCTATGGCCGCAACAATTACAAATACTCTGCTATTACTTACTTCATCATAGTGTACTACTCTATATGGTGAGGACATTCTCTCCAGAGTTGGTCCTTTATTATCCCTTAATTCGTGTTTATATGTTACTCTAATTAAATATTTTATTCCAGCTGAAAATACCATAAATTTTCGTTGATCGTTTATGCTGCAATTATAATGATTGTATGATTAAATTAAAAATTTATGGTTATTACTATGCCACTCCGCCAATACGCTATTACGCCAGTATTAAAACTGACTGACTGACCTTCTACGTTCTAAATAAAATACCTCCCCCCCCATAAAAAAAACCCTGCAATTATATGGACCAATAGATTTCGTTGTGTGTGTCATTATTATTATTATTATTATTATTGTATTATGCAATAACAACAACAACAATTAAGAAAAAAATAATAATAATTTATGATTTTTATCATTGACAAAAGAATACTTTTTTTCTGAATCAAGTTATGAGAGAAAAAAAGAAGGAAAAGAACGAAATATTTTTAATATTTATTTTGCATATGGGTTTTGCATGTCTATGTTGTGGCTGATGACGACAACCATGATGCCATGATGATGCTGTTGATGATAATGATGATGATTATGATATTTTTGATTGGTTTTTATTTTTTTTTTAATTTTTGTGCAATTTTATTATTTTTTTATATTTAATCCTATAAATCTGTAAAACATATTATGTTAAATAATGATGCTTCATGATTATAATGAAATTAAATGATAATCTTTAACCATAAAGATTGTTATTGTTGTTTATTGTCATATTACATATGCACATGAGTCGTATATGGAATGGTACGTATGTATGCATATATGTGAGTGTGTGGTTTGTTGTTTGTTTCAGAAAAAACAGAAAAATTATACAGCTTACGTACGTAGCATGCTCAAAAAGTATTGAAATTAGCTTAATCTGTAGACTTGTTTTTAGAAAGTTAACCTACGTACATTTTGTTATGCATCAATATTGCGTACGTATGTAATTGTTTTCAAATTTATTTGGTCTTGTAAATGACATAACCATACAATACTCGTACAAATAAATAGTACAACAGTAGACAACAACTTATCAAAATAATGCAAAAATTGTTTAGCGCAAAATTTTATTAGGAGTACTAAAATATTTCATTGTACATAAATTCATATGAAATAGTTTTGATGCCAAAATTTTTTTTGTTGTTATTTTAAATTCATTTTGTTTTATCACATCATTATCAATCCCTCATTTATGTACATGTGATTTAACATGTAAAAAGAATTATTTAGAAATATTTTTTAAATAAACAATATTCAAGAAAACATTAAAATGGTCGATACCATCAGGCGAATTACCATATGGAAAAGCATTGAGACGAAAAGGTGTACCACAGAAGATAATACAAATCATCAGAGCTATGTACGAGAATGCAGAACTTTAGAATCTTCACAACGGCAATATAAGTCAACCATTTCACGGAAATACTAGAGCAAAACTAGGATGCTGCCTATTGTCATAGCTATTTATCATCGTGCTGGATGATATCAACTTCAGGTACATATTTCCCTCAGAATCCTGGAACCTTAAAAACGAGTAACCCATAATAACACCAATAAAAGGGAAATGGAAATTTCAGAAAGAATCCTAATAGTATAAGAATGGCACTAGATTGGAATCCTTATAGATAAAAAAATCGTGACCAAGATCTAGGATACTGCATCCTTCCTTATATAGGCAAAAACAATAGTAGCCAACCCTATGGGTATTCTTTGTGGAAGCCGTATACTCCCTAAAGGAGTAATTGAAATTTAATAAAACTTTTAAAAATTATTCACATATGGTGGAAAATCCCATATAACATGGTATGTATGCACATAGCATAGCCATTTACAAACATTCGAAAGGCATTAGTTTGCTATAAAACTTCATTGGCACATAATGTTATATGTAGTATAACACATACGCACATACACACATACACACATACATTCTTTCAATTACTTGTCCTGTTTTTCTTTGTCTTTCTTTTTTCTAAAGAGAACCTTTTTTTATATTCTTTACTGTTGTGGTTGTTGTTAAAACGTTTTGTTAGTACGATACGATAGTTTTGTCTATTGTTGGTGTTGTTGTTGTTGTTGTTGTTATTGCTGCTGTTGTTTCGTTAATAAATATAAAAATAAAATTTAAACCACATTTTCAATATTATTTTTCTTTCTAAATATTTCCTTTACTTCAGTTTATTGGATATTTAATGTTCAAAGCAATTGTATACAGTTTATGTCTATGAAACTCTATATTTCTATCTCACTTCCTCGGATGTTTAACGTTTTCCTCTCCTCTCCTCTCTCACTTACGTGCTTTCAATGTGTACATATGTACATACGTGTAATTGTATGGAATATAACTTAAATAAGTGTATAGTGCCGCTGAGTGTGAGAAGAAAGCATGTTTTTATCGTTTTACACTCCTCCTTTTACTTAATCCTACTCTCTCTCTCTCTCTCTCTCTCTCTAATTTCTTGTTAACATATCAAAAAGAAAAAAGAAAAATGGTAGAAAGAGAAGCAGAGAGAAAAATCGAAAATAAAAAGTGAAAAAATATCCAAAAAAAATTTCGTAAAAAAGTTCAAGAATATAGCCATTGAGCATAAGCATTTTGAGAAAAAAATTTGTAAAAAAAAAATTGTGATTGAATTTTGTATGCACGACGTGTTTTTGGCCTTTATAATTCCACATATTATTTAAGCCATATCCAGTTATTGTACTATAGTTCTACTACTACTACTATCATGCTCTCCCTGGCATTCTTGATAAGGCATACGCATCATTTGCTCATATGTACGTTTGTATGTACGTAGGTATTCTCTCTTATCCTTTTTATATTTGTATGGACAAGTGCATCATGTGCTGTGAACTGTTTTGTTAAAACCTGGTAAACATTTGAATATCCTTTTTTTGCATTTCCTAAAGTGAGAAAGGATCATAAATATTATTCCTAGGATTTAAAATATTTCAATATTATACTCAAATTTATTTGAAATTTAATAAATTAGTTTAATTTTATAAAAACTTTTCCTGGATATCAAGTTTAAATCATGTTTCTTTCAGAAAAAAATTAATTTTTAAAATATTTTTCTTGAAAAAATTTATGTAACAACGTTTGTTTTATTTCACAGTTTTTCATCACATTAGGTTGACATTTGATAAGCGTGCCATTTATTGTCAGTTTGATTTATTTCTCCACCTGTCATGTGTTTGAATTTTTTTTCGAATGTTATTGCTTAGGAATTTAACAAATCCAATATAAAAGAAAAGGTTTGTCAATTTGTGCTGGTTTCAGAATGTAGTACATGTTATCAGTTAAACGCATGTTCTTTAACTGTCAAAATATTTTATTTGTAAAGTTTTATTTTGAATGATTTTTATTGAATTCTAAACGCAATTTAGCTGTTTTTTGTCTAGCAAATTTGTCAATAAATTTTGCTACAGCAAAGCTGAAGATAAAGCTTCACTTTAAAGAGCTTAAATTATTATCTTCTGTTGTTTGAATTGCAGCAAGCTTATTTCAGGATATTTGCTGGTATGTTCTAGTAGCAAATCGACCAGAGTACTTTGGCATATAGAGATAATGAAGCTGATGAGCTACGGAATACCGGAAAACAGATATCCCTTTGAAATTGAGGATGGTTATGGTGTCTTTCGCTTTTTACTTGGGCATTTAATGAACTTTGACTGCCAACAGGGCAGAAACCAGCAGATTCTGTAAAAGAAGATCATAGAATATCTGTTGAGAATCTATTTTTAAACTCACATCAATGTATAGAGGACGTTATACAGTGTGCACTCTAGAAAGGATGACAATCAATCATTTTCTTTGTGTATCTTCAGGCGTAGGACCATTACAAATTCTTCCCACTAAAAGAAGCTATTCAATCCTAATGTCTTAAGTCAATTCCACCTCACATGATGTGTTGTAGTCTTCTTCAATGTCTGCCATCAACTTTGTTTCATACATTTCAGAGAGTTACATTCTATGGCCGGTTTAGTTATGTCCATGTGCGTTTAATTCATTCTTATGGTTTTCATACTGGAGTTTTGTTTGCTCTTTCCATGACGTTTGTTTACACATGATTGTCGACCCAAGTATTCTCAATATTAGTTGCAAGAATCGATCTTTACGCATCGGAATGTCTGTTCTATATCCTTAATAGCTGCGTTTTATCTCTCACAACCGTAGGAAAACGGAAATTTCTCAAGGGAATTATATATCATCAATATTGTGACTAACTGGCGATGTCAAAATGCTTTTCTAGGTGGCAGTTTGGAAATAGTTTGCTTAAAATTTCTTTAGGGCATGTTAATTCTAACTGCATTGAATCTGAACCTGTAGTTTATCTATGAATATTTTGTTTTAAATATTTTGTATTAAATATAGTCAGTCAACCAACTAGTGTTAGTTGATTAAAATAGAAAATTAAACTGTCAGACTGCCATATAAAGTTTATTGTATTTACTACAATAAAATGTGCTGCTATAAGTTAAGACACATAAAAATTTAATTTGTATTTACAATAAAAAGTTGCTGATTATTGTTATTTATTCAGTATATCTCTTATGCTATTTGCATTTATGAAACAATATTTGGTTTTTTTTTTTGCCTTCTTATTCTTGTTTTCTGTTTTTTAATAATAAAATATTTTCAATCATCATTTGTATACAATGGATATGTTCTCTCAATAAACCGGATTATATACTCTTTTATTTAGAAGTAATTTTTATTTTCATTTATTTGTTTACTGGGCATATCATACACTTTACCCGACAGCTGTAAACTACATACTAACCAACCCGCTGGGCCACCCAGCCAGCCAGCCAGCCAGTAAGCCATGCTTTACTCACTTTAACCCCAAATCATTATATTAAATATTGACCAGCATAATTTAAAAATGAAAGAAAAAACTTTTACTTTTGGTTTTGGATAACCATTACTTGTGCTTGTTCTTGCTCTTGCTCTTGCTCTTCCCTTTTCTTTTTTCCATACATTTTTAAACTTAAAATTCAGTTTTTTTTTGCCTTTCTTTGCCTGGGTTTTATATGTTGGTTGGTTGGCTGGTTGGCCTGTTTGTTGGTTTGGATTCGGTGGTTCAATATAAAATATGAATACTCATGTCCTATTTTCAAAGATGTTGGGTTAAACTTTTACTCTATGAAGAAAGAGTGTGAGAGGAGTGGTGTGGTGTAGTAGTTTAGTAAGGATGAAACGAACGAAAACATAAAAATGTTTCTGATTTAGATACATATCTTGAGGTCAAGTTTTGGTATGAGAAAACACACACGTGCGTAGAGTTCAAATGGAAATTTTATTTTTCTTTTACGTTTCACTTCTCTTGCTTGCAATTACCTTTAACAACTATTTATCAACTGTGAAGCTTTAGTATTATTAAATTTTTAACACTTTTGAGGTAAAGAAAGAACGAAAAAAAAAGTAGTCAGTCAATCTTATGTGCCTTCTAATGTTGGAAAATAAACATGTTTTTCTTTGCTTTTGCTTTTGCTTTCTTTAACTGATTTTATCTAGAGGGTTTTTTTCTTTCACTACACATACGATGTTAAAAATCAGCTCAAGATATAAAATAAGCAAAAGAAAGTTTTCTTATTTTCTTTATTTCTTATTTTTTTCGTTCGTTTTTTTTTCTTTTATGAAATTTTTTAGTCAATATTAAACAGATGTAGATAGAATTTTTCAGATACTGCTCCTCTTTCATTCATGTACTTCATGGATAACAGATACAGCTACCGATACGATACATTCTTTTCATATGGCTTTCTTGTCTTGTTAAATAAAAACTAAAGTGTGATTAAGTGTTTAAAAAGGAGATGGTGGCAGAGGCAAGAGGTTTTCATTTCACACTGATTCTTCAGTTGATAATTATTTTTGCTTTTGTTTCTGTTTAACAGAGCCTGCCTGCCTGCCTGAAGGTCTGATTAAATTTTTATAAAATAAAGCCTAAACATCAGCTTTAATGCTTCTAAACATTAAACAAAAAAAAACTTGAATTTTTTTTAGAGCAAAACTAGCACAATTTTTGTATAATCTTTCCTAGGCAAAAAATTAAACAATTGAGGGAAATTTAAAAATTACTAGTATCTTGTTAAGGGGTTAGTAGCCTTCCTAATTTTCAAAAAATCGTCTTTTTCACGTTTTTAGTTATTTAGTTGTGGTCAAATAAAGACCCTTAAATTCTACAACTGAGACCAATTTAAAACTTTTTTTATAGATTTTAATATCTCCTGGTTATAAAGCAGGCGAGTTGTTCCTCAAAACTCCTGAGGTCTTGTGTTTTTAAGTTTCACAAAACAACAAAAAACGAAAAGATTTGTTTTTGAGAAAATCTCAATTTTCGCTAAAAATTTGTTGCATGTTCTTGTAGTTTAATAAAGAAAAAATCTTAATTAAAAAGAATCGTGTAAAAAAGTTGTTTGTTTCGTATAACTCTGTGCTTATTTTTTATTTGTGTGTATGTATGTGTCACAACAGTGGCCAACAAAAGTAGATACACTTCATCTTTGCATGAAAAATCAGTAATTTTCACACTAACAAAAGTGGTCATGTTAAAATCATTTCAGAAATAATGCCAATGTACACAGCATTCGAAAAGTAAAGCAAAAATGCTTACCGAAATGACATTACGGTTCGGTAATTGCTCTCATTACTTTTCATATTCTAAAAGCGAAAATGCGTTCCGTGAACATTTTCCTAATTCTACCATAAATTGTTTTTAAAGTAAAAAAAAAAACAAAGAAAAAATTAAGAATACTACATAGTTATCAAATTTTTTATTTGACTCACTGTCCTTTTTTCCACAGAATCTGTTGTATTGTTGTATTCCACTTTTCCCTGTCGTTTACTTTTTAAAATTTTATATAGAAAAACGTTGAACGGTTAAAAGAACAAGGAAGAAGAAGTAAAATAACAATTCCAGCATTCAACTGCCACGTATCACGTTCAGAAAACAATGTGTGTGATATGTGGCTACAAAAGTATTTCCACTGTTTTTTGTTTTTGCTTTTGGTTTTTTTTTCTCACAGGAGCAGCAGAAAAATCTTGATAATTTCAATTGTTAGAGAACCGACATGTTGTTTAAACTGTTTTTGCAGCAGAAAATTATTTTTTTTTTCTCACATTATTTTCTCGAAGTAAATTATTTCCCCTGTGTATCAGCTGTTCTTAAATTATTGCAAATAATTAAAAATTACAAATCATTAACCGTTCCAAAGCAATAAATTCAATTTCAAATAATGATTTTTGAAATATTACAAACATATTTTCGGAAATTTATTACAAATTAGTGTAGGTAGATGACTTAGTATTTGTTCCCTCCCTACTACTAAGAAGTAACACAACAAAAAAGAAAGAAAAAAAAATGATTGAGAATCTGCTGTTTTAAATATTTTGTACGCAGTGATTTTCCTAAGGGTATTCATCTGTGCTGTTATGCTCCACCTACACATTTTCAGTGTTACTTTTTCCCCCAAGATGTTTTTGCGTTTTGCTACTGTGTAGGTTGTTTTAAGTTTTAAACATTGCTTTCAATTTTATATCCTTTAAACGTGAGTGTGTGTGTGTAGATCCGGTTTTATACATTTAAATTCTATGGAAAAAACAAAACATTACGGTAACGCTTATGTGAGTTTTTATACTGAAATTGTAATTCAAAAAATATTCAATGTCCTTGTGAATTGAATTTTATCCTTGTGTATCCTATTAAAAACTCATTATTGTAATTATGTCCTGGTAATTAAAGGATTTTCAACGATTTTAACAATTAAAAATTGATAATTTTTTGAAGACCAACTGATATATTTAGTCTTACATCTGTATTGTGTTAATAACTGTTTTAATTTATGTACTTAAAACAGTCGTGAATAGCTAGACAAACATTGACCTTAAGAACACCTTGATTCCATGTATGGACTTCTGTTTGTACAAATTAAAAGTTACAATTCTCTTAATGTAGCTTCTAAGCCAAAACAAAAAAAAGTAATCTTAACTTTAGCATCTACAAATACAAATGGAAATGAATTTTGTTTTTAATTAACAAAACCCTTTCAAGACCCTTCCAAAGCCTTGTATGTAGTACTGATTTCATTACAAAAATCCATGCTAATGGCTTTAATCATACCTATTTTTCCAATTATCCATATGGCGCAAACCCATATATTATTTAAAACTCCCATTTCGAGTTGCATTACCCTTTTTTTTTTGAAGTTGTGTTGGTGTTTTTACACAGTGAGTGAGTGGTGGTGGGAAAGTAAGAGGAAGAAAGAGAGAGAGAGTGTAATTGAGAAGAATATTTAGTACGAAGGCATAAAATTAAGTACAACATAAACATGTTGATGATGTTGGTATGTATGAGTGTCATTGTGCAAAACCATTTGGAAATTTTACTTGAAATTGTTTTGCCCACTTGTGTCATTCCCATCAATTTGGCCTCGGCAATTTGCCCAACAGGTAATCGTTATAGAGTTGTAAGTAAATAAAGGTTAAATGTAAGGAAGCATGAAACAGGGGGCATGACAATATTTTATGGCAACAGTTTGTTTCTGTTTCTGTTTCCGTTGCTTCTGTCGCTGCTGTTTTAGATGCTCTCAAGTGGCATGTGACGTTTTATTGACAACCCGTAAACAGTGGAAAATAAAACAGTTAAACAACAACAATAAAAAAAAAAATAATGCAAAACCAAAATAAGACCTCAACTCTTTGAGTTTGTATGCCTGAGTACTGTATTGGTGAGTTTATTTAAACACACCATTCGGCATAGAGAAAGTGTGAAACTATGTTCTAGAGCATGTATGTACATATGTAGATATTCATACATACGTATAAGCGTACGTTCTATAATGCCTTCACTTTCGATTGTGAATGAATTGTGGAGTACTCATATAGAGTATGTGAGCCTAGTTACTCACATACCAGCAGTTGATGTACTTATGTATGCATGTGTATTTGTTCAATAGGTTTGAATGACACGAGCTTAAAGCTCTCATATTAAACCACAAAAACTCATATACTCACACACACACACACTCATACACACTTGTAAGCACATGTACAACCACTCGTATATTGTTTTTATGGGTTTTTACCACAGAGTGCCGTAATTCTATTGCAAAATCCGGTGTATTTAATGACATTGAGTGTATGAGTATGTGAGTGAGTATTCGTTAAGATAATAATATTTTCAATTTGCTTAATACCACACATACATACCTACCATGTATGTAGTTGTTCTCTTCCTCCTTATGTTACCTTTTTCTATTATTGTGTTAATATCTCTTTCTGTATGTATTTATATGTGTAAATAAGAAGAAGTATTTTCTTACTTACGTTACTGTTACGTTACTGTTGCTATAAATATTTATATTATCCCAGCAATTCTTTATCAATTTGTTATTTTGTTATGTTTATTTACAGTAAAACGTTTTTGGCAAAAAGGGATACATGTTTGGCCTTAGCAGTCTGCAATAATTCACGTCATTTCTTGTCTTAATCATACAGTCAGTCAGCCAAACCCGGCACGCATTACGCATTTTCTTTTGCCTTATCATGATGACGTTAATGTTTTGTAGTCGAACGTAAATGTGTTTGGAGCGTAACGTTTTTTTGTGTTGCTTGAAATATTACAAAACCTGCGCGTAACCTTTTGACAAAATTCAGCTGAGAAACGGTGATTATGAATAAAAAACCTCCTTTGCCCATAACGGCATTTATTGGCGGTCCCCAAACAAATGCTGGCACCATAACGGCAAACAATGCCAACACAACGTCTAACTCATCGATGTGTTTCTCAACGCCGGCGAAAAGTGAAAAACAACGCGAACATCATCAGGCCAATACAGGCAACACAGGTCTTTGTGGCTGCCACAAGGCACCCAAATCACATTGCATATCGGCCACAGGTAAAAAGAAAAAAACATACTCCACAATGGAAACTTTATATTTATTTAACCCTTTTTTTAATTCTGTTTTTATTTAACCTTTTTTTTCTTTCTTGTTCTTGTTCTTTTCATTATTTGTTGTGCTGTTAAGGAGTTTTAATATTAGTTCTCTTCTATACCGCCATGGGCTCCGTAATATTTGTTACGCTTGAAGGCGAATTTGATGACACCAGTTCTCTAGAGACGGCTGTAGCGGCTTCCAAACCATATCCCCGTAACGAGTTGGCCAATGCGGAAATCAGATCTAGGTAAGTGTGTGTGTAAAACAACAATAAAATAAACTTAAAAATATAAACCGAAAAATGTACAAAAAGAAAAACCGAACAAATAAAATTTAAAATTCTAAATAGGACAACGAAAAAAAAGGGGAAATAAAACGAAATGGAACCTTTTCCTTTTGCCCCGAAATGTTTTCAGTTGTATTAGTAGGCCCCCCCCTATATTATTTACCTTCATGAAAAGGACAAAAAAGAAAATGAAAAATAAATTTAACAACAACTCTCCTTTTCCTCAGATAATGGTATACTCGTACATGCATACGATATTTACAAGAGTTTTATTACTTTGTTAAGCACTTGGCATTACAGATTTAATAGGTTTTGTTTTCGTTTTCATAGTAAAGCAAAGGCAAATGAGAAAAATTAATAAACAAATCTACAATAGTTTACAAATATAGGAAAAGAAAATCGTTTTACAATCGTTTTGTTATTTATTTATTTATTGTAGTTGTTGTTGTTGTAATATAAAATTAATATTCATGACAACACCAATATATATGCATGTAATCGTATGTAAATCATAAATATTGAATAAATGAATAACCGAATGGACTGAATGAATGACATAAAAAGTGTGCTATTGGTTGGGTTCATTAAATAAACATACATAATTAATAAAATTAAATAAACATAATTATTAACTAATATTGTTATAAATTGTCGCGGCAAGGCCTGTTTAAACTAATAAATAATTATCAATTTCTTTTTCTTTTTTTGTTTGAATAATTTTTAAATTATGATTGCAACAACCAAATTAATTGAATTTTAATGCTACACAAAGCATGCATTCGACTTTCGTGAAATAACAGCCAATAACTTAAGGGGTTAGTATATATCATAAGGGTCGACTTTTGAAGATAAATTTACTTAAACGAGTCAAACTTTTTATATGTCGACATTTAATTGCTTATAAAGTTTTGTAAAAAAAATATTCTAGTTCGGTTTAAAACTAATCGTTTTAGGAACATTAACCCAAAATTTTTTGGCTTTTAAGTAAGTGAAACCGGGAGAAAAACCTTAAAACTATATTTAGCAATGAAAAAAATTTTGTCTTTTAATTTTGTTATTGGCAAATGAAAATAACAAACTTATAAAAATACAAATTGCTGTAATTACAGAAATTATTTGTTTAATTATTTGTTTATAATTTGTTATTATTGTTATTTTTTTTTTTTTAATTAATTTCAATTGGTAAAATTTTTTTTGCAACGGAAAAATTTTTAATTAATTTCGTTTAAAATAAAAATTCAAACAAATATTTAAATATTTTACGCTAGTCTGTTTGTGTTCACAAATGCTTAACAAATTAATTTTACAACAATATTTACAAAAACAAAGAATCAACAAAATAAAAATTAAATAAAACCAACCATAAGGTAAATAATTTCAGAATTGATATAGTGAGAGTTTGAGGAGGGAGGGGAGGAGGTGTGATGTATTTGTTCGTTCTGTTTTATTTGTTTTTTTTTTGCGCTGCTGACACCACGTATGCAAATTTTATTTTCAATTAGTTTTAATTAAAATATAATTATTTTTAATTAAACGTATGCATTTAATTTAAAACACTACGTCATACGACAAAACACGTAGACAAAGTTTAATTTTGTTTTTTAACAATTTTTGGTTTTATAATTTTGTTTTTTTGGTTTTTTTCCTTTTTTTTGGTAACAAATACCGTTTTAAATGAGTTTCTGTTGTTACAGATGCGGAAATGCATACAGTGTTGGTAGTAGGGATGCCAAACGGGATCGATTTTTAAAAATCCCGGGATTCGGGATTTTGTGAATCCCGATCCCGAAATCCCGGGATATTTCGGGATAATTCGGGATCCAAAAATCCCGAAAAATCATAGGAAAAATCGCGATTTTCTCTTAATAATAAAAATATTTCGTTAACAAAACCATTTGTATTCAAAATTATAGACATACATATATGTATATACATAATTGGTCATTACAACCCTTCAGTCAGGATTATTGATCTAGTTTCTCACACTACTTATGTTGTGTGTGTTAATTTTTATACAAAAATGGTGGGACCTACAGTTTAAAGTCGACTCCGACAGATTTCATGCCAAATATCAAAACAGCAACACAAAAAGTAACAAAAATGCGTAAAATAACAAAAATAAAAATTGTTCACACATATGCAAATGCATTAGTTTTAAGAAAATTATTTGGATTCCAACAAAAAGATTAAAGCATCTAACATGTGATCTGATAGACTTGAACGAATTTAGTTGTAAAAATTCGCTGCCGTCGGAAAACATTTTTCGCAATCAACATTTGTTGGTAAAATAGTTCCATGACAGCTGTATGCAGCTTGTAAATATTCACCTCTACTACCTCCTGATCTAAATAAATCTATTTATTCGTTTTATAGAGCTTTTGCATTCTCCAATGGCATCAAATAACTTTTTTTTCAATGGAAGTGGAGTTTTCCTCATCTGAGCGTCTATTATCGTAGTCAAGTGATATAGAATCTTTTTTCAAGACCTTTTGTAGGGTCAAAATACATATGAATTCACAATCCCGAAAATCCCGAAAAATCCCGGGACAAGTTTTTAAAAATCCCGGGATTCGGGATTGTGTAAATCCCGAAAATCCCGGGATTTCGAGTTTCGGGATTTCCCGATTGGCATCCCTAGTTGGTAGTGCGTTTCAAAAAAACAAAAAAAAAAAAAAAAGAAAAGACAAGAAGAAGAAGAAGGTGTCAAAGAACTAAATTATAAAAGTAACAGGACTTTTACTACCACTACTACTACTACTACTACTACTACTACTACTACTACTACTACTACATGCTATAAGGCATTTAAAGACAAATATTTACTGTGGCAAATAACTGCGTAAATATTTTTCTTTCTTTTAAGCGAAATAAAGTTGTAAATTAGATTGTGAATTAAAACAGGCTTACAGGATAACATAGAATGCCAAGCAAAAAGGAAAAAAGATTAAGTTGAAGTAATAAAACTTTCTAAAACACACACACACACACACACACACACACACATACAATAAATAAAATGCATTTGAAAAACTGCTTACAGTAAAGAGAAAAAAAATTTTAAAACTTTAAAAAACAAAATCAAAATGAAACTTCTTAAGAAGTGGACATATGGAAGCGTATCTGCCTGCGTTGGCGGTTTCAAAACAGTTTAAATGCTCTCTTAACGTTGAAATGATTTTTACAATTTCTTACTCTTATCTCTGCAGAGAAGTTTACTAAAACTCCATTCAATAGCAAAGTGAAATGGGCTAATGAACCCATTTGTATACACATCAGACAGATACGGTCCGATGTGGTTATACGTCAAATATAATTTACAATATACCTTATAAGATTCCATCTGGTGAGCCTTGTGACGATTTTATTGAAATTTAGTCTGCTACTTCATTTTATCGCTTGAATGTCTTATCAGTTTAGTGGATAGTGTGTCGGCTTACTAACATACATACATATTGGCCATTACAACCCTTCAGTCAGGATTATGACCTAGCTTCTCACACCACTTATGTTGTGTTCGTTAATTTTTATACATGAGTAGCGGGACCTACAGTTTAAAGTCGACTCCGAACGACAGATTTTTGAGAAGCTTTTCATGGCAATTTTTACTCTCAGAGTCTTTGCCAGAAATCTGCTGAGAGGAAGTCGCCGAAGAAATATTTTTCGTTTTGATGTCTGACCTAGGATTCGAACCCGGGCCTTTCATCTAATAAGCCAACACACTGCCCACTAGACCACGGCGACTTACTAAACGGGAGATTTAACTTGAAATCAAGGCTCTGAAATCTTCCCAAAAATCATGTCTTTCGACAATTAGCTTATCAGTCGACTTTTAATAAAAAATTTTGAGATCTTCCGATCTAATAGCTTTACCACAATAAAATATTAAACGCAATTCAATTTTATTAATTTCTGTTTTTGTATTAAAATTTTTTTAACTTAGAAATAAGTTGCTTTCTTCTAACTGCTATAATTTTATTCATTTTTTGAAAACATAATGAAAAACAAAACAAATAACAAAAATAATATAAAAATTAAGAGAACCAGTAACTCACACAGAGTGAGAGAAAACGAGCACTGAAGCCCCAGCAACATTAAGAATGACAGCTGTAAACAAAAAAAAAAATTTTTATTTTTGTATGTATAAATACTAATGTTTATACATACATACAGTAATACTGTCGTTGTATATTCATCTGTAGTTGTGTTTAATTTAATAAACTAACTTGAGCATTGAGCTAGTGTTTGTAGAGAGTGATAGAGAGCGAGAGCGAGAGAGCAAGAGAGAGTATGAATAGGGCCAGATGATGTTAAAGGAAGTTGGATGGATATGATGATGACTGAGAATGATGGGAGAGTGATGTTATTATGGACATTGTTGCTGTTTATCAAGTTGAAATTGTGTGTGTGTGTATGCGTGTGTATATGTGAAATGTAACTGGCCTTTTGTATAACAAAAGACAAATGCGCTGCATAATAAAATACAATAAAACAAATGAAAATGAATATTATTATTATTGTATGTTGAATGCATTCATGTTGTCATAATGTTGTTTCTACTAAACAATATTTCGGTATTATTCTTGTTAGTTTTGTGCTTATTTTTCAAATCCTTTTGTACATGAAAGGGAGATAGAAAGGCAAAAAAAAAAAATGAATTTCAGCATGAGAAAGTAAGTGATGTGCATGATTAAAATGTCTCCAACATGGCATGAGCACAATATAAACAAAATTCTATAGAAAAAAAAAAACTAAAAGCATAGACTCAACTTGATAAATACATACGTACATATGTCTGTATATAGAAACAAAGAATAACGAAAATTCAGTTTATTTATATTTGTATACTGAGTAGTCATTTATTTCCTTGTGTATTTTAGTTATCCCCTGTTTTGTTTTTTTTTTCATTGGTCGTTCTCTCTTATATTTAGAAAACTTGAAATTTTTATTTTACTTTACAACTCCACTTAAGTTCACCCCACACTTTTAAAAGGAAAAAAAAATTATTCCTACAATTGTTAAAGTTGAGTTCCTTTCAGTTAAATTGACAATGCATTTTGAAAGTCTGCCCGTCTTAGAAATTCTGTTGTATTATTGAAAGTTAAAAATGGTTATGGTGGCGCGCTCTCCTACATAGACACCCGGCGTTCTTTTAATAGCCATTATTTCGCCTTGTAAAATCGTGTTTTAAACGATTCCCTATATCTAAAGCCAACTACCAAACTGCGGCGCTGAGAATATACTTAGGTAGGTAATTTACTTACAAAGTTGTATAGCCCGTATACATTTTTAGTGTTAATAACCCAGTTCAGGCGTATTGCCCTATTGTAACAATTAAGAGCAGTACCCTGTTTAGTGGTTCTGGATTGTATACTCCAGTTTCGGTTAAATTTTCTACCCAATATTCAGCACAATATGCAATATAGTGACAGCTTTTTTTTTGTTTGTCAGTAAACCTATTCAAAAGAATGCTTATATTACTTTGCAAACCAAAAACAATTAAAAGTGATTATATCTTGTCTTTTTATCTGCATTCAGATTAGAAATTATGTACGACAATATACATTTAAAACACATCAGTTTGCCGACCACAGGACCATTTCCAGTTTCGCAAACCAATTTCCTGTTTTATTTTTAATTTAATTCCATGAAAAATTTTACAGGAGACTGAATTGTCCTTTTTTATTATTTCATTATGCATGTATGTTCTTCGTTTCCTGTTTTATTTGAAAGCAAAATAACTCTACTAAGCTACTAACATGGTTATAAAGCTAACCAGGATAACTCTTTCTGTTTTTGTCGGTGTATAGTTTCATTAAAAGGTTTATTTACCGAGCATTACTGTATGACGACATCCTATATGATTATAAAAGAGCTCTGAGAATATTTTCTAATGTTGCAGTTGCATGTTTTGCTTATGTAATTTTAAATCCCATTGTTTTTGTTTTATAATTACTAAAAGAAAATCTATTGAATAACATGAAATACGAAAATTTGCACTTGGATTTTAACAATAATGAAGTAGCAGGACAAGCAAGATGCAAGTAAAATAATAAAATAAGACGAGAAGATTTCTATTTCATACAAATGGATTGGATGTGGAATTTGAAATTTTTGTTTAATTATAGAGAGACAGACGCAGAGACAGAGAGAAAGAGTTACCGGAGAGATGGAGAGGGAGAAAAATTTTAAATGCATTCTGTTATTTACAACTGTTTAATGGCCTGTTATTGTCGCTTTTATCATGGGTGTCCCCCCCCAAAATAAAGCTATTACCACTGTAACCAAGTAAAAACAAGGAAAATTATTACAGAAGAGAAAAGTAGATTTAGAAGAAGCAAAAGAAGAAGAGTTCTTGGTATAAATATTTTGTAAAACAAATAAGAAAACAGAACCACACTCACATGCACGCATACTATTTAGAAGAGATCCATTTACCAGTTGAGAACCGTGGTTAAGTACTGGCCTGTTTGTCTAGTTTGTGTTTTTAACCACAGGGATAAGAATTAGCTCTCTTTTTTTTGTCTATTTATGTACTTGTGTGTCATATTTAAGTTGGAGTAAATTGTGGTAGTACTGGTTGCTGGTGGTAAAGTAGTGTGGCCCCGTTTTTCTTTTTTTGTTTGTGTTTGGTGATATTTTGAGGTGCCAAAGTTGGTTTTGTTCCCATTGTAGACTTGGCGAAAACAATTTCAAATTAAAAGTTAAATAATATTTTATATCTGTGCTGTAATTATAGGGTAATCACAGTTTGTTTGATTTTTTTTTTAATAATTTCGACGAAGAATTGTTTTATTATATTCAACACACTAATTATTAGACTTTTGCTAGACTACTTGGGTGCTTTATTTGATATAAATGTAAAATTTTATTGCCTATGTACTGTGATTGTTGGCTAAAATGTCTATGTCATCATTCAATGCTAGTTTCCGACATTGGAAATGGTTGCGATTATCGTTTAAGAAAGATAACAGACGTTTAAGAAAGCTAACAGAAACTTTCCTAGAATCATCGTTACTGCGATTGATTCCAAAGAAAGAAAAACTATATTCTATCACGTTCTTAATTTCATATTTGCTGTAAATTAATTTTGTGAAAACATACGAAATTTTGTGAAAACATTTGAAAAGAGCACTGCTTAAACTGTGAATATCCCAATTGCAGCTGCTTTCCAAAGTGGTAAAAATGCTCAACAACAAATCAAAAAAAAAAAACGAAAGAAGATGAAAACTTGCACACATTTCAATGGATCTTTGGTACAACAATATAAATTGTAGCCCAAATCTTTATCTGTGTGTATAAATTTTGAGCAACTCAATTTCAGAGAAATTATATAAAAATATCTCTATGGCTGGTTGGCTGGCTGGTTCGCCTGTAAGTTGGTTTCTGTGTATGTCCGTCTGTTTTTTTTTTTGCGTATGGATAGAATAAAATTTTTGCATAGACTTGAATGTGTTCATATAGGCTTGTATGTATATACACACATATGTATGTATGTGTGTGTGTGTCTATGGATTTGTATTATACATATATCGTTTATAAAATATGGAGATGTGTTTGTGTGTGTCTGTGTGTAAATGTATAATACATACATAAATGTTTGTATTATTGAATAATGTACCACAAACTGGTACATGCTTGTTTTATACAGACAGACAGACAGACAGACAGACATTTTGCATTTTACAAAGGTTTGTTATGCGAGTATTTATTTTAAATTTATATACATACATACACATGCATGCATTCGTGCAACCACTACCACAGATAGACAGTCGTCGTCGACGTCGTCGTAATAACAAACGGACCAACAACAGACAATCACACAGACCTTATGGAGTTACATTTCAACATTTCAGTTTCTTTTTTTCTTTCATTTCGTTTTTTCTCCTCTTCCTTTCCTTTTTTATTTTGGCTCATATTGTATTCAGTTCAATATGAACATTTCGTTGTTCGTTTGTTGTTAGTAATGCTCTCTGAACAGAGAGCACTATTATATTTATTTTATTTTTTTTTTGTTGTTTGTTGTTGCCTTTATTTATAAATTTAAATTTTTTTTCTGTGGAGTTTCTTTTTGTTCCAAAAAAATAGTCTGTGTCGTGGTGTTCTATGGCTTTAGTCAGGGATGGAAAAGTTGGTACAATTGTACTTTTTTTAGTACTATTTGGAAGTCAAAAACACCGTAGCACCTCAATGACTTATTTAGCACTATTGAAAAATGTTCTCTACTTTATTAAATCACTTAAATATTCTTTCTCATCAGTTTATAAGTTTTTGATTTAGTTTCATTTGCATATGGCAACTCTTTGCTAACTTGAAATATCAAGAGAATATTATCCGTTTCACATTCATTTGTAGAAATGATATTTTCTTACCAAAATCAAAGGGACAAATGGACCGTTTCCTTTGACTATTTCTAATTTAAGCCAAACAAGGAATTTATTGAAGTTATTTAATTAGTTGTGTGCTACAATTTTGAATTAACAAATAGTTTTCTAGTACAAAATTTATCATAAATAGTGATTAAAAATTTAGATCTCATAAACTTTTTTATTCCTTTATAGTTAAGTATTAAAGTAAGCTGTTAAGTTTGCCTATTATAAAGTGCTTTTCATAATTATAGCACCACCAGCATTTCAATAATAACAAACAATGAATTGTCTTTAGGTCATATTCTCTGATGAAAAAAAGTGGAACTTATATAGACCACATGGATAGCGATACTACTGTTGTGATCTTAGAAATTCAAATTTTGGGGATATATTGCTGGGGGGTTATTTCTTTAAGTGGTTGCCTCGGATTTCAGTTTCCATCTACGCGAATATAAAGTACAGAATACATTACTGTTCTTAGCTGTAGTTTGCTCCTCTTCTTAAAAGAAAATAATGAAAAGATAAATTTTGCAACAGGCCAATGCCAGAATTCATGTCGGCAGACAGAATGGTTCCGTAAACAATCTATTGAGGTTTTATCGTGGCCAGCTTGCTCTCCTGATATGAATATTATTGAAGACGTTTCCCCAAACGAAATCCCCATTCTTGTCCGAAGATTATATTCAAAATAACAGGCAATTTATCAGTGCTGAAAATTTGAAATTAAAAATGATCGAAGAGTGGGTGAAAATAGACGGAAAAATAATAAATAATCTTTACAAGAATATCAAAGGCCGAATACTTACTTTAATAAGGGGCGTTTACTAAGTTTTAAGTATAAATATTTTTGGTAAATAAAGTTTCTTATTGAACAAAAATTGTGCTATAATTTTGCAAAGACTAAAAACCTTAATTTTTATACTGAAGTCAAAACTGTGCTAACAATTTGAAAAATTCTCTGTTATTTTTGTTCTTTTACATTAATACTACACACAATGAAATGAATTGTCATTTATAATTTTCATTAATTTATAATAAAAAAAATGTTTAAAAAAGAAAAAAGGGCATTTAGTACAATCGATCTGAAAAAAGTACAATTTTTAGTGAACGTTAGTACAATTTGTTAAGACCAATTTCCCATCCCTGGCATTAGTTCTTCTCTCTCTGTCTCTCTCTATATATATATAAATAGTGTGTGTGTATGAGTGGATGTAAGTGTGTGTATTTTGTTTCTGGTACTTCCTTTTGTGTTGACAAATGCAGTTTTTGTTCCACTCACACACACACATACACACACGCACAGTTGCATTCAAACAGTTGTACATTTTTATAAGGCGATCGTATTTGTATGATGAGAGAAGAATTTTTTTTTAATATATAGGTATTGTTGTTGTTGTTTTTTTGCAGTTAGTGAAAGCCAGAGACAGACACTGGGTGGGTATATGTATGTAGTTACTAAATGTCATTTTCATTTAAATTCATTGCAGTGTGTTTTGTGTGCTTTCAATACGATTCGTGCAATTTTAATGGTTTTAGGTTTTCTTCATCTTGTTTCCTTTTTTCTTTTTTTTTTGTGTGTGGATATTTTCCCAAATCTTTTTTACAAAATTAAATAAGAAAAAACCAAAAAAAAAAAAAAAGAAAAATATAATCTCAACATATTGTATGCATCTTAAGGAATATAAGGAGAAGTGGAGGAAAAAAGCGGGGAAAGAGAGAATAAACTTGTATTATTTGGTATTTATTTTATTTATTCCTTATTTAAATTACAACAAATGCATAAAGTCAATAGGAGAATAGTATTTTCTAAAGGTTTTATTGTTGCATTTGCATAAAATAAACAATTTCGAAAAGAGCAATTTAAAGGCAACGACTGAAGAGATTTCAAAGAAAAAAAAAAATGAAATAAATAGGAAAACTAAAAAACCGATATTATTTATTTATAATGGAATAAAATATCTAGTACGTGTAGTTTTTCTCCATTTATGTACGTATATGCATTATGGGAAAATGAATTACAATTTTCAATTTTTAATCTTGATTAAGAAAATGGAATTCTTATTTCGCAAGCCAACTGTTAAATGTTTGGATATAGGGGATGTTAAATTTTTAAATGGTTTACATAAATATGTGAATATAAACTATAAAAGATATTGCCACAATTCTTTCGAATTGACGCATGTTTAGTGTTAATACAATTGTCAACACAAGTGCTTAATTCTTTTATAGACATCAGAACTATTAGTTTACGTTTCGTTAAACGTTTTACGTGTTCAATTTTGTAAGAAAATGTTTCTCCATTTCTTTGCTTCTCTCTCCTCTAAAATATGTTTCCTTTAGTTTTTGTTGTAATTCTTTAAGAAAGCTCGATAGTTGTGCTGTTAAAGCAAAAGATTTATTTTCGTTTTCCCATACATTTTCCTATTCTTGTCTTGTATTGTTTTTTTTTAATATATAGGTATTGTTGTTGTTGTTTTTTTGCAGTTAGTGAAAGCCAGAGACAGACACTGGGTGGGTATATGTATGTAGTTACTAAATGTCATTTTCATTTAAATTCATTGCAGTGTGTTTTGTGTGCTTTCAATACGATTCGTGCAATTTTAATGGTTTTAGGTTTTCTTCATCTTGTTTTCTTTTTTCTTTTTTTTTTGTGTGTGGATATTTTCCCAAATCTTTTTTACAAAATTAAATAAGAAAAAACCAAAAAAAAAAAAAAAAGAAAAATATAATCTCAACATATTGTATGCATCTTAAGGAATATAAGGAGAATAAACTTGTATTATTTGGTATTTATTTTATTTATTCCTTATTTAAATTACAACAAATGCATAAAGTCAATAGGAGAATAGTATTTTCTAAAGGTTTTATTGTTGCATTTGCATAAAATAAACAATTTCGAAAAGAGCAATTTAAAGGCTACGGCTGAAGAGATTTCAAAGAAAAATAAATAAATAGGAAAACTAAAAAACCGATATTATTTATTTATAATGAAATAAAATATCTAGTACGTGTAGTTTTTCTCCATTTATGTACGTATGTATATGCATTATGGGAAAATGAATTACAATTTTCAATTTTTAATCTTGATTAAGAAAATGGAATTCTTATTTCGCAAGCCAACTGTTAAATGTTTGGATATAGGGGATGTTAAATTTTTAAATGGTTTACATAAATATGTGAATATAAACTATAAAAGATATTGCCACAATTCTTTCGAATTGACGCATGTTTAGTGTTAATACAATTGTCAACACAAGTGCTTAATTCTTTTATAGACATCAGAACTATTAGTTTACGTTTCGTTAAACGTTTTACGTGTTCAATTTTGTAAGAAAATGTTTCTCCATTTCTTTGCTTCTCTCTCCTCTAAAATATGTTTCCTTTAGTTTTTGTTGTAATTCTTTAAGAAAGCTCGATAGTTGTGCTGTTAAAGCAAAAGATTTATTTTCGTTTTCCCATACATTTTCCTATTCTTGTCTTGTCTTGTCTTTTCTTATTCTATCTGTTTATGTGTCCTTATTTAGATTTGCTTTAACATTTTGCCACAGTACTAGTCTGTCTGTCTGTCTGTCTGATTATTTGTTTAATAAAAACTAAAGAAAACATCAATAATAGTAAAAATAACTATGGAAATAGTAACAATAACAACAACAACAGCAAAATAAAAATAAAATATGCAATAAATTTGCATTACTAAACAATATAAACATTAAACACATACATACATACATACATTGAAACAAACGAACGAACGACAACATTTAAATTCATTTGGCATTGTCATGCATTTGCATGCAACCCGTGCAAAGAGAGAGAGAGAGAAAGAGAGGCCACCCTCATCAACTTATTTTCATTTGTATTGCACATTGAGTGAGTACTGGTGGTGTGGTAGTAAATTTTCTATACAAAATAACTGCAAATATTTAAAATATGTTTATTGAATTACTGTTACTATTACACCAATACGTACGTATGTATGTATGTATGTATGTATGTATGCAAGTACTGCTATTGCTGTTGCTGTACGTGGTTTATTCATTATTGAGTGCATTTTTAAATTGTGGTTTAATTCGGTTGGAAAAATTAGATTTCCTTCTCACAATAGTTTATCAATTTGCCAGTGTAGTGTGTGACTTATCGTGACACATCGTTGATTTGTTGTATTGATAATAAATTTCATTAATACAACGAACGAAATGTTCATGTTATTTGCGTCATTCATTTTCCATTCAGTTACATCATAAGTCAAAGTATTCACGGTTTTGGTTAAATTTTTAAACTAAAACTTGTTGCAACCTCAATGGAGTTCAATAGTCTTTGTGATTTCGGCATTCCAGTTGTAAAGTTTAGCGATTAGCATTCATCCTTTTACATACTAACTTTTCAAATTCACAGTACCTCATGGACGTGATGTGAGAAGCTAACTGACTAAAAGAGCTATACATCTGTATTTACTAATTAGGCAGCAAGTATGTACATAAGTAATATGCTATGTCTGTACATATGTACATACAGTTTGTCAAAAAAATCTTTGCACAGACCAAAAAAATGTAAAATTTGATCTTCATTCAAGAATTTCAACAACAAATTCTTGATATATTTTTTTATTTTTGAACACATTCTATAACTGTACTTGTTTACGACCATAAGGCATCAATAGTTTCCTAATAGTAATACACATTACAATAATAACAACAACAAAAGAAGTTTACTCAATCTAAGAAGTGTCAAAAAAATCTTTGCATTTTGAATGAAGATAATAAAAAAGTTTTAAAAATATGCCGTTATTTCCCAAAAATGTTGCGCATTTTGGGTTTTTTACAAATGAGATGAAATGTGAAAGTGGTAAATAACGTTTTAGTAACGAAGGAATCATTTTTATGTAACAAGTGCCTTAATTTTTGAATACAAAAAATGTCAGGGAAACGAGTTTCAGAAAATATTATACAATTGGGCTATTTCAACTACTACAAAGGAAAATCTGCCAAGGAAATCGTAGTTATGTTCTCCCTAAACATCAGGACTGTATATAATTTTATATCCCGTGCTGAAAAAGAAGTAGGACTAGATTTAAAGGAATCTACAGACAGTCCAAAAAAGATGACGCAGCGAGTTGAGAGAAAAATTATTAGAACCGTGTATGATAGACCGCAATCCAGTGCAAGATGATTTGCTCTTCAAGTTTAAAAAGTCTTTGGGTTACGTGTTTTCCAAGAAACCATTGGAAATGATCTTCAAAAACACAAATATTCTTCAAGAATGACTAGGAAAAAACTCTTGCTGTCAACACAAAATGTCGAAAAGAGATTAAGATTTGCCACCGAATACATTTCACTTCCTCCGGACTACTGGGACGATGTTATTTTCTCAAATGAGACGAAAATAATGCTTTATTATCATAACGGACCGCAAAGAGTTTGGCGTAAGCCTCTGAAAGCACTAGAAAATAAAAATCTTATTCCTACAGTAAAGTTTGGAAAACTGTCTGTAATGGTATTCGGGTATATATCCAGCAAGGGAGCTGGTGTTTGGATGAAATAATGACTAAGAAAGTACATCTTGATATATTATAAAATGAACTGGCCGCCAGCTTCAGCATATTACTTATTGACCCGGTTAATCCGAATAAATTTAATCAGAAGTACTATCAAGATAATGATCCTTAAAATAAATCTTATTTATGCAACTCCAGGTTACTTTACAACTCCACCAAAGTTATTGATACTCTTGCCCAAAGTCCTGATATTAACCCTATCGAAAATTTGTGGGTTCATCTAAAGAAAAAAGTAGGAAAAAGATCGCCCACAACAAAAAACACGATTTGGTAAAGTTCACCAAAGAGGAGTGGGAAAAAATACCATTAGAATATGACATTCCAAAGATTATTCAATCCATGAGAAGGGGTCGGCAAGCTTTAATTGAAGGTGAACCCACAAAATATTAGCACTATAAATTTAAAAAAATTGCATAAATCTTAATATTTTATCAAGTGTGCAAACATTTTTTTGACAGCAGTAAAATTGGATTGTTTTTGTTTTTTTAATATTTTACATTAGAATATTGTCATTGTTATAAAATTTTTTTTAATTATTATATTAACAAAACATATGTTTATAAAATCCTGTTTGAAAAAATTTAAAATTTTTATTATTTATATTGGAAATCAATGATTTTTTCTAAGTTTTCTTAATTTTTCTCTATGTGCAAAGATTTTTTTTGACAAACTGTATATCGAGTCCTTTCAAACAAAGTGTGTGTGTGTGAACAATTGTTTTGTCCATCCTATATGTATGATTTTCATAATGAAGACTTTTAATCCTGAAATTTTACATTCAATCTCTTGTTTGTTGTTGTTGTTTACTGCTATAATAATGTTTAAGGCCGGCTGAAAAACATGCTGTTTTCATTGTAATTATATTTGCATAATGCCATTGCCATTTAAATTTTTAGTTAAAATTGCAAAAATATTTTATTTTTCTTTCCCTTTTATGTACTTACTTTTTAACTCAAATTTTTGAATTAGCTCTCTCTCTCTTTCTCTCGCTTTCTCCTTTCTTTCTATGTTTTGATTATTTGTGTAAATTTTTGTTGACTTAACGCTGCGTTTTAGTTAAAGTTAGTAAATATTCTTCAATTTTTGTTTTCTTGTTAGTTAAAATAGTCGTATGTATGAGGTGGGGGGGGGGGGATAATGATGTTTAAATATTTATTTTAAATAACTTTTAATTTGTTATGCAAATTCGTCTATCTATCTATCCATCTATCTTGGTAAAGTTAAATTTATAACCATCAACTCGCATGGTATTGTGTGAGGAAAGAGGGGCAAAAGAAAATGAGACAATATAACTTATAAAGTCATCCGAACTTTTGTTTTATTATTCACTTTTATTTTCCAAAATTCAAAATAAATTTATTTTTGTTAGAATTAGAAAGAAAAAAAACCAAAAAAAAACCAATAAAAAACACGAAATATTTGTTTTAGAATTTTTATTATTTTGTAAAGGGGTGAAAGGGGTGATTTTACAGTAGTGGCCTTATAAATAGCACATGCATCCTTACGAATTTTTTCCAGTAACAAGTAAGCAGTGGACTTCAATATAAGAATTAACCAATAACACTGGAACTTTGCATCATTGCTTGGTCACGTAGAGGTGGACAAAATCATAACTTTTTTTAGTATTTTATGTAGACAGTCCATTTCTTTAATAACCGATTATAAATTTACAGGAAGAGTTTCAAGAAGTTTTTTTGTTCAACTTCGGTCTCAAGATCGTTCCATGGATTAGATTGGAAGCAGAACGATATGCTGATCAATATATATGTAATACCAACTTAAAAACTCATTGAATAGGTATGCTAATTACAAGACCAGTACTGTATGCATGTAGCTTCTGTGGGTAAGAGGAGGTCTTATGAATTTACAAAATATTTGTATTCGTATACGAATTTAGATTTACAATACATACTCACTCGTATGTACATATATTTGATTGCATAGAAAATTTCAATTTAAATTTATTTATAAATTTATTTGTTTCGTATCTTACGTTTATTTTTCTATCGATTGGGCAAATAAAAAAAGCCACATTCCTATTCTATTTGTATTTGTATCTCTCTCACTATATAAGTATGTATGTACGTATGTACGTATGTATATAGTATATGCATTTGTATCTTTGTAAAACAATTTTTTATTGTACTATGTATATGTACAGATAATTTCTTTATTCTACTTTTTATTTTTCAATTTTGTATTTCACGTTTTATTTGTTTTCTTTCTTTTTGTTTTTGTATTTTTAGAACGGTAGATCGTTTGTGGTCGATTACTGAAGATTTGAATATTTTATACAAAGAGAATTGGACACGTTTGGCTGCTCAGGAAGTGCAACATTTTCAGGTTAGTTTTTCACTTTCGCATTCGCATTCGCATTCACATTCACATTCACATACTCATGCATTCTATACCTGCATCATTCAATCACATTGGTATTGTACGTGATATTGATGATTTTTATTTCCGTTTGCCATGCTTTTAAAATTGAATTTATATTCTGTTTTTGTTATACTAGCGATACAGAGTTTTATTTTCATCACAACTACTATCACTACAACTATTTTTATTTGTGTTTGTGTTCTTTTTTTTGTTGTTCTCTTTTAGGATACTTTATTACGTTCAGTGCGTCAATCAAAAATTCATCAGCCAGGAGTTCAAATGAATCCGCCCACACATAAATGGACTTATGCCTCAGCATTTTTATATTCACTGACTCTAATAACAACAATAGGTAAGTCTACCCCACCCCATTCAATTTTTCGTCATTATTATTCCATTTCAATTCAACATTTTTCCTCTCCTAAATCATGTATGAAATTGAATTCTCAGACAGACAAGTTGTTTTTTCTTACACATGTCTGACCACAATACAATTCAGGTGTAGAAGGAAGACAAACTTTAAGTAGAATTTTCAATGATTAATTCATAGAGGAGAGAGGGTCGAAAATGTCAAATTATTTAATGATGGCTATCAATAAATCTTTTGTCTGCCATTAAAACTTTGCTCTTCCAACCAAATAATAAACGTGGTTTGCTTGCAAAAAATATTATTTTCTTGTTCTCTTGCATTTTTTGTTTCTTCTTAAATCGCATGTGGCATTTTTATTGCCTCCATCTTCCTCTGTTTCAAAAATATGTATTGAATTTGTTTTTTTTTGTTTTTTTCAAAATATTTTCACATTATTTTTTAAGAAAACGTGACGGCTTAAGAAACATTATTTCCTTTAGAGAGAGAGAAAAAAAACATCAATAATTGCCACTCGCAAATACATGGGCATGAGGTGGTGTATATATTGCTTCCTGAAATTTCTATATTACAGTTTGGCTGTAATGTCCCTAACTGTCGTCTTCTCTATTTGTATGTAGTTTCCGATTAGTGTCCTACAGATGTGTTCTATCCAAAGCTTATTTATATTTAGATTTTAGTCTCTAAGAGGATGTATATCGCATGTAGTAACACAGAACGCCTCATTACTGAATTTTTTTGCATGTATGGGCAAGCAGAGGACTAACCCACCTCAGTCATTCAGTCGCATACATATCTGCCGCACACTGGCGATTCCTTCTGGACACTGTCCTTCTGGTAGACATGCTGAAAGTTTTGGCGTTTCAATAAATGACCTCTGCAGCAGCTGTGGGTCCGACGTTCTGTTTCAGTGTCCAGTTCATGTCAAAAAGTGACGGAGGATTTTGACCTAACTTCTCTAATCCTACTCTCTTAAATAAAAATTGATGCAATAGCAAAATTTATTTTGGACTCGAGTTTCGTTTTCTATAAGGATCTAGTTCTTACGAAGACATTTTCAGTTAGTATAAATGCAAAGATATAGCGTTATTGCATTAGATTTTCTTCCAAAGCTTTTGATTTTTCTTTTTAAAGTTAAACTTAAGAATTCTTTGTCAATAATTATGTTGAGAATAATGACTTGGCATTTGCTTTGCATTTTCTCTTCTTAACTACTCTAAAAAAGAGAGCACATGACTTAAGTACAACAATTTATTAGAATTACCTTTGAATTCCCCAAAAAAAAAGTATTTTTTTTTTCTTTTTGCATAACTTTTCTTAAATGATTTGCTTGTAGCTCATGCTACACAAACGTAGCATTTGAAGTACGTAAATTAATGACTTTTCAAGTCATTTTTGCTTTTGGCAAAATGATGCCAAACGAGTGCACCTGAAAAAGAAGAAACATTTTTCAAAAATCAATAATTTTTTATTGCTCTTGAGATGAGATCTCTTTCTTTTTTTTTTTGCTTTGTTTTTAACACCTTCTTGCTTAATCGACTGTTGAAAATGTTTTCAATGTTTACTAGCAAATGCCACAATTATGTACCAACATTTTACGCTATTGCAACATGATGAGACTTGTGCAACTTGTGCACCCAACCATTCGTAGAAAGAGTAAAAAGCACACTTAATCTATATTCAATAAATTATCATTTCCATGTATTTTGGATAGACGACAGTAGTGTGTGTGTGTGTGCTTTGCTGTGGGTGGTTGCTTGGGCTGCTGTACATCAAATCTATTGTGGTTGCTTGCCTGTCTTGCTTGCCTGGAACTCACGATAATGTGGTGATAAATTATGTGAGTGTATGAATATATTTCTCTTCTTCTTTTTTTTGGAGGGGAAGTAAATTCGCAATTACTAATGCATGAGTTTTGAATGAGAAATGGAATATAAAATGCTTTTCTGTTACTGTTACTGTCATTAACAAAGATTAGAAATCAAATACTAATAATAACAAATCGTTCTGCATTTATTAGAGGTCATTTGCAATTTGCAAAAGTTGTTTGTTTCCAAAAACTAATCACTAGATGTCAGTCATAAAATAAAATCCAATTGAATGGAAATTTTATTCACATTAATTGTTATAAATGACAGTTTTAGCTTTTAATTGAAAGTTGCCGGAATTAAATTCTTAAAAAAAAAAAAAAAATTCAGCCAACCATAATGGCTAATAATTTTATTTTCCAGTCTTGACTATTTAAACATTTGATTTAATAATAGCCAGTCGGCCAGCGTACAATAATGGGCGTTATTCAAACAGGCCACAGAGTTTTATTTTTAGTTGGTGTGACATTTAAATTGTAATGGATTTGACAGCTTCTGTCTCTATGTATGTATGTATATATTTACTTATAAGATACTCAATTTGTCAATTATATGTTATTCATCCCCATTCCTCCTCAAACTCACTCTCAATAAAAGCAGAAGATGGATTACTAAGTATTTTATAAAGAATGATTGTGATATGTTGACTGTGTCTGTTGTAATATTATAAAGTGTGGAAATTAATTTTATTCCGATAACGATACGATATTTATTTGCTTAAACTGTTCAAATTCAATCAATTCAAATAATTTTTACTGAAAATAAATTAGAAAATGGATTTCACAGGACATTTCTTTTTACTCCTTAAAACACCAAAACAAATAACTCAGGTCAGACTTAATTTTCTAAATGATAAAAGTAACTGTGATTGGCCGTATCGTAATGTATTGCCAAGTACGACAAAAAAAGTCGGTAATCAAATCCATACTGCTTCAAAATAAGGGAAATTGTAAATAAGAAAATATCAGCAAACAAAGCATGTGGGCAGTTTTATATCTAATATGGTGTTATCACAGTTAACAGAAACAATAACAAATTAATGACTGAGTACTCTAGAATGTGTCATTTGCAGCATAGAGTTGTGTTTGTCAGCGATTTCCTCTCGAATGCTTTTGAATAGACCTCGCCATCGTAGTAAAGGAAATCTATTTAAGATGTGGTTGTTAATCGCATAAGGCACTATTGACTGAATTCATTAGGTTTAGTAAGGTGAAGAAATCCCCTTAGAGGAAGAGGAAGATTGTGATACCACAATCAATTTTACCCAAGGAACAAACATTTCCTAAAGGAAACCATCGCTAACACAAAATAAATCTTGCTATTGCCTCAATCTATTTATTAGAGTGTTCATTCAAAGATGTCAGAAATAATTCTTCGATTCTTTATGGCAGGAGCACTCCTTCCTACTACTGAGACGTATAGCTCCTGCCTAGTCTTTTGGCATGTCTACCAAAAGGACAGTAACCCGTTGGAATCGCTATTGTGCTATGGATGAATGGCAAAGTATGTCGGTCATCTTCCTGTTTTCTGTCCATACGAGTCCAGCAGAGTCTAGCAATATTGCATGTACACATCTGCAGTCAACGAGATTAAGCTTCCGTGTAAAACTGATAAATAATTTCCTAATGAACCGAGTCAATCGTAATACCTGGTAAGCTTGTCGGCAATTCCGAAACCCATATAAGGGTTACCTTTAAATCATTCAAAATTTCTTTGCGAAACCCTCGACATTCATGGGCAAAGACGGGCGATGAAACTACGTTCGTTAGGGACTTAATCTTAACCTAGCTGTCCGAGTAAATCAATATTTTTACAGGGAAAATTTTCCCACTCAATAAGCATTGCACCAAACGTATGTAGTTGTCCTTTTGCCTACATAGTTAACTATAGATTTTCATTCTATGTATCTAATATGTGGAACATAATTTTTGAAATCTAAGACACTTTAACTAAGTTTTTCTTTGAGTGTGTAACGCATTTTTATTTTATGTTACATTCCAATAGATTTGATTTCTCTGTCTCTGTAGTCTGTCTGTGCAACTGTATATGGAAATAATAAAATAAAGTTTGGCTTCTAAAGTCTTTAAATGAAATGATAAATGTTTCATACACTTTAACTTGACATAAAAAAAAAATCCAGTATAATAATCCACAGAGGATGAAAGAATACGTACGTACGTACGTATATTTTGTACGCACAGAAATAAAATGTAATAAAAATAAAGGAAATGTTTGTGAATGTTTGTCTGTGACATGTTAAAGATAATTTTGTTTGTTTTGTTTTCTTTGGGTTTTTTTTCGATTTCAATTTATATTATAAACCATAAGAGGGTTTTTAACATTGACACAAAATCCTATTGTTTTTGTCAGAAATGAACAATAAAATGAAACAAATAAAATGAGAATAAAAATAATTGTCAATGCCTTAACAGTAGTAACAATAACAACAACAATAACAACAACATATCATACAATAATATAATAACAATTTAACGATTTCATTTAATTTAATTAGTTTAGATTTAATGCTTTTTGGTGGGTCTATCATTTTTTTTTTTGTTTGTTACTCTTTGTTTTTTGTTCTTTCCTTCTATCATTTTTCGGTCTATTACAAATTAATTACTTTATTTTAATGATTTTCTTTTTCTTCTCTCTCGCACACATTTTTAATTTCATTTTGTCAATTAAAAACTATTGTCAATACCACACATACATAATACGTACATATCTACATAGAAAAGAGCAATTACAACAGCAGCAAAAAAAAAGTAAAAAAAATCAAGAAAAAATAGATACAAAACAGAAGTAACATTTTGTAAATTAATTGTTTTATTAATAAATTGTTTATTATTGTGGCATATACATCCATACATAAATGCTCATTGTAATGAATTATAAGAGGAAATAATTAATATCACTCATACGCATAATATTTACGAAACGGAATTAATATGTCACACAAATACACAAAAACATTCACATTAAGAGTCATTGTGCTAAACTCAAAAGCGGAAGTGGTGACAAGCTGAGAGAGAAAGATGTCCTGTTTTATTTCATACTTTAATAGTTTAAGAGTACATGAGAGATGAAGTATAACAGACAGCGTTGTCAACTATAAATTTTCAAAAAGCACCAAACTCGGTAAAAAAAACGCGCAATTTTGGCAAAAAAGCACTAAAACATTATAATATTTTTTTTTTTAATTTTATCACCATTTTATATAATAATCAGTAAAAAAAATTACAAACCAAAATTAATATCATATATATTATTTCTAAAGCACTTTTTTTGTCGGTTGCAAATATCTCCCATACCACCGCATCAAATTTAATGAATGATATCTCATTTTAAAGCTTATATCTAACACTAATGGCAAAAAATAATTAGAAATTGAAAAATTAATATTTTCATTGATAAAAATTATATTTTATATAGAACTGCATAATAATACTGTTGTCATTGTGATTACATGTTTTTGTTCAAGTGTGCTAATATAGGGTCGCTTAATAGTAATGCAGTTCTACATAATATAGTATGTATTAAAATCCATTCTGGCAATACCGCTATTTACTATAATATTTACTATACTATTGACTAGACTAAAAATTAGCCCAAAAATTAGTCTAGTCTATAGTCTAATCTATAGACTTTTAGAATAGTTTATTGACTAATTTTAAGTCTAGTCCATAAAAATTTAGTCTTTTTAATTTTTGATTTGGTGTCACTGACATAAAAGAAAAGCACTAAAAAGCACTAAAAAAGCACTAAAAAAAGCACTAGGCACTAACTCGAAAATTTTCCGCGTCGAAAGTTTTAAAAAGCACTAAAAACAGTGCTAAAAGCACTGAGTTGACAACCCTGATAACAGATCCTACCGTAACACAATATTAATTTCGAATAAAGAGAAAGACAGAGAGAGAGAGAGAGAGAGAGAGAGAGAGTGAGAGACAGAGAGAGAGAGAAAACTAAGATACTGCCATATTTGAAGGTGGTGATATTATATAACAAAACCTATGAGCACTGTACGGCTTAAATTAAGGATAATTAAGGTTAATTAAGGATTTTTAAAGATAAATTTATTTAAACATATGAATCCACTTTATATTTTAAAGAGAATATTTGATTTTCAATTATGATGAAGTTCTGTCCATGATTTAAGCAAAAATCGAAGTGAAAACTACTGGCCTCAAGCTCTCAAAATTTCAGCGCATTCGCTTAAATTCTGGCCGCTAGGTCTAACAAAAAAAAAATGATTTCGTGGCGCACACTTAGATGCGTTGTACTTTTTTGAGTCATCATCCTTTGAGTTTTTGAACGCAGAAAGAAACGTATTCGTATTCCTAACCACAGTTAACATTTATTATTGTTTTCTTGTACCTTATCTATTATGGCTTACCCTGCTTCCCATTTGGGATGGCAAGAACGTAATGAATAATATTTATGGTTGGTATGTCTACAGAAATAATTTCATTATAAAAACGCGTTGCAGACAATGTAAGGAAAGAAGCCTTAAATGTTGTTTTAGACAAAATTTATTGTTATCTATTACTAAGAGGGAATCTCAAAAAAAGAAAGAAAAAACAATTTTTATATGATTTTAACCTAGATAAAAAAGGAAAACAATCCTAAAAAAAAAACATTTTCGCCTAAATAAAATGAAAATACAATGTGAACCAATAATTTACGCTTAAAAGGGACTCCCTCCCTTCTTATTCCATCGGCTTTGGTAATAATGCCATGACATAATAAATTTTAAAAAAAGCATGTAAATAGGTTTGTTTGTTTGTTTGTAAGAGACGATATAATATAAATAAATTTAGCAGACTGGCACTCACATATACATACATACGAGTACATACATACATATAGGTATACTTATATGCATACATACATAGATATGCACATACATACATATATTTATTGATATTTAAAACAATATTTATGACAATTGAAAAGCCATATAAAATGGTGAAGGTTAAAAGTTTATCAACAGCCATTATGTTATGTTACAAAAAAAAAAAAAATAACATAAAAACAACCAAAGGGAGACAGACAGAAGAAGATCCAGCAAACATTTGAATTGTATTTCGTAAATCATTGTAAGTTATATTATGGTTTTTTAACGATTTTCTTTGGTTTTTATGGCAAGACAGCTTTATTTTCATTTAATTTTCTTGCAATAGAACGTAGTGAACTGTTTATCAAAACGGATTTTCCCGTCATTAATACCTACGTAAACATTTCGCGTTGCATACTCCTCCTCTACCCATGTGAGTATTTGTCGTAGTCGTGTGTGTACTCCTTCATTTGAGTACATACATACATACATTTCGAGTTAAAAGTAAACAATTTTTTATACAAATATATTCATTTTGTTGTTGTTGTTGTCGTTGTTCCTTATTTAAATACAACAAACAAATATTTATTTAAATGAAAATGTCTAGAGATTTTCTACAGCATTTTGTAGAGTTCTTTGCTTTCATTACCATTGTAAGTTAAGGTGGTAAAACGAACGAAAATAAAATAACGTTACGAAATGACAGAAAAACAATACATTTTTACATACTCATACTCATACTCTTTGGCAGACAGACGTAAGCAAGTGTTGATAATGGCAACACAAACAACCATTATAGGTGTGTGCGTGTGACACAAAGTAACACGTTAGTATGAATATTGTCAGTCAGTCATTTGTAAATGTTATTTCCCAACATGTTCCTGCCACATTTTCTAAACACTGATTTTACATGTACACGTACTCTGTCTCTTGTACACTCTCTCTCTTTCTATTTCTCTCATCACTCTCTCAACACTTACAAACCGGATGTCAAGTATGTTGTGTTGTGTGCGTGATTTTGATAAAAAATTTTTGTTTTCTGTCGTTGCCGTTGTCGTTGTCGTTGTCGTGTTGATTGTGTTTGTTTTTCATAAATTTCATTCATGTCTTGTGATTATTAACAAATGTTGCCTGCCTGCCTGCCTGCCTATGCCAGCCAGCAGCCGTAACAGTAAAGACATCGTTGTCGTCATTATTATTATTTTTATTATTAAAATTGTCATTGTCATTATAAAGATCATTATTTTCATTATCATTTATTATTATTTCTATTACTTTTTATTATTAATAATCCCATCCAATCCAATTCAATTCAATCCCATACAATTCTTATACAATTCGTGGCAAAGAAGCCATCATACATACACGTTGGAATTGGTTTCATTAATGCACTGGCATTGCTTGGGTAAAATAGTTGTAAATTTAAATTTACATGTAACTTTAATGTAAATATCATATCATATGTACATACATTAACGTATTTTATAGAGAAATTACAGCACATGATAGTTGATTAGAAACAATGTACATAAAAAGAAATTCAAAATTTTGGCACGTAGATTCCCTTTGGCGATACGTTTGAATTAATATTGTATTCTACTTTGCGGTAGCAAATTTGTCTGTAAGACTTTCTATGTAATAATACTTGAGACTAATCGATTAACGGATCAAATAAAGAAATGATGCATGATGAAATAAAAGAGATTTTAAAACCTCCAGTCTAGAAATCTCCGCAGTTTAGTAGGCTTAGCAGACGTAAGGCCACGCTTCAAATATCTGCAAAGAAACGAAATATGAAAAATAATTCTTCGGCGACTTTCTCTCAGTAGAGTTTAAACTGCAAGTACCAGTTGATGGGAGAAACTATGTCGTAATCCGGACTGTCCAAGTTTTCTATTTAGCAATTGCTTGTTTCTAATATTTCGACCATCTCTGCTGGTACATACTACTTGTTCATAGGCGTGCATATTAGAGAATCTCGAAGAGCAAAAACCATCATTATAGAAATGTATGTTCGAGATTTACAAATTAACACAACAAACTTGGTTAAATTTATTTACATTACATACACATACACATACACAATTATAATATATTTATACAGTGTTTGTATGCCTGTACAAACGTATAAAGTCATGATTCGAAATTAGTATGCGTAGGTTGTGTCTTAAGTCAATTACAAAAAAAAAAAAAAAGAAAGAAATAAAAATAATACAAATTAGTTAATTTTAATAGAACATAATAAAAAAAAAAAATTGGAAGAAAATAAAATAAAATAAAATTGCTTTCAAGCTTACTAGCAAATCTATTTACATTTCTAGTTAATGTAAATGTTTCAACTACAATGCACAATTAAACTGAAGCCTCTAAGTCCTTAACAAACATACCCATTGTGCATTTGTTAGTCTTTTGCAAAGTATCGTTACGTTTATTGATAAATTTATATTGAGCCAACGTTATTAAGTTGGTAAGGTTGTTAAGCTTAACAAGACTAGTGTCGGACAGTTGAGGAGGAGGAGGTTTTTTTTTTTGTTGTTAATGTTGGTGTTAAAATTGCTGTTCAATGTGAATGGCCGCACCTACAGTTTTGGACATTTAAGTCATAGCTATGGACTGAAAGCATACAAATGGTATTTTTGATCTTAACCATACACAATATATACATAAGTATGTTTGTATGTGTGTAATGAGCTAATATGCAAGTATTAGTTTATATTGAAAATATTGGTAACAATGTTTGCTGCTTGGCTTGGATTGGCTTCGTTTGGTTTGGTTTGGTTTACCATGGCCCAAAGTGCTTATTAAACATTGTTAATGTGTTTATAGGTTATGCTTGCTTTTAAATGCTTTTCGAAAACCCCAAAAGGATATGGCCAATTTCCATATACAATTTATCAATAACTTTACACATGTGTTTGAATGTATGTATATATGTATGTATGTGCGTACATGCACATGTATGTCTGTAAAATTGTTCTTCTCATATTGCTTAATTTTTAAATAAGCATTTATACGATGATGATGATAATAATATGCAAATTACATCGATACACAGAATATTCTTCCTTTCACACACTATTACAATACAATACAATATAAATGCAATTAAATGGGATATTTTACTAACGAAAAATAAGATTTAAAAGCAATATCCTTAAGAATGTGTTGGTTGTTTACAAATAAAGTTAAGTTTATGTTTACAAAAAAAAAGTTATGAAAACTTAAGTTTGTTAAAGTTTTTCTTTTAAAAAAATATTTCAAAAAGTCCACTCAAGTTGTCGTAATACAAAGAGAATTGAAAGAAACACAAACTTGTCATACCAGATAAATACATAAAGATATGCAGACACAGTTCTAGATTATTTGTTTTTTTTTTTTGAAGAAATCAAGACAGAAAGTAACATTAAACAAAGATATTTTGAAAGAAAATATGACATTGGAAAAATATATTATAAAAATATCCCTAAATAAAGTAAAACAGCAAGATAAGTCTCCATTAAAATTATTGTGTAGTATTTAGGGAAATATTAGCTTTAAAAAATTTAAAAACTCATTGTATTAACTAATTGAATACTAATTTTGAACAGAACTTAACTTCCTTCAGTCCATTCTTCTGAGAAAAATTATCTCGAGTCTAGTATTCATCCCCAAAATATTGGGATCTCGAGTTTGTAAAACCTCCTTAAAAGTGAAATTTCCTAGCTCAAAAGCAAAACTGGTCATCGAAGCCTTTATATTCAATAGGCTTCTGAGGGTTGGTCATTTTCCATCTATTTGGAAGAGTTCGTTCATAATTCCTTTGCACAAGTCGGGTAATAAATCTAATATTTCCAATTACAGGGGTATTGCCAAGCTAAGTGCTATTCCCAAGTTGATGGAGAAACTAGTGACGGATTATCTCTTTTTTAATACAAGATCTTTAATATCTCCTTTCCAGCATGGTTTTTTGAAAGGCAGGTCGACTGTCACAAATCTTCTTGAATTTACTACACATGTTTTCAGGGGCTTTCTTGTCGGACTGATGTAATTTATACTGATTTCAGTAAAGCTTTTGATAGGGTTGATCATAGTATTTTGCTTCTTAAACTTTCACTAATCGGTATTCCTGATATTATTCTTCGTTGGCTAGACTCTTACCTCTCCCTTAGGACTCAGAGGGTATTGTTTAGGAATGTATTGTCTAAGACTGTATGTGTTACTTCTGGTGTTCCGCAGGGTAGCCATTTGGGTCCTTTACTGTTTTTATTGTTTCTGAATGATCTTCCTTCTGCTCTTTCTGATTGTAATATTCTGATGTATGCTGATGACGTTTAATTATTTTATACTTTTGATGATGATCATGGCCAGGCTGTTCTTCAGCGAAATATTGATTTGTTTGTTACTTGCTGCAGGATAAATTTAATGGATCTTAATTTGAAAAAATGTAAATGCATGGTTTTCTCTCGCCTTGGTGTAATCTCGTCCACTTATATGATTAATTCTTGCCCTTTGGAAGCTGTGCCTTCATATCTTGATTTAGGAGTATTATTGGATATTAAATTGTCTTTTATTGATCATATTAGTTTGATGATTGGCAAGGCTCGAGCTGTTCTTGGTTTTGTGAAAAGATGGGCTAGGGAATTCATTGATCCTTATATAACAAAACTACTGTAAATTTCACTTGTTAGGCCTATTTTGGAGCACGCGTCTGTTATTTGGAATCCATACTATCGTTGTCATAGTGATTCAATCGAGTCTGTGCAGAGGCAGTTTTTATTATTCTGTTTACGTGGCTTAGGATGGGATTATGCCAATGGGCTTCCGTCGTATGAGGATAGATTAGCTTTGGTAAAACTTCCAACTCTGGAACGTAGAAGGTCTGTTTTAGGTGTTTGTTTTATTTTTAATCTGGTTAAAGGTGATATCGACTCTGAGTTTTTGCTTTCTAACCTGAATTTCAGCATTCCTGCAAGATTTACACGGCACTATCGTCCTCTTTCCTTAGATGTTTATAGATCGAATTATGCATGTCATTTTCCTTTTCGGAGATTATGTAATGATTTTAATTCGCATTATAATTCTATAGATTTTAATTGTAGTGTTTGTAACATAAAACGTAGCTTGTATTCTCGCAGTAATTTATAAATTATCGTATAAAAACGTATTTTTGTTTTAGTCTTAGATAGTTCTGTTTTTTTTTTTTTTTTTTGTTACCTTGTTCAGCTTGTGATTAAGTTCTGTAGCTGTTTTTTATGTTCTAGTTGCCATAGCTTTTCCCTTTCCCGCTACAGTCCGGACTGTGGTGTGTACGTGTCCCTACGGAATGGGGACGAGCCCTCCGCGGTCGGGTGAGGGTGGGTTAGTGTGTGGCCGGGGACGTTCGAAACATAAAAAGAATTATAATAGAATTCTAATAACACGGATTGGCCATTATAGCTCTTTAGTCACGACTACGACATAGTTTTTTACACCACCCATGTTGTGTGTGTTAATTTCATGAATAAATGGCGTGACCTACAGATCTTTCGAGAGACTTTTCTTGGCAATTATATTTACTTTCAGAGTTTTTGCTAGAACTCTAGGGAAATTTGAATTCATATTTGATTTACAGGCCTACGAGACTACGATCACTTCTATTTTAATACTCTGTTTGATTTTTTGTTTTTCTTTAAAATATTTAAACATTTTGAAAATGTATTTTATTTTTATACAGGCTTTAAAATGCAACAATTTCTTGGTATTTATAAATAAAATGTACTCAAATAATAATTGTTTTTAAAACAGTATCGAAAATAAATACATTCCACAGGCCAGTTAACATGGCGACGAGACAATATCTATAATACTCGTAGGTATGTACAGTGACAAAATAATTGGCCATTTGAAAAAATAAAAATAAAATCAACAGCAAAAAAGTCAACAACAAACGTTTATTTATACAAATAACAAATAACACACCATTAAATAAATAAATTAATATTTTAATCGAATGTATATACCGTACAAATCCAATTGAATAAATTAAAATAAAAATAAAAACAGAATCAGAAACAGAAAAAACATTTAAAAAATATTGCTGAAACTAAAATAAACTTTAAAATCCATAAAAATTAAAAAAAACAATAATGAAAACGAACAACAAAATACAGAAGAATATCACACTGAAATTGATTTATTAAAAGACAAATACAAAATATTTTAATTGTGCAACATCCACAAACAGGTAGCCGAGGTAGTAGTAGTAGTATCTAGTAGTTGGCAATTCCAAAAAATACCATTTAAATATAAATAACTGCCATTGTATCACAACTAAAGGAATGAAATATTTAATAATAATAATAATAATAAAATAAAAACATACGTAAATAATTCAAAACTGTTCATAAATTTACTGATAAATTGTTTTGAATTTTATTTTATTTTCTGATTCCGCTTTAGCAGTCACAAATTCAGTCTCTGCATAATTCATTTGAATTCAATTAAAATTCTTCGTTTAATATAAATTTTTATTTCATGACAAATCACATGAATACGAACGAGTACATATTATTATTATTATGCCAGGGTTTAATATATCTACATACCCCATATGGCCATTCATATGTATTCCATATGAATGGATTTGACATGTACAAATACAACATAAGAAGACAACATGTTAAAAGTTTTAAACACAACAAGAAAAATAAAAACAATAATTATTGTGTATACATATAATGAAAAAATAATCTTATTTACTTAAACAAACAATGAGTATCTCTCAAAGACCGAGAGAGACAGATAAAGAAACGCATATGTTTTCAACAATTGTTAATATTTAAATTGCAGACGCACCCATACGCCCACACCTATGCACACATACACACATACCATAATTCATAAAATTTAAAATACAAAAATAACCAAAAATATTTAATAATTCATTGTAAAAATATTTGAATTAAATTTCTATATTAATTAAAAATAATAATTAAGTAACGAGAACCGTGTATGATGATTAACATTACATACATACATACAGTTTGTCAAAAAAATCTTTGCACATAGAGAAAAATTAAGAAAACTTAGAAAAATTCATTGATTTCTAATATAAATAATCAAAATTTTAAATTTTTTCAAACAGGATTTTATAAACACATGTTTTGTTAATATAATGAATAAAAAATTTTTAGAACAATGAAAATATTCTAATGTAAAATATTAAAAAACAAAAACAATTCAGTTTTACTGCTGTCAAAAAAATGTTTGCACACTTGGTAAAATATTAAGACATACGCCTATGTTCTGGAAAACGCAGCGTTTTCAAATCGCTTACGGTTTAAAAAACGCAAAACGCATGATAACCTGTTCTGAAAACGAAGCGATTTGCTGGCGTTTTGCATCTTTCGAAGTTGCATTCGAACAATGACAAACATATGTTTTATCATAGCAAAACATAAACAAATGAAAAAAGTTAAAATGCCTACAGCGTATTTCTTGCTATATTAGCTTTAAGAAAACAAAAAGCAAAAGAAATGTTAATGGAAAAACACTAAAGGGCTTTTCCAATCCATTGGACAATCCAGATCATGCGTAATTTTTATATAATTTACGTATTTTATTTGTGAGTTTTCAGAAAAATTGTAGCAAATGTATCTTTTCAGTTAGAGATGTTACTTATAAACAATCACGAATAATTGGTACTTTTTAACACGGGTAGTCGGTTTAAAATAAAATTCTGTATGATTTATTTGCTCGCATGAACGTTTTAAAGTACTTTACACAGGTTTTAAATTATTTTTTAACTTTTATTCAGGGTTTATTTTTACGATTTAATATAGATATGGAGTCGCCGTGGTCTAGTGGGCCCGGGTTCGAATTCCAGGTCAGACATCAAAACGGAAAATATTTCTTCGGCGACTTCCTCTCAGCAGATTTCTGGCAAAGACTCTGAGAGTAAAAATTGCCATGAAAAGCTTCTCAAAAATCTGTCGTTCGGAGTCGACTTTAAACTGTAGGTCCCACCACTCATGTATAAAATTAACGCACACAACATAAGTGGTGTGAGAAGCTAGGTCGTAATCCTGACTGAAGGGTTGTAATGGCCAATTATGTATGTATGCATTGTATCACAACTAAAGGAATGAAATTTTTAATAATAATAATAATAAAATAAAAACATACGTAAATAATTCAAAACTGTTCATAAATTTACTGATAAATTGTTTTGAATTTTATTTTATTTTCTGATTCCGCTTTAGCAGTCACAAATTCAGTCTCTGCATAATTCATTTGAATTCAATTAAAATTCTTCGTTTAATATAAATTTTTATATCATGACAAATCACATGAATACGAACGAGTACATATTATTATTATTATGCCAGGGTTTAATATATCTACATACCCCATATGGCCATTCATATGCATTCCATATGAATGTATTTGACATGCACAAATAGAACATAAGAAGACAACATGTTAAAAGTTTTAATTATTTAAAAAAAAAAAAAAGAAAAAACACAACAAGAAAAATAAAAACAATAATTATTGTGTATACATATAATGAAAAAATAATCTTATTTACTTAAACAAACAAAGAGTTACTCTCAAAGACCGAGAGAGACAGATAAAGAAACGCATATGTTTTCAACAATTGTTAATATTTAAATTGCAGACGCACCCATACACCCACACGCATACCATAATTCATAAAATTTAAAATACAAAAATAACCAAAAATATTTAATAATTCATTGTAAAAATATTTGAATTAAATTTCTGTATTAATTAAAAATAATAATTAAGTAACGAGAACCGTGTATGATTATTAACATTACATACATACATACGTATGTAGTGTTAACACAAAATTAAAACAATTCAAACTAATGGTTTCAAATGCATTTCGTAATTTGATAAAAAAAATTTAAAAGTTATTGTAAATTTAAAATAAAATTTTTAAATATGAATTCGTTAAGTAACCCAGCAAATATATTTAAGCGCTATTTTAATATCAATACGTATCAAATATATTCCTCTCTTATGTATAAGTACAGGTGTACCTCGTATAATGCGGTACCTCTACAATGCGTTTTCGGTATAACGCTATTTAAAAAAAAAAACAGTTTCATTACAACGTGAAATTTCGACTTGTATAACGCGCCTTATTACTAGGCGCCAGGGATGGGAAATTGGTATTAATAAATTGTACTAACGTTCACAAAAAATTGTACTTTTTTCAAACCGATTGTACTAAATTAACTTTTTTCTTCTTTAAACTTTTTTTTATTATAAATTAATAAAAATATTAATGAGAATTCATTTCATTGTGTGTAGTATTAATGTGAAAGAACACAAATAACAGTAAATTTTTCAAATTAAACAAAAATATTTATACTTAAAACTTAGTAAACCCCCTTATTAAAGTAAATATTCGGTCCTTGATATTCTTATAAAGATTATTTAATATTACTCCGTCTATTTTCACCCACTCTTCGATCATTTTTAATTTCAAATTTTCAGCACTGGTAAATTGTCTGTTATTTTGAATATAATCTTCGGACAAGAATGGGGAATTCGTTTGGGAAAACGTTTACGGAAACATTCCATTCTCTGTCTGCTGACATGAATTCTGGCATTGTCCTGTTGTAAAATATATTTTTTCATTATTCTCTCTCAAGAAGAGCAGCAAACTATAGCTAAGAACAGTAAAGTATTCTGTACTATACGTTCGCGTAGATGGAAACTGAAATTCGAGGCAACCACTTAAAGAAATAACCTCGCAGCAATAAACTATATTCCCAAAATTTGAATTTCTAACGACAGTAGTATCGATAGCCATCTGGTCTAAGTTCCACTTCTTTTTATCAGAGAATATGACCTGAAGACAATTCATTGTTTGATATTATTGAAATGCTGGTGGTGCTATAATTATGCACGCACTTTAAAATAGGTAAACTTAACAGCTTACTTTAATACTTAACAATAAAGGAATAAAAAATTTATGAGATCGAAATTTTAAATCACTATTTGTTGTGATAAATTTTGTACCAGTAAACTATTTCAAAATTGTAGCACCCAACTAATTAAATGACTTCAATAAATCCCTTCTTTGGATTAAATTAGAGACAGTCAAAGGAAACAGTCCATTTGTCCCTTTGATTTTTATTAAATTTTGGTACGAAAATATCCTTTCTACATTTGCATATGAATGTGGAACGAATAATATTCCTTTTACAACTCTTAATATGTCAAGTTAGCAACGAGTTGCCATATGCAAATGAAACGAAAAAATAACTTATACACTGATGAGACAGAATATTTGAGTGATGTAATCAAGTAGAGAACATTTTTCAATAGTGCTAAATAAGTCATTGTGGTGCTATGGTGTTTTTGACTTCCAAATAGTGCTAAAAAAAAGTACAATTGTACCAAATTTTCCATCCCTGCTAGGCGCCCTATTACGAACTCAAAAAACAATTATTTCACAATCGCACCATCAATGGAAGAACGTACAACAAAATGTTTTCTTTTTTTATCAAATGACGAAAACTTTTCCGATGAAATTTCTTCTGATGAAGTTATACGCTCGCTATTTCGAAGTAATATGATGTTCGAAGTAAGTGACACAGGCTAATGTTTTCCGTATCTTTTTTTTTCCATTATGTTTCTTAATTTCTTTTTTTAATAAAGTACGAATATTGATTATGAGTTGTAAACGTACATACATCTTTAATTTAGTACCTATTTTATTTTGGAAAAAGTTTATTGGAATATAAACCTTAAATTTATATGAAAGCTAAGTCTTCTATAACGCGAATTACATAACACGGAATTTTCCTAGAACATAACCACCGCATTATACGAGGGAAACCTGTACAGATACAGTCGTTAAAGGTTTACTTCTCTTCAATTATTGATTTCTTTTAGAAGACTGGCGCACTTTAATCTCCTGGCCTGACTTATTTCGATTGCCTTTCGTCCCACTATGGTTGAGCCATAGATCGAACATAGAATATCATTCCATGCACTTCGATCTTTTTTACAACTCTGCATCCTTCTTCTGATTTTTTTTTTTTGTTTCTTTTGGAATGCAACGAAGCAATTTTTTTTTCTAAGACACCATTGTACGAAACCATATTGTACCATTTGAATAACAATAAACAGTTTAATCGGTACAATCACTGAGAGATCAGCTTAATTTCTTTGCAACTTTTAGTTTTTTTTTTTTCAGTGTAAAACGTATGTTTTTTTTTTGTATTGCGTTTCTTTCTCTCTCGAGTACAAGGACCGGCCGACAAAATAAATGAGTTCAACTTGAATAAAACACTTTTACTTTTTACTCATATAACGGGTGTTTCAATTTCGTTATCCTTTGTTTGTGGTGTTGCAACTAAAGTTTCCAATCTAACAGTACTTTTATTTGTTTCTTTTTCCTGTTTTTTGTTTTGTTTTTCTATTGTTTTTTTTTATTTTGTTTAGATGTTTAATGTTTGTAGCAGCATGTGTTTCGGATTTATTATTTAAAAAGTTGACAAGTTTTTTTTTTGTTTTTTTTGTTTTGTATTCTCATATTTTGTGTCATTTTTTTCGTATTTGTTTCTCATTTTCTTCTTTGGCAATCGTGATGATTTTTCTATACTAACGACCCACAAATAAATTCAGCAAAAAAAAAAAAATTGAAATTCGAAAAAGGAGAGAACAAAAAATGCTAAAGAAACAAAGGGCCTGGTTTCAAATTTTGTCTCACATAAACAATAACAAAACATACACATGCATACATATGTATGTATGTATGTATGTGTACTCGTGTATGTATTCAATGCCAATAATATAGTACATACTCGTGTAAAAATTATACACACTGACAACATCTGTTGTTTATTTAAACTTTCTCTGTTTTATATACATACATACATACAACACATACATACATACATACGTACATACATACAATACATATGATATTTTCTATTGTTACTGTTACTTTTTCTTTTATGAATTCGTTTTTGTTTAAAAACAAAAGTAGAGAGTATTTGTAAATGGTGTGGTATAGGGTTAGAGAAAGGGATACCAAAAAGAAAAGAATATTATGATATGGACAGTATTCATTGATTTCTCATATAAATTTTGACTAAATGACCACGGCCATCATAAATATGCACGGCATGTGTAAGAGTCAATGACAAATGTACACGCATACATACATAACTATCTACACATGTGTCTGTGAGTAACTCTATATGAGTTTACAATTTTTTTTTTGATATATTTTACTCGTTTTTATGTATAGTTTACTATTTAAGGAGTTGCAATACGTATACGTAATTGTATATATTGTGTGTACTGCTACATAAAAGGGGAAAGTGGAATAGTGTCATAAATTTTCCAGTCATAATCGCCTTCCTTTAACTTCCTTGCAAAACTAAACTATATGAGTTAAGAGAGAAGAGAACGAGAAAAAATATATATAAAAAAAGAGAAGAAGAGTTATAAATTATCATATTTTGTTGGGGTAAACTACACTTTAAAAATTTTTGCTCGAATAATTTAGCCTCAAAGTTTTAGTAGGACACAGAGGAATTGAGTTCTAAAATTAACATACTTTAGGCGATTATCTTTTAAGCTTAAGATGAATTAGGGGTGTTTGAATAAAAACAATAAAATTTGATTGTTTGCAAAACGAAATATGAAGTATACATGCGTACGTACATACACTGTGCAATGATGTTCAGGTGTTGGCATAATGAAATTTAAAAATTGTTTTCCATCAGCCATGACTCGCTATTGCATTTAAATTAAGTTACAATAATTTATAACCTATAGCAATTTTTTCAATTAAATGAAAAACATTTTTCTGGTTCTAAAATTTACAATCCTATACTGGATTACTTATTTATTTCCAGTATTAAATCTTGGCTTACTCTGATTCTCATAACTCAGTTTAATTTTAAAATTGAAAAAGTGTTTTTATTCATACTCCTATAAGGAATATAGAGGGTTCTCGGTTTCAAAAGCCAAGTTAATTTAAATGAACTTAAAATGTTTCTTTTTATTACATTATAATGCTTGCTATGCAAATTATTGATTAAAATTTCTTGTTAATAAAGAAACTTTTTGATTTAAAAATGTATCTCAAAACCTATAAGTATGTCCTTACCACTACCGCCATTAATGTGTGATTTGAAATTTTCATTTCGTTTTAATAAATTTTATAGAAAATTTTCGAAATCTTTAAATTAATTTAAGATAACTCTACCCACAAAGTATGCGTATAAATAACTTTGACAATAGCAATCTCGTTCATCAAATAAAATATACTGTGTATGTGTACATACATACATACATACAGATTTTCTTTATAAATTATAATATACGTTACAATATATATTTTTAAATATTCATGAAATACATAAATTTTGGCCAAAATGTAACAGCAACAGACGACAAAAAACAAAACCCGAAAATTGTATTGAATGTCATTTATCTTTGTAACTGACTGTGTCGTTGACTACATGATGGGTCATGTATGTACGTACATTGAAACATTAAACAATTGCTTTTACTTTTGTACAGTTCGCCTGGTTGCCGTTCGTTCATTCATTTGAGCCTAAATCTGTGTCCCTTTTTTTGTTTTTTATTGATGATATGAAATGACAACAAAAAAGAAAAACAGAAAAAAAAGAAGCAATTTGAGGCAGTGTTTGTTAACGCATTTATTACTCTGTAAATCAATATGCATGAGCTTCTATGAAAGAGCAAGAGAACGTATGTGAACATCAATTTTGTAGCCCTCTTATAAGGCCTTCAAATTTTAATGTTTACGTATGAATATGGGTGTACATATATGCATGCCAACGATAACATATTTCATCATATTTGACAATTGTCTTTGATTATATACGATATATACACAATATATGTTCATATTTTTGCAAGTTATTGTCAATAAGTTATTGTAATAATAATAATAATATGTATATAAATATACAGCATTGGGCAATTAATAAGTTATAATATAATCGTATAAAGATAATTGGATTTGTTATTAGCACATGCCATATTCACACATAGGCCAAGTAACCCCCTCCTTAAAATATGTACTTAATTGTACGCCTCAGTGATGAATTTCTTAAGGCGTTGGTATACTTCCTAAGGATCTTTTTTTTCGTATATGTATGTATGTGTTGAAGTCGCCGTGGTCTAGTGAGTAGTGTGTTGGCTTATTAGACGAAAGGCCCGGGTTCGAATCCCAGGTCAGACATCAAAAACGAAAAATTTTTCTTCGGCGACTTCCTCTCAGCAGATTTCTGGCAAAGACTCTGAGAGTAAAAATTGCCATGAAAAGCTTCTCAAAAATCTGTCGTTCGGAGTCGACTTTAAACTGTAGGTCCCGCCGCTCATGTATAAAATTAACGCACACAACATAAGTGGTGTGAGAAGCTAGGTCGTAATCCTGACTGAAGGGTTGTAATGGCCAATTATGTATGTATGTATGTGTATGTTAGAAAGGACATTTGATTATTTATTAAAAATAATTTTATTTTCAATTTAGTCTCAAAATCTGGCGACTATGATTTGAGTAGCTAGGAGTAGCTAAAAGTAAAAAATTGAAATAGATCCTTATAAAACATGCTACTCTGGCTATATTCCGAACTAGGATATTTTGAAAAGGTCAAAAAATAACAAAATGGTTGCATTTTGAACTTTTTGTTGTTTTCGCCTATTTTTTCTACTCTCATTGTGTAATAAAATTATTAATTATTGACGGAATATAAACTTTTCATGGGAATTTTATTTACTCAGAGAGTTTTTCGCAGGAATGTCGTAAGAGGAAGTCTCTACGAACTAGTCTTCAGATTTTGTTTTGTTCGAGATGTCTAAGCTGTGAGTTGAACTGTCGAACAAATCGACACACCACCTACTAGACCATGGCGACTTCTAATAAAAATAAAATGCATACCCTATAACCGATACCATAGAATAGTAAAAAGTCTTCGTACAATACATATGCCAAATAAAAATATATTGGTTTGCTAATTCTTTATTCTGTACTGTACTACTACTTTCCTCGCTTTTGTTTTATCTGTGTGTGTGTATGTACAACCCAAGTATGTGTTATTATTGCATGGACACATAAATAAAAATGTTAGTGTATGCTGTTCGCGTATGTATGGGTTTTACATGTACGTGTAATTGAGAGACTCTTAATGCAGAGTATGTAAGTGAGAGAGTGTTTCTTCTATTATTACGGCCGATATCAATTTTTAATAATGTTATAAAAAAAAAAAATCGCAATATTATGTGAGAGTTGTGGGGGGGTAAATATCTTTCATTTTCATAAATTTTTTTCTTTTATTTGATTATATTTCTTCTTATTGCTGTTGTTGATGAAATTTTTTATTTATTTGTTAATAATAACAAAGGAGCATATTATATACACAGGCCCTACATATGATTAACAAATATCAGAATAATTTTAAGTTATTTTCTTTTTCCTTGAAAATTTTTATAAATTAAATTAAATTTAGAATTAATTAATTAAATTAATTTAGAACATTGCCATCCTTGCTCAATTTAATGACGACTTTTTGTATTGATTTTGAAATTTCTGGAATTTTGTTAATTGTGTGTATGTATACTTTTGTGGACTTGTGTACATATGCAGATACATACGAACGGGCTTCATATGAGGATCTTAGGCATCAACTTAGAAGAGCCATTAAAAGGAGCAAGAAACTATCCTTTCAGCGGATTTGCCAAAAAGCTGACATAAATCCTTTTGGGACGGCTTACAGAGTCGTCTGCAAAAGAATCGGCGCTCAGCAACAGCCTAAACTAGGCTGTCCAGTTTTGCTACGGGGAATTATTAGTACATTATTCCCACGAGGCCAGGCCTACACTTTTATAAGTAGGGATACGGAAGCCAATCATACCATTCCTGAGGTAACAAGAGAGGAGGTTCTCGCAGCATGCAATGGAATAGGAGATAGAAAAACACCGGGGCCAGATGGAATCCCGAATAGGGCATTTAAGGCGGCTATCCGGTTCAGACCTGATATGTTCGCCAAGGTGTTCCACAAGTGCTTCGTCGAGGGTGTTTTTCCACGTAGATGGAAGAAGCAGAAATTGGTTCTCATTCCAAAACCTGGTAAACCACCAGGGGAACCATCGTCGTATCGGCCCATCTGTCTACTTGACACAATGGGAAAAATACTGGAGAGGATAATATTCAACCGACTACTGACGCGTGCCGAGGCAGAAGGAGCTCTCTCGGGCCTGCAATACGGATTTAAGAAAGGACGGTCCACTGTTGACGCGATCAGGACGGTAGTCGACATTGCAAGAGATGCAATAGAGGGCGAAAGATGGAGATTTGGCACCAAGGAATACTGCGCGGTTGTCACACTTGACGTTAAAAACGCGTTCAACTCAGCGAATTGGGGGCGGATTATTAATGCCCTCTTTAACATGGGTACGCCGCCATACCTAATGGAGATTTTGAACAATTACTTTCAGGACAGGAAGGTAATATATCTAACGGATGAAGGAGAGCAGGAATACGTAGTGACAGCGGGTGTCCCGCAGGGCTCTGTACTTGGCTCACTACTTTGGAACATAATGTATGATGGAGTACTTCGACTGCGATTGCCAAACGGGACTACAATTGTAGGCTTTGCAGATGACATTGCCATAGTCTCGGTAGCTAAGACGGTACAGGATATAGAGGAGAAAACTAACACAGCGATTCGAAATGTTAGTGCATGGCTGGATGAGGCAGGTTTGAGACTTGCTGCGCATAAAACGGAAGCCGTCTTGATAAGCGGCCGGAAGATAGTGGAGAAGATGAAAGTGACCGTTGGAGGCACAGAAATCGAATCAAAGAGGGCAATAAAATACCTGGGAGTGATTATTGACGACAGGTTGAACTTCAAGGAGCACGTAAAATACATTGGCGAAAAGGCATCTGTAACGCAGGGAGCGCTGGCGAGGATGATGCCAAATATTGGAGGACCAGGTCCATTCAAGAGGAGGATAATTTCAGCGGTAGTAACGTAGATAATGCTATGTGCTTGCCCCATATGGTTGGATGCACTCTCTGTGGGGTCTATAAGGAGAATACTGTCCTCGGTGTATCGTCTAAGCGCGATTAGATGGATAAGTGGCTTCAGGACAGTGTCTGATGAAGCGGTATTTGTATTGGCAAAGACAATACCAATAGACATATTGGCGGATGAGATGAGGCGGATATACTTCCGTCGTCTTGAGAGTCCAGGACGGACAGCGGCTATAAAAGCGGAAGAAAGAATGACTTCCATGCACAAATGGCAGTCACGATGGGAGAGCAGTTTAAAGGGAAGATGGACATTTCAGCTTGTCCCTTCTATAACCCCTTGGATGGAGAATAAACATTGCGAGCTGAATTATTACGCGACCCAGTTCCTAACTGGTCATGGATGTTTTAGGAAGTACCTGCACAGATTTGGACATGATACTTCCCCTATATGCCCAAACTGTGTAGACGAAGAGGAAGATGCGGAGCATATTCTAACATGCTGCCCCAGGTTTAGATGGCCCGGAGAAACTAGATTAGGACCAAACCGGCTCATGGAGGAGCTGTTGAATTCTAGGACGCTATGGAGCCAATACAGCCAGAAAATGGAGGAACGAAGACGAAATTTGATATAAAGTGATAAAGCTTTCGAGCTAACCAGCCCCCCGCGAAGTAATACCTTACGGCAGTCCCGCGGGGGGAGAGTGGTTGATGTGTGTGTAGGGGGTGGGTTTTAGTACGTAGGCACAAAGGATGGTGAATCGTGCATGCTTTTGTTGGAACAAAAGTATCTTTACAAGATTTACCACCTCCGGCTCAAGACAAAAAAAAAAAAAAAACATATATTATAAGTATGTATGTATTATTTTTAGTATATTTTTATTGGTGTTGTATCTATGAATGCATAATGCATGATTTGCCATTTGATTTGTGGCTTTCTTTTTATATTTTAATGAGTTTTTTTTTTTTTTTTGTTAATTTTATTATAATATTGACTACATCGTCGTCTGTTGTTGCCATTTTGCTGTTGCTGTTGTTATTGTTGTTGTTGTTGCTGCTATTATTATTTGTTATCCTGTATTAAACTGTTAATTTCCTCATTTAAAATTCATTGTTTTTCGTTTTTTTTTTTTCGACCGTTTTAATTTTATTTTAATGTGCACAAAATGCTGGCTGGCTGGCTGGCCACATAAACATTAAAAGTGTGTGTGTGTCTGCCTGTGTATTTTGTTTTTATGTGCGAGAGAGAGAGAGAGAGCGAGAGAGTTTTGAGTTGTAAAAGTAATTATTTTTTTATTTAGCCACATTTTTTATTTGTTTTGTTTTTTTTTAATTTTTGGTTTAATTTTTATGTATTTTTTTTCTCTTTTTTTTTAATTAATTTTGTTTATATTCATATTTTACATATACATACATACCCATACATACGCATAAAAATTTTCTTTCTCTTTCTTTATTTAATACGAAATAATGCTCAAATATTTTTGTGGCAAATATTTGTTTATTTTCCTTTTATGTTGTTGTTGTTGTTGTTGTTGTTACAGTATGTATTAATATGAAATGATTTTGTTGTTTATTGGGTCATTACGTTCAGTTTAATGGTGGTAAATTTTTTTTTTGTTTTGTTTTTTACAATTTAGATTTATTTATTATTTTTAATAGAACAGAGCGAGAAGCTTTATATTTAATGCGGCCACATTAATTAGTTAAAGCCCATTAAGTTATACGTACATAGCTTAAATGGTTTAATTAAATTTCATTTTTCATACAACAAATATTGTCAATTATTTTTGAGAAGCGCGTAACGTTGCCTTTTGCAAACGAATTTTTTTTTTATAGAAAATATTTCAAATATTTCTTGCAAATGTAAATTGAGTTTGGAATTTAGACTGCTTTAAAAAGTTTGTTTTTTTTTATCAAATTATCACGGTATATTCGTCTACTTTCTTTCGCTCATCAGCATTAAAATATCATGGAACTGTATGTGGTATCAATTGACTTTTCGAGCCATCGCCTCTGCTTACAACAAATAGTATGATATTCTAGCCAATGCTAATCTATAAGCAGCATGTGAAGCAGCACATCCAATATTACTTCTACCCGTTGCTTCTATACATGCGGTTCTCTGTATACACTCAAAAGAGGGGATTTCTAGATAAACACATTCAAAGAGTTTGTTAGGGATGAAACATTAAAGAATTCTTGTACCTTAATCAAAGTACCTTCTGTTTCTTCATGCAAATCATTTTCTAATTGTTTTTCGTTCTCTTTTGTGTGTTTCAGACGAGTGATCGTTGGCTACGGTTATTCGCTTTTGAAATACAGTTTGTCAAAAAAATCTTTGCACAGACCAAAAAAATGTAAAATTTGATCTTCATTCAAGAATTCCAACAACAAAATCCTTAAATATTTTTTTATTTTTGAACACATTCTATAACTGTACTTGTCTACGACCATATGGCACCAATAGTTTCCTAATATTAACACACATTACAATAATAACAACAACAAAAGAAGTTTACTCAATCTAAGAAGTGTCAAAAAAATCTTTGCATATTGAATGAAGATAATAAAAAAATTACAAAAATATGCCGTTATTTCGAAAAATGTTGCGCATTTTGGGTTTTTTACAACTGAGATGGAATGTGAAAGGGGTAAATAACATTTTAGTAACGAAGGAATCGTTTTTTAAAGTAACAAGTGTCCTCATATTTGAATACAAAAAATGCCAGGGAAACGAGTTTCAAAAAATATTATACAATTGGGCTATTTCAACTACTACAAAGGAAAATCTGCCAAGGAAATCGCCGTTATATTCTCCCTAAACATCAGGACTGTATATAATTTTACATCCCGTGCTGAAAAAGAAGGAGGACTAGATTTAAAGGAATCTACAGGCAGTCCAAAAAAGATGAGAAAAATTAGTAGAACCGTGTATGATAGGTCACAATCCAGTGCAAGATGATTTACTCTTCAAGTTTAAAAAGTCTTTGGGTTACGTGTTTTCCAAGAAACCATTGGAAATGTTCTTCAAAAACACAAATATTCTTCAAGAATGACTAGGAAAAAACTCTTGCTGTCAACACAAAATGTCGAAAAGAGATTAAGATTTGCCACCGAATACATTTCACTTCCTCCGGAGTACTGGGACGATGTTATTTTCTCAAATGAGACGAAAATAATGCTTTATTATCATGCCGGACCGCAAAGAGTTTGGCGTAAGCCTCTGAAAGCACTAGAAAACAAAAATCTTATTCCTACAGTAAAGTTTGGAAAACTGTCGGTAATGGTATTCGGCTATATATCCAGCAAGGGAGCTGGTGTTTGGATGAAATAATGACTAAGAAAGTACATCTTGATATTTTATAAAATGAGCTGACCGCCAGCTTCATGAAATTTGGTTTTATTGACCCGGTTAATCCGAATAAATTTAATTCACAAGTACTATCAAGATAATGATCCTTAAAATAAATCTTATTTATGCAACTCCAGGTTACTTTACAACTGCACCAAAGTTATTGATACTCTTGCCCAAAGTCCTGATATTAATCCTATCGAAAATTTGTGGGTTCATCTAAAGATAAAGGTCGAAAAAAAATTGCCCACAAATAAAACGCATTGATAAAGTTCCTCAAAGAAGATTGAGCTAAAAAAACCATTAGTATATGACATTCCGGAGCTTATTCAATCTATGAGAAGGCGTCTGCAAGCGGTAATTAATGCTCAAGGTGGACACACAAAATATTAGCACTATAAATTTAAAAAAATTGGATAAGTCTTAATATTTTATCAAGTGTGCAAACATTTTTTTGACAGTAGTAGAATTGGATTGTTTTTGTTTTTTTAATATTTTACATTAAAATATTTTCATTGTTATAAAAAATTTTTATTTATTATATTAACAAAACATATGTTAATAAAATCCTGTTTCAAAAAATATAAAATTTTGATTATTTATATTAGAAATCAATGAATTTTTCAAAGTTTTCTTAATTTTTCTCTATGTGCAAACATTTTTTTGACAAACTGTATGTTTTCGCAATATTAACTGCCATTTTGCCAGTTCTGAGGTTTTTCGCCTTCTTTTAGTTTCTTTGGATGGAAAATAATATTTCTAATTTAATTTTATGTCTCTAAAATATCTAAAACCATAGAAATTCCTTTAAACAATTATTGCAATTTTTTTTTAATTCAATCTAATAAAAGGAGCACATTTTTTAAACTCCTTTTTGGCAAAAAAATGTATTTTTTTAACTACATTTTATAATTAAAAATTGAAAACTAAACTATTTCAACATTGTTTTTGTATAATTTAGATCCGACAAAATGTTTGTTTTTATTTTAATTTTTTTTGTTGTAGAAAATTTGCAAATATTTCATAGCAAAAAGAGCCCTTAAAATTAAATACCTTGAGGTTATAAATTTGTAACCTTTTACTTTTCAAAACATTATTACTTTTTTTTTTTTCCTGGCCATGTGTGTGTGTGTGCGTGACATCCTGTTGGTGTCCTTCTGGACATCCTCTTATTTATATGCATAGATGGTGTGCACGTTGTTACTATCGATTTTATTTCCTTTTTTTCTTTATTGTAATAATTATTTAAAAGTATGTAACATGTTGTAAATTAAATGTAATCTTACACTTCATTAAATCTTGCTCATGATGAGAAACATATCAACAATATTTTGTTATTGCATACATACACACATACGTACATGTGGATACGTATAAGGAACGTGTTTCCTTGTATTTCTGCTCTTTAGTAGGTAAACGATGTAGACGTTAAAAGGTCAAGTTAATTTAATAAAATTTATTCAATGTTGCCAGCAAATGCTGCAAGGAGAGTAAAAAGGTTTGTTTTTATTTGCATTTAAATTCACACGCATACACACACCTACACATAACATTTGTATGAAATTATGTATGCTTAAAGAGATTTAAAATTGCAATATAAGACACTGAGAGAGAGAGGAGAGTTTGAGAAAACTATAAAAGGAAAAATAAAATAATATGTTGTTGTTATTGTTGTACTTTTAAAATTACAAAAAAAAAGAAAGGAAAAGAAAGGAAAAATACTTTAACTGTTAATTCTTTACACATGCTTGCACATGCACATGTGGATTCAAGTATTTTGAATGTTTTATGGCAGAATTATAAAGTCTTTGTAAGTATAGTTTTCCGTTTAATGTCGGTGAGAGAATTAAACATACATACATACACACTCACACAGCGACACTCACACATATATTTGTGAATGGTTTTATAAGAGTCTCTTGTACAAATTTTACAATTTTGTACTCAAATTACAAAAGTTTCCACATTAAAACTTTAAAACTCTCTCTCTCTCTCTCTGGCACTGCCATTGAAGACTAGAACGAACGAAAGAAAAAAAAAACTGTCGTAAATTGTTCCCTTTTTGTTCTGTGGTCTAGCGCAGAATTAAAAAAACAACAAAAAATAAAAGGATAGTAAGGGAAGACATCAACAAATCGAATTAACCTAAGGGAGGAAAAAAAAGGGAAGGAGTTGTTAAATCATGGTCACAAAGTTAACTTTAATTTGGATGTGTAAGGGCTTGTAAGGGTATGTGTTGGTACTGTGCATACGTATGTGTGACAGTATTGAATGTAGACTGCTGTCGGCGGCAAATTCATTTATTGTCCCCCTTTTTTTTCCTATGCTTCTGCCATTCATGCTGCCATCTTCGTTATTCTGCATTTCTATTTGATTGGTATGGAGAGAGAGTTTCATTTTATTTTTCAAGTTTATTTGGCCTTTTTTTCTCTTATTTTACTTTTTTTTTTTTTTGATATTAGCCAACCATTAAAGGCTATTAGACTGTAAATGCCTCAAGTAGAAAACTTTTAATTCCTCATCATTCACAATATTTTGCTCAACGTCGTAGTTAGTAATGCTGACTGTCCGGGTTTGTGTTATGCTTGGTGGTGTTGATTATATTAATAGCGTTACTGCTGTTGGTGAAAGTAGTCCCTATATCTAGCTAGACTCATGGGTTTAAGTGTGAGATGATTTTATGACCTTAACCCATTCGTTAAATATTCAAAAGAGCAAGTTCAACAGAAAATGCTGATAAAGTATAAACAATTTGATTTCGTTAAAGGGTTAACAGTAATTTCATTTGATTATAAAACTGTTTGTATGTGTGTGAGCTTGTATAAACGCTTATTCCCTAAAGTAACATTCAGTGCAAATTAAGGCTTCAATTGACCACAAGCTTAAGGCTATACGAGCAGACAATCAGAGACACTACACAATACAAAATTGTCTGCGCCATCATTAAGCCACCAAATACACAAATTCGTACACTTTCACATTCTCATACTCTTACTCAATTAGGGATTTAAAAATTTAAACAAATCAACGCTTTTAATAATTTATAAAAATCTAGAAAATTTCTAGGAATAAAAAAAAAACTCTTTAAAAATCTTAATTTTCTAAATGAGGAAATCATTTCAATGATTTTGAACATGTATGCGGGTATAAGAAATGAGAGAGTGAAAGTCCATTTGAATAGGTTTGTAGTGTTGGTGTGTCTGTTCGATGACACTAGACTTTAACACATGATTGTAACCACAAATTACAGGGCCTAACATTTGAGTCATTGTGTCGGTGCGGGTAATTTGTGTAAACCAGTGTATGAACATAAAAGGCTACACACATTTTAATGACATTGATTTCAATAAGCAAATTTGAAAGGAAATTGCTATCAAATGAGAAAATTAAACACACAGACGCCTCCCTCTGCTTGGTTTAACATAGAAATTTGATTTGATTTTCGATGATCATTTTCGAAATATTAAAGCTAATGATTTTTATCTTTTCATTTTTCTTTCTATTTTCAGGTTATGGTGGCATATCCCCTAGAACACAGTGGGGTCGTATAGCTGCTTTAATTTACGCCTTGTTTGGCATACCCATCGTTTTGTTATATTTATCTGCAATGGGAGAGGGTCTATCAGCTGGTATGCGTTGCCTGTTTCGTAAGGCTCGTTCGAAGAGTGCCATTAGCAATGGCAACAGTAATAGTGGAGGTGCGGGTACTCCAGGTAGTGGCAACAATTCAAATAACACACTATCGACAGGCGGTGGCGGTGGTGGTGGTTCGAATAAAAAACATGCGAGTGACATAAAGACTATTAATAATAGCAGTAATAAACATTATGGTGGCAGTGGTAAGATGTTAACATCCCACCAGTACGGCCCTGGCCCTGGCCCTTTAAGTAAACACCAGTACCAACCCACCGGTTCACCAAGTGTGCCCATATCGATATGTGTTATGGTGCTGATATGTTATATAACATCTGGAGCTTTATTGTTTCACAAAATGCAAAATTGGAGTGTGTTGGAAGCTTTATATTTTTGTTTTACATCCCTAGGCACCATTGGCTTTGGAGAGCTGACACCTACGGGTAATTTAACACTTTACTTGGCCTCGGCCTATATATTAATAGGCATGGCAGTCGTTGCCATGTGTTTTAGTTTAATACAAACCGAATTGGTGATGTGGTTAAGGCGCTTTAGTGTTCAAGATCATGTAATGCCACAAGCAGATGATGTTTCTCTGGTATCAGTGGCAGTAACACCGAAATCCTCCTGACAAAGGCCTACAGCTGAACTGCTGTCGGCAGGCAGTTTGGCTGGCAATAATGGCATGGGCCAACATCAGACCATGTTCTTTGGTCCAGCCCATACATTCTCCCAGTACAATTCTTTGCCACGAAGAGGCATGAATTCTAACTTTCAACGTAATACACCCATACGAAGATCAACGGGCATACCTGAACATCATATCGAGTATTTTGTGCCACGCAGTATAAGCGAATTCAATTTGTCAGGAGTGGGAGATTTGGCTTTGCCGCCACCCAGAAGATGTTCACCCACCATACAGCATACTGGCATGCAATTGCCACATGGTCTGCAATTGGGCCCACCACAGACACTACTCTGCGGTCCGCCACCTCCGCCTCAGCAGGTACAAATCATAATGAAGCCGCGAGAGAAAATGGTTACATTTGAGGATGAATCGAAAGTTCTGATACCACCGCCCCCTACCACCAGTAGTACATCATCATCAACAATTGGAGCCACCTGTCCACATGGTGTGCCGACCACACCGCGTAAGTCTTCCACTGGCATTGGTGTGGGTGGTGGGGCGGATGTTTTCATGTGACGCGAATCTTTAAGATGACCAACGCTGAGTGGCTTATTGGGTGAAACGTCAGGCGAAGACGTCTTCACATTGACCAGTTCTACACAAAGTGCAGATGATCACGCTACTGTAGCTAGCAGCAGTGAACGTAACTCACTAGATGGCAGCTTAAGCGATCTGAAAACAAAGTCTGCACCAGGTGAAGTGATAAGAGTGTAAATTGTAAAAAAAAAAGAGAAAAACAAATAGAAAAAACTTTCTTAACACATGCATACATATTTAAACATACAAAAAACACACTCAAAAAAATTTAATACAACCAATACAGAGAAAGTTATCGTAAGATAAACTGAATTTTATCGTTAGTGTTTAAACAACAAAAAAAAAAGAAAATATTTTGCCAAAATAAAAGAAAAAAATAGTCGTCATGTAAGTGTGTAAAAAAAAAAACAAATTAAAATTAATTTCATATTCAAAATTCAAATTAATAATTAAAAAATAATTATAAGAATAGCAGAACAGATTAGAAATGAAATGAAATGGAAGAAAACGATAAAACGTAGAAGAAACGTTAAATTAATTTCGATAATATGTTTCCAATAAATTTTTTTTCGAATAGTTTACCCTTGAGGGAAAATGAAAATGAAAATGCATGTAAATATTTCATAAAATCAATGTAAATTTCTTCTTAAAAACTGTCGTGAATTATTGTTTGTTTTTTTTTTTTGTTGTTCTGTTACTCAAGAATGTAAGAAAATAAGCAAAAAAAAAATAATAAATAAACGGGGAAAAAATTGTTTAAAGTTTGACAAACAAAAGAATTAAAGAAAACGATGCATTTGAGTGCAATTTGAAAAATTGAAAAACTTGGCAGAAAAACCACAAGTTTAAACACAATAACACCACAGAACAGCCAGCAATGAAAATGAAAACAACAAAATCAACAACAACAGCAATAACAATAACAACAGAAAAAACAGTAACACTTTATTGTCTTAGCGACCTTAATTGGTGGAACAATGAAAGAAACAAAACCAATTGGTAAGTAAACAAACTTCTCTTATGACAAAAATCATTTCACTAATTGCCAACATTTTATTGTCACACTTCTAAACAATGAGTGTATGACAATTTAGCTAAACATACATATGAACACTCGCACATGTCTCAACTGGCTGCCGTTGTCGCTGTCGCTGTTGTTGCTAGTAGAGATAAACATTTTGTAAGGCAACGTGATAACCCAGCATGCAACGTTTTATAAAATCATTTAAGAAACGCTATGTATTCTCTTCTTTTAAATCCCGATTTAAAAATGCGTATTTTCAATTGAAAATTTTGCTGGGTTAACAACTTTAACCATTTACTCTCCTCGTGCCAATTGCTGCACTTAGAAAACAAACCAAAAAACATAAAAATGTTGCAACAAGAAATTTTTGCAAAGAAAAGTTTAGTCCTGTGGTAGCATAGTGTATACGTATGTATGTATGTATGTGTATGCGTATAAACTTGCATTACTACTACATACATGGATGCACTCAAACATATGCATTTTATAACGCCAGACTTTTAAAGAATGTGTGGGGGGGACAAAAAATTTCACCGCAAGTGAATTGTGGTTTTAAAGTGTTCCAATTTTATTTTATGTGTGTCACTACTACATACATATGTATATACATTCATGTGCATGTGTTTATGAGTAAGTGTATTAGAGAGCATTGCTAGAGAAAGAGTAAGAGTATGTTTATGATGTTTATGCCAGAGGTATTTGATAGAGAGTAATAGAAAGAGAAATCAGAAAATAATAACAATGACAATATGAAAGTGAGATATGTTTTGCAACAACAACAGCAACAACAACAAACAAATATACAAAATTATAACAACTTTTGTTTTATGTCACAGTTTGTTACACTTTTTATATTTAATGCCCTCCTCCTTCCTCCTCTCCACTCTGTATGCTATGTGTTGCTTCTTTATAGAGCAAAATTATGAAAATAATACGCAGTGTTAACTGAAGTTAATAATAAAAAGTCTTGTTCAGTTGTTGTTGTTGTTGGTAATTGTTGTCTATTGTTTTTTTTTTTTTTGTTGTGATTCAATGTGAACATAATTTGGCAAATTTACTACAAATAACTTCTGCAAACATTAAAAACTTACCGACTATTGGCTTTTGAAAATAGTTTTCTCGATTTGAAAGATTTAAAACGAAACATCGCAAGCCTGTCAACTAAATACTTAGGCTCTCAGGCAAATTTTATGTCTCGAGAGTTCTATACTTTAGATGGAAATTTCACAAAGGCAATATCAGATTATTTGCTAAAAAATGTTATAAATTTCAAATTAATTTTGTTTTTCATTACCCTTCTTGAGAGCATATGGCTTCCACAAAGCACTTTCATATTATACGATTGGCTGTCGTGTTAGATTGTCCTCGTATCTAAATCTTGGAGTATCGAACGTCTTTAGGTGAAATAAAATTCTGTTTTATTCCACACTATATATACTGGCATAGTTCTCTAATTCTCTCATTTGCAAAAAGGCAATACAGTTTTGAAAACCTTGCCGCTAACATATAAAGCGCACACAAAGACTGTATTTTGCGTTTGATTGAAACTCAAAGAAAACCAAAAGTAGAGAGAAAAAAGAGGGGGAAAAGCAATTGAAATAGAGTAGGATACGCGAATGCAGGACACATAAAAACTGCTATTTTCTAAGTGACAAAAGAGCTAAAATGGTTTTCTACCAAGAATAGCTTTTTAGCAGAAATTTTTCGTTTAGTATGTGATGCATGCAACGTGTACGTTTATATGTATGTATGCAGATGTAACACATATAAGAACACATACGGAAGCAAAACTTGTATGAAATGTAAAGTTTTTATGAAAGGCTTATTTCGTTTCAACAAAAGAAACCAAGGGAAAGAAAATTTTTACATTATTTGTATGAAAAAAGTGTATATTTTTTGTTTTTTGATAGCATACAACAAAATACAAAATTTTGTAATTATTTTCCTGTCAATTTATTGATCATGAAGTATCGTAGTAGTAAACACAAATCTTGCACTCATAGTGTATGTACTCGTATGTATTGTTTGAATGTAAGTTATTGTTTGAAATTTTAAAATTTTTTAATTAATTTATTGAAATTCATTTGTAAAATAACTCACTCAATCACTTTACACTTATGCAAACATACATACAGCTGCTGTTTAAATAATAGCACTTACCTTTTCATTAATAAATCATAAAACTTATTTTAATCAAAAATATTGTTTATATATTGGGTTATATAACTTAAAAATAAGTTAAAAATATGTTAAAGAAAAAAACAAAAGTATTTAAATTCATTTTCCTAAAAAAAAAAATAACTTTTTCCAAAAAAAGTCAAAAAATGGCGTGTCAAAATAATAGCACCGCTCAATTATTATCTGTAAGAAAAATTGAAATAAATAATTAATACTTTTAATTTTAGTACTTTTATGTTGAGTTAGGCTTACACATTATTTTTAGTATTTTGTAGCGTTACCCTTGTTGGTAATAACAGCTGAGCATCGTCTTCCCATTGAATTTACTAAGTTCTGGCACCTTTCTACGGTAATGGAGTCCCATGCCTGCTGTACAGTGATCCAAAGGTCATTATTATTGGTCGGTTTGATTTCTGAAACCTTCTTTTTTACGTCTGCCCACAAATTCTCAATGGGATTCAGATCTGGAGACTGTGATGGCCATTCCATTAAAGTAACTCTATTATCCTGAAACCACTTTTTGGCTATTTTGCTAGTGTGTTTTGGGTCATTGTCTTGTTGCATGACCCAAATCAGTGGCATTTCTTCAGATGCATACGGCAGCATCACTTCATTCAGTATTTTTACATATTCCGTGGCATCCATTATAGTTTTAATATGGTAAATGGGTCCTACACCATAGTATGAAAAGCAAGCCCATACCATAATACTAGAACCACCGTGTTTTACGGTTTTTGTTGTAAATTTTGGATTGAATTCCGTATTGGGAGGTCTTCTTACATAGGATCGAGATCCCCTTCCACCAAATAAAACAATTTTGGACTCATCAGTCCAAAGAATATTACGCCACTTTTCAACAGGCCAATCTATGTGAGTTTTAGCAAACCTTAATCTATTTGCCACATGCCTTGGTGTCAAAAGAGGTACTTTTCTTGGGCTGTGTGCTTTCAAATTGTGCTCCCTAAGTCTTCTAGATATGGTTTCAGTACTTACTGGCAGATTTAATTCTTTTTTATCTCTGCAGCCGACATAAATGGAGTCTTTTTTATTTGGCGAACTATTCGTTTTACCATTAGTGGAGGCGTCACGGTTTTACGTCCACGAGTTTCAACTTTATATGTGTATGTAATGGCATTTCTGATCATTTTATTGGAGCATCCAAATACATTTCTTATTTGAGAATATGTTTTCCCCTCGGAAAACAACGTTTTTATGAGCTTGCATTTTTCAGTCGTACAATGTTTCGCACGGCCCATTATTTAAATCCTAATGGCACAAATCTTAAAAACTTTGTTTAATTATTAATAATACAAACAAATACTTACCGTTTTAAATTAATTTTATTAAAATTTGATGCACCGTTTATTGTTTTTTAACGAATTAGAATCTTGGTGCTATTATTTTGACAGATCCAAAATCGACTTGTTACGCTTTATTAATCGCGTTTTCGTTAATACAATTGTTTACTTACAAAAAAGTAATAAATTTCTAAGAGAGTACACTTTTAGTAACGGACTGTAAAGTTCTGGAGAAATATATGCACCATAAAAACAGAATAAATAAATGAAAAGTAAACTATAAGTGGTGCTATTATTTGACGGTAACTGTACATACAAGCATTCATAGATTGATAATGTAACATATTGTATAGGAAAGTCAAACACCAATAAGAAAAATGTTTTTCCATATTTTTTCAATATTTTTTTTTTAATAAATGTAGTAGTCATGTGTATAAAAAAAAATTCATAAATAAATAAAGTGCAATAACAATTTTTTCAATAAAAAGAAAATTAAACAATGAAAAATGAAAATTTGAAAAGATGAAATAAAAATTTAAAGTTAAATTTTAAAGAGAAATAATAATAATTATAATGGAATATAAAAATATACACAAGGAAAAACTATGTCTGTAGCCAAAATTCATTTTAAGGACAGATCCAAAATCGACTTGTTACGCTTTTAATCGCGTTTTCTTAAATACACTTGTTTATTTACAAAAAAGTAATAAATTTCTAAGAGAGTACACTTTTAGTAACGGGACTGTAAAGTTATGGAGAAATATATGCACACATAAAAACAGAATAAATAAATGAAAATTAAACATATAAGTGGTGCTATTATTTTGACGGTAACTGTACATACACGCATTCATAGATGATAAATGTAACATATTGTATATGAAAGTCAAACACAATAAGAAAAATTTTTTTCCATATTTTTTCAATATTTTTTTTTTTTAATAAATTAGTAGTCAGTCATGTGTATAAAAAAATAAATTCCATAAAATAATAATAAAGTGCAATAACATTTAAAAATTAAAAAAAAAATTCTACCTTTTGCTACAAAAGAGTAAAATAGAAAAAAAAAAACAGAAAATTAAACAATGAAAAATGAAAATTTGAAAAGATGAAATTAAATTTAAAGTTAAATTTTAAAGAGAAATAATATAATAATAATTATAATGGAATATAAAAATATACACAAGGAAAAACTATGTCTGTAGCCAAAATTGATTTTAAGGACAAAACCAAAAAGATTCCAAGCAAAGTATCTTTAAATAACAAATGATTGTAATTATTATAAAGGAAAAGATATCACAAATTAATATAATTTTATCACCAGATATGCATATAAATATCTACAACCAAAAAACCAAAAAAAAAAACCAAAAAAACCCAAGAGAGTAGCATTAAAATTACAAAATATAAGAACAATTCTCCACAAGGAAAAAAAAATACCAAAAAAAAAGAAAGAAACTTAATATAAATTAAGAAAAGTAAGACAAAAATAATAAACATATTACATATAATAGTAATAATAATCTAATCTAATTGTAATTTTTAATTACTTCAATAAATCTTATAACGTAAGTAGGTATGTTGCCATAGAAAAATAATACAAAAATGAAAATGAAATATTGTGTTGTAATAAAATCCAAAAAACCAAAAAACAAAAAAAAAACAAAATCTTTATAAATGACAATGATAATGAAAACAATTTTAAATGATAACCAACAGACCAACAAAAAAAAAAAAAAAAAATTCAACAATTATTCAAAAAACAAACACCAACCACAACCCAAAATATAAAATACAAATGAAAGTTAAATTGGAAAATATACTTAAGGGGTTAGTGTACTTCTTAATTTGTGGCAAAAATCGATTTTTCTCGGTTTTAGTTATTTTAGAGCCATAGAATTAAGGTAAAAATCTTATTTTTCCTTAAACGATAAGAAAAGAAGAAGAAAGGCGGTCGTACCATAATTGAAAAATTATTTTTTTTATAAACGATCAAATAACCTCTTTAATATATAAAAATATTCATTTGTTTATATAAATTTATCATAAATAAGACCCTTGGGAAGTGTACTAAACCCTTAAAAAGATTTTTTTTCTAAACTTTTTGCAAAACAAAAAAGAAAGATTTTATTTTTGAAATTTTAATTGTTTTGTTTGTTTTCTAAAACAACAAACCCCATATAAAATATTTTTAAAATCAATTGGCAACACGACTTTTACTACAACACAAGCAACAAAACAAACAACTGACAAACTTAATTATAAATTAATTAAGGATACTGAAGAAAACAAAATAAAATGAAACAAAACAAAAGAAAAAACAAAATAAAAATAAAAATTAAATTTTAAATTAAAAAAAAAAATACGAATTCAAGGATTTTTATTTAATAACAGCGAAACATGTACAATCAAATTATCAAACAGATACTAAATGCCACTCCCATACTTCGTTATGAAATGATAATGAACCGCCTTCGGGAAATTTTCCTTTTCGTAAGGATTGTTAAAGGCATACGCCATCAACTTGTCATTGAAATAATGTAGTTTAATGTAGGCCTATAGTTACTTAATTTTCTATTTTCGTATGTGTTATTGGAAAAGTTTCCTTTTTCGAAGCGTGTTCCAAAGCAATTATGTACTTTAAAAGATAAGGTTCAATCTTAAGGTAAAGTAGGATCCATTAAAAGCGAAAATGCACGTGAACATAAATAGGTCAAGGAAGAGTTAAATCTTGCAGTTAAATCGTCATAGTGAGATTAAGAACAAAGCACGCTAGAAATTGTAAATATATTATCGACAGGAATATATTTACTAGTAAAACTGTGAAGAAATACACAGGCGTCACCAAATAAACCTTTGCTGTAACATGTTGCATACCGTATTATAATACAATAAACTTTTAAGAAACATTACTTTAACATTGACATGCTCATTTTGGTCACAAAAAGCAGTTTGCTGACAGCATTGCTATGAGCACTTGCATTTTGTGGGGTTTGCAGATACTGTTTCAGGATATAAGCTTTGCAGGTGGGATGGGATGGGATGCATGCAAACAATGTAAAGTTTCTGACTGTGGTTAACTTGGCGACCTCCAGGACGATCGTTGTTTTGCTCTATTCAAGTTGACACTGACACGCAGCCTCCACGTGGCCCCTCCTGGATGGCATACTAGCACCCGCTAGATGTTAACTAATGCGTGCAGCGCAGTCCAATCCCCTGGACTTAAAACTACCACGTAAATATATCATCCAATGACAGATGCCACACACAGATGTATGTGCATTCTTACACTAATCTAAGGCTGAGCTATCATCCATAAATTCGCAAAATAGGCGCAGACCATTATTATTAAAATCTCGTTACGTTCAACTGTAGCTGCCCAATACGAAAGCAATTTTTACCAATACACACACAATTTTCCATGTCCTCGGGGGATATGCCAAGAACGTAGCTAAAAACCCGCTGTAGTTAGAAATAAATGTATAAATAAATAATTTATTTGAAGACAGAAATAAATCTACACAATGCTCTAGAGGGTAAGAGGCTAAGAGGCTTAACAACACAGCCGGGCGAATCAGGTTGGCTTTCGATCCATTTAATCCATCCAGGATGTCTCACATGATTCCTGGCAACATCAATAACTATCATCATAGAGCTGCGCGAAAAACAAACAAACTATCACCTACTTTTAGCTAGAAAAATTGAATGAAATTCACACGAAGCAATATTGTATAGAGGAACGAGAAGTAATTGTAGGAAACAGGGAAACAAAGTAAGCGACAAGGATATTAAACTTTTTCTTTCCTATTTTGGCATTATAATTTATTGGATATTTTTGTTTTTTTTATTATTATTATTATTATATTTATTTATTTATTATGATCTTATTAATTAATTAATTGTAATTTTATTTTTTCTCTTTTATAGATTCCTTTATGTATTAATTGTGATGCTGTTAAAGAAATTCGGTGTTATCAGGTGTTATCACGAATGCACATGCTGTCTTCATATTTTCATCATTATTAAAGGTAAGTGCGTGTTTTATTTCTAATGTTACTTTATCGTAATGCTGAAATTTTCCAAAAACGTCCATTGGAACGTACATACATTTTTAGTATATGAAAAGTACTGCAAATGCTTACCAAAATTATAGTATAGTTCGCTAATCACTGTCATTACCGTGAACGTTTGGTTGATTCATTCTACCAATAAGCCTTTAAAACTATTATGGCAACCGTAATTCTCACAGAATATTATCACTGCGTGATCAAATTTATTTATTTGTCTTCTCTGTTATTTTCATTTCAATTTATATTGAAAATTCTTCAATTGCCCGAGACCGACGATTACGTCTCTAAAGTCCTGGGCTATTTATCTTTTCTTGATTTTTGTGTATGTGTGTGTTTATTTTGCTTACTAAGGGAAATTTATTAGCTGTTGTTGGTTGGTTGGTTGTTGGTATTATACAGGAAATTTAAAAGAGTAAAAGAGTAGAAATGAGACAGAGAGAACCAGAGTAGAGAATTATTTAGCATAGTTACGGTTTTTGTACTAATATTGGTTTAGCTTTGCTTTAGTGTCTGTGTGTATGTGTGTGTGGTGACTGTAATGAAAGTACGTATTTAAAGGAAATCGATTGCCGTTTTTCTGTTGTTATAAACCATAAATACTAAACTCAACACACTACTGCTCAACTACGATGATGATGGTGATGGTGATGATGACGATGACTACTATCAGCAGCCAATTATTTTTACAACCTCTGTATACCACTAATACAGTCACAGTATAACGTAAATGTGGCATGTTTAGTGTAGAATATTGATAATAATGCTCATGATAATGATGGCATTGATTATGATGTTACGCTGCTGATTGCCAATAAATGATGGAAACGGAAATTTAACACAAATTCAGACAAACACGCAATCTATCTCAGAATTTTTTTCTATACAACTAAAGAAAATACAATAAATAAATTATTTACTTTCGTTTAAACCCCTAGAAAAGAAAAAAGAAAAAATAATATAAAATTGAAAGAATACTAAACATATTTATAGAATATAAATTATATTTCTTTCCTGTCTTTTTTTATTGTTTTTTTTTTGGTCCATTCTTTCAATTTCTGTCAAATAGAAGCCATAAATAACCATAAAATGAAAAGTGTTAAATTTAGATGTCATCTCATGGCTTATTTCATTATTTTTTTATATTTGTATGTATGTATGTACGTACATATGAATTTTTCTACTTTTTTTTCGCTTTTTACTGTTTAATGAAGAAATTTTCTGTAATACAATACGAAAACGGCACCAGAACAAGATAATTTATCATCTTGTTAAACGTTAACTGAAAGAGAAAACTTTTAGTTTTTCGAATCTATTTAATGTCAATGAATGAAATTCAAATTGTTTTTTCCTTTCATTTGTATGTACGACGCAGTAGTGGAAAAGTAAGAATGAAAAAGGTCACAATATTTTTTTTGTTATTATTTTTATCAAAAAAAAAAAAGAAAATCTTGAATATATTTTCCAATTGTTCAAATTGTTACAGGGGTTTGTATTCGTTAGTGGAAAAAATAACAAGAAAAATTGAAATGAAAAACCAAAACCAAAACCAAATGTCGCATAAACAATTTTCTTGTGTTGAATTTGAAATTATTTTATAATATTAAAAACGTACAAAATATAAAAATAAAGAACGCCAGTAAACACAACACAACAACAAAATAAATTTATTTATTTTTTACATGTTTCTAACATTGTATATATACATACATACATAGGTATGTATGTACATAGCTAGTATATAAACCGCATAAATATAAACTGTTGTAATGTCTCTATTTGAGTGTGTTGTAGTCGGCAAGAAAAATGAAAAAAAGGATGACCCAGTAAAGAAATGGCATTAGAATTTATAAACACCTTAAAAGATTTGACTTTGATTTAATTATCGTACCTTAAAAAGCTGTTGTTATTCTCACATTTTTTGTGTTGTTTTTTTTCAAAACAAAATTTGCCGTTTTAAATTTTATTTTCAAGGGACACCCTTTTTTTTCGCAATTTCGTTAAGTGTATTGGTGTGTTTGTATGCATTCCGTATTGCTGGTGATAAAAATGGCATAGAAGACAAATGTAGAGATTCACCATAAATCTTTAGCAGTGTGTTTCACGCCTCTTGTACATAAATATACTACAAGAGAAAATATCAGCGTGCGGGCTGTTATTGTTATTGTTTGTCATTTGATTGGTGTTGGGAGTTAATGCAACAACACAAAACGAACACAGTCCAACACTAAAATTGAAAATTCCAACAACAATATGGCGACATTTTTATTGCCACAACCAGCAATATAAACACAAGCTTTACAGCCACGACAGCCACTAAACTAAACACTGCTTGGCACTATTTTAAGTAAAGCTGCCATTGCTTACACGACAAACTACGATTTTATATGGCTTAGACGGTCTAAATTTTTTTGGTTTTTTTGTTTTTTAAGAAAATTGTTTTTATTCCTTTAGCGATTGTTACTTCTACAAGGACACTTAAATGTAAAGCATAATGCAAAGTCTCACATATCGCTATAAAGAAGAGAGAGAGAGACTAGCATATAAATTGTCAGTTGTATACTCACCATTTGTTAAGGTTTGTGTACGTGTAAAATGTATTTTACATATACATATGTACGCTCATAGAAACAACAAAAAAAAGGCGAGAGAGAGAGAGAGAGAGAGAGAGAAAAAACGAAAACTAAAGAACGAAAGCAAGAGAAAAGTGAAAGTGTTTGTTTTGTCATGATGATATTTTTGTAAGAAAATAAACCAAATATTATTACAAAGTAAACATAACCAAATACAATACACACACTCTCTCTCTCTCTGTCCCCATCTCTCGCTCTCTTTAGTACACACTCGTATTAAGTTTGTTTAGCTAAAAAAAAACAGACTTTATAAAAAAGAAACCCTGATAATTATTTAAGTGTTGTTTTCTATCTACACCTCTTCCTCTGTCTCTTTCACTTATAGCCTTTTATTCCTACATATACGTCCTTAATATAAAATTAAAAGTTTCAAGGTCAAATCTAAACTAATCTAAAAATTTATGTGATTTTCTTAAATAGTTTTACCATCTAAGCGAAATTATTTTTAAAATCCATGCTAACATACTAAATACATTACGATATTACATTATATTACTGGGTAATATTCATTTTGCTGGTAACGGTAGTTAACAATACGTTTTGCCCTCATCAACAGTCAGACCCATTTTGATAGACTCCGGTTCAATAAAGCTAAAGACAGCAGTAACATCTCACTGGGTATGCCCTCTAAAGACACTTCTGTGGAAAATAGTGCCATTGCGATCGCCTTATATTAAATCTTGCACAATATCAAGAGGTTCGGTGAGCTCCATTTCTACCCTGAAGGAGTTACAGAAATTGTTCAATATCTTATCAGCTTCGCAATAAAACCGAGCTCAGACATTGCGGCAAAACTCGATAATTCTATCGAAGGCTGCCTTATAGTCGACTAGTTTTTCTTCACGATTTAACGTAATGTGAAGACCTGGTCGAGGGTGGACTTGCTAGATCTGAAGCCGCACTGATCAGTGTTTTGACGAGTGATTTTAATTGTCCAATTTTACACTCGTAAGAACATTTTACGTTTATCGTTTCGCTTTTCTTTAAGAATCTCTACACAATTTCTATTTTGTTTTCAATTTATTTAAGACGTTAAGGTGATTTGACTGCTTCACTTTTTATGTATTTTTTATTGTTTACATTTTACAATTTACAATTCCCTATTCAGTATTAAAAAAAATATAAAATAATAACACGAATGAAAATCATATCTTTTACGACCATAAACCAAAATCCTTTTGCATATACAAACACATAGATACATACATACATACATAAGGATCATAGATGCCAGTGATAAAATTTGAAAATTAAAAAGTATTCTACTAACCCCTTAAAACATTAGATTCGATTAGTGTTGCAAGTTTTGTGTTACAGCTTCTGTCGATATACATACGTATTTATGTATGTATGTTTACTTATTACGTATAAGAATCTGGGTATATTGACATGTCAATTTATTGACATCCACCAAGTCAGCTATAGGTACATTGATTAATAGTTACACTGTTATTAATTTACTCACCACCTCTACCTACTCCCACACATAAGATTTTGATTGATTTGCCAAAACCAATTCATTATGGGCGAACCAGTCAGTATTCCTTTAACAAAAAACCAACCTACGCCTGGAACAAGCAATCAACTGAATGATATGAGTGAACTAAAGAGTGAACTCGTCTAAGTAAATAATGTTAGTCGGTTGGGTTATGTTAGTAGTGTAGTATCCATTTTTTGTTTTTCTTTTTGATTTTGATTTTACATTTTGAATTTTCTTTGATTTTTCGCTAGATAAGCGGAAATTTTGCATGTTTTCCTTAATAAAACGTTGACTAACGTTTTTTCAATGATGCTAAGCAAACAAATAAGAAACGCTTGTTCTCAGCAGGCAGGCAGGCAGGCAGGCAGGCTGATTTTACTTTTGTGGTGGATGTGTGTGTGTGTGTCTTATTTTTTGATAGCCCTACAAGGATTCATAAAATGTCAAGAGTCTACAAATTTTACATCTCCCACTGTTCAGCCATGGTTGGTTTGTTTACAGGGGCTTTAACTTTTCTCAAAAGCATAAAACAACATGACATAGCTTGTAACAAAAAAAAGAAAAAAAAATTGAAACCAAAACACCATGGGTGGATAAAACAAACGCAACGAAGAAAGAAAAAAACCTCATATGCTAAGATGCTTAACTATACAACCGTTAAAATAAGTTAATAAAATATTTAAATACGTATACACCCCCATATATGTGTATATATGTATGTATACATATATGGATGCATATTTTTTTACACACACACACATACAGGCTTCCTTCCATTCATATATCCATATGTACACACATAAGTAAACAAACATAAACAATCTGAAATCCACTCAAATTTCCATATGTTTTTTAGAAGAGAAGACATAATGAAATTATGTCAAGTGTCATGACATTAGTATGTCGTTGTTATACTTAGTCGTCCTTCTTCTTCTTCTTGTTCTTCTTCTTTTTTACTTGGCTCGACGGATATTCTGTAAATACAATATGTGTGAAGTATAGCAAGAGAAAAATTCTGAGAAGAAAAAATTCTGAAAAGAAAAAATTCTTAAACGGTTGGCTTGTTGGCTAGACCAAGGCTGACAGTTTACTGTTATCATTCATAATTCTATTTTATACATAATAGACTCGTACAGTTCAATATTTGATAAAACAGCACGCGTAAAAGATTTCGAAAGCATTGCTTTAAGCTGTACCTTTGGCATAAACGATCATTTCAAATTACAAACATTTTCACAGGAGTTTTTTGCATTAATATTCAGCAACTGCCCTGGCTCGGCGATGTCGTTCGGTTAGAAAAGGGTAATCCGGTGTTGATAGGAAGGAGAACAGAAGTGGTCTGTTGTGATCATTAATCCGCCACTATATTCCCTGTATATGTTGACATACATATGTAATAGAAAATGGAGCTGCTTAGGACGGCATCAGGACAAGGCTTAAATACAGTACGAGCTCGATTTGCGCAACCGAAAGGAAACCGGGGTTGTTGCTTTTACCGTCAAAGTGTAAATCTTCTATAAAAACTCACTACTCTTGAACTCAAATTCATTAAATTTTATTTTTAACATGAGAAAATAACTTATAAAGCAAAAGTAATAAAATTAAAGTTTTGTTCATAAATAAAAAGCAAAACAAAAAATTATTTTCGTACTTATTTTCTTTCTCTTTTTGAAAATACATAAAATTATACCTTTAATTTAAGGAGAAAAATGTTGAGATTTACTTTAGCTTTGAGTTTCCTTGATTTCTTGAAGAGCGATTAATTTTTCATACGAAATGTCATTTTCTGTTGCCCATTCTATACAAATGTCAATGGACATGATGACATTATCAACTTAAATTTTTGTCTTTGTTCAGTTTGTATTGTTTCTACAATTTCTTCGTCTGAAACGTCAATATCTACATTTTGCTTCTCTGAATAGTCTTCTCTGATCCATTCGGTAATTTCATTATATGTTAAGTTAATATCCGGCATAACATCCTGCAACAATTTGGAAATGGATGGTCTAATTGAAGCCTCTTCTGCTATCTGGTACCGTAACAAAATCAATGGTAGATCGTCTTCGTCAGCCACATCGCAAAAATGTTATCCTTTCTTTAGAAACCTTGCGTCCTGGTGCTGCCTTTTCATTTAAACTTACTAGAGTTGAATTTGGTAGAAGTCTGAAAGATAGACCAGACTCGTCGCAGTTGTAAATCTGATCCGGAACTAATCCTAGTTCATTGATCTTAATAGTAAATTCTTCTAAAAAAGGATCTACACTCTACACCTTATTTGAAAGCTTTTCTCCGCATATTTTTAATCTGCGTATACCATGTCGCTTTTTGAAATTCTTTACCCATCCAAGGCTAGCATTAAATGTTCCCGGTTTTTCTCTCAATTTGTTGTGGAAAAATAGGGCTTTCGATTTGAAAATTTCCTCAGAAACCGGAACGCTATTTACTCTCGATTCGTGGGTACTGAGCTGCTTTAAGTGTTTTCGTTTTCCTGTACCGGATTCAGTGTTTCTAGCAAATTTTTGTATCTCATGATAATTTTTATTAATTCTGCTTACTGTGGACTTGTTAATTTTGTGATCAATACAAATCTTTTTACCAGATTCTCCAAGTAATTGCTCAAAATTTCAATTTTTGTTTAATTGTTAGTACCACTTTTTTATTACTCTCAAATTCAAAGAGAAAAATACTTTACATTTTATAAAACACAAAAAGTTGCAATTATCAAGACTGTTTTCTTGAAAAAGTTGCATTTATAAAGACTGTAATGTTAAAAATTTGCCTGTTGCGCTGATCGGGGCGTTGCAGTTATCGGTGGTTGCGCAAATCGAGCTCGTACTGTATATGGTATGCTGCTTGGAAATTGAGGCGAATCGCTAGTAAAAACTCAAACCGAATAAGAACATTAGCATCGAAACAATTCACTTGAAATTAAATTCGTATTTTGATCCAGTACATATTATATTGTCCTAGTATTTGTACGTGAGAGAAATGATTCTTAATAAGCTTATGTTTTTATTATTTTCATTTTAAATGTTTTTGCAATACACAAGAAATATGATTATTTTAATTAAAATTCCCCCACTCTGTGTCTCTATTTCCATTTGCTCTCTTATGTGATGTTCGTTTTTATTGTTTTGTAATGTCCCTCGTAGATATTTATATAATGATGAACCCCAGCAGATGTCCATGACGGTCAACAGTATAACGGTTTGCAAATTGTTTGCGGTATTCGTAAAACCCTGTCATTTTCATACTCTATTAAGATTTTGAGCTTCACCGAGCGAAAAGGTAGGAAAAACAGCTTAAATTGCATTTTTTTTTTCACCTGGACATGAACATACTTGACCAACGAAAGAAATTATGAAAAGAGAAAGATAAAAATGCGAACACTTAGCGTACGGACGGTACATTTGTTGTTAAATTAATTTCCTTGTAATGAAAATTTGTCTGCAGGGCATAAAATTTTCAACCTCTGATCATTATGCTGAATTTAAGCAGCTTTTTTCTTGTTTTTTCCCCCTCTTTTTGTTGCACACATAAACTTTTATTACAAAAAACGTTATTTGCCTGTGAAGCTTTTCTTTAATTGTTGGTTATTAGAAAAGAAAAAAAAAGCAGATTTTGCTCAATAGCTTTATATTTAATCGTGGCCTTAATAGCCATGAAGAGTGTGTGTGTGTGTGTGTGTGTGTGTGTGTCTTATTTAATATTTAACATTTAATTAAAATATTCAAGTTTCATTTACAATAATAAAGAATAATAAAATAAAAATCCAATTACTTTACTATTCTCTCTCTCGCCCCTTCAGTTTAGAATTCCATACGAAATGTGTCATTTTAATGCGCATTTTTGCTTAACGATTGATAAATTCAATTCAATTCAATTTAAGAGTTTTTGTTTTCGAATTTATATCACCCACATCCATTTCCTTTTTATAATTTACCACCCCCCTCCCCCAACACTCTCTATTTCTTCCTCTTTTTTAATATTATTCCTGCCATCTAAGATAAACAAGCAATTTAAAACTTCCAACCCTGGTGCATAGTTATGGCCTCTGTATTTACAAAAAAAAAAAAGCTGAAAGGAAAAAAAAAATAAAATATAAAGGAAAACAAGGAGACAAGTAAAGGAGAAGAGAGGAAAGAAACTTGTGAAATAAAAATCCTTTATTGGTGGATTCCTGTTGATGTTACTGCTGCTGTCGCAGTGGGATTTTTACATATTGGATTGGATTGGTTGGATTGTATTTTCATATCAATTTTATTCTATTCTCTCTCACACTTTGCTATTATGCCGCTTTCTCTCGCTTTCTCCCTTTACACATCTATGGTCATGAATAATGCATGAACATTTTTAAACGCAAAATTTTATTGTGTGCCACCTTTTACTACAGCTTTCGGAATTTTATGGCGTTTTCCTATTCCTATTCATGTCATATTTTTTTTGTGTCACTTTCTTTTTTTTTCTTGTTGTAACGAATATTTAGGCATAAAGCAATTGCGGCACTTAAAGAGATTTTCTCTTATAGAATGTCACAATCAAAGTCAGCAAATTTGTTTCTAACGAAATGCATTATCATTGCCTAATAAGCCACACACACATCATTCGGGAACAACACCAACAAACATCCCAAAACAAATCGTTCATGGAAATTTTAATATTATGAAGAGGATAACAAAAAAAAAAAAAACATTGTAAAATAATGTTCTTTGAAAAATTTCAAAAATATTAACATTTATTTGAAAAAGGCTGGCTGGCATCTTCATTTTTATTTTCCAAAATAATTTAAATGCTGAACATTGTCTACCTGCTACAAGCTCCTTACAGAAAATTTCAATCTCATTTGTCTTAATTGTCTCATAGGAGGAGAAAAAAAAGAAAATACAGAGTCACAAATATTTCTATTAAAAAGCAAAATCACAGATCACAGTATTTGGAGAAAAATTCTGAGAGTAAATAAATTTGCCGTGAAAAGCTTCAGAAATCTATTGTTTTTAGTCGACACACAACTTGAGTCGTGTGAAAAACTAAGTCGAAATCTCCGCTAAAGAGTAATTAATTTGATTTAAGATTGTTGTTTAGGTCTTTATCACTTTAAAAAGTTCGATTTACTTGGCTTTATAATTGACCCTGAGTCCGCACCAAATTCAAACCCCAAACGAGTAGTTTTTATTTCTCTTTTCATTTTATTTCCTAAAGGTCACAGCAAAAAGCAAACATAAATGATACATTTTTTAAATGAATCCTCTTAAAAAGGAAAAAAAGCCAAGAAGAAAAAAAAAATTACAAAATCAACAAACGCATACGATGGCATGGCACACAATGTGGTTTAACCGTGCTCATTGCGCTGAGGGAAATCTGTTGCTGAGACAGCAAATAAAAGGATTTTCAATCATCAACATCATCATCATCATCAGCAACGCAATAACAGTCTGTCTAACTTACGGACAAGAAACAAGAAATAAATATCACAGTAACTACTGCTCACAGGTTATTAAAAGTATTTTCATTCCATAAATCATAAGTCCGGACGTAGAAAAACAAAGTCATAAAGGAAAAGTACAACTATTTGCTCCAAACAGGCAAACAAAATAACACATCAACTAAATACACATTATATGGATGACATCAATGAAGAATCCCTTTATCTGGATAAGACATCTTAAGAAAAAAAAAATGTTAAAAAGAGAAAATTTTCAGAATTGAAGTGCTTTGTATCAATCGATTGAAAAATAAATTGACAAATCAATAGAAAGCAAAAAAAAAAAAAAATAGTTAAGATAAGACAGTTAAATCGAGATTTTCCGACTAAAGTTAAAAGAAAAAAAGAAAAGCAACAATTAAAGAATGGACAGATAATGCATATATTTTCATCATATCATCTATAACTTAAATGCGTACCTTCGCTTGAAAAACCTGAATATGGTGCAGTAGCCAGAGGCAAAATTTGGTTCTGGTTCAACTATATAAAGCCTCAGCCAAATTCTAAGGGCGCTATGGTTTAATGTAAAACCCCGAACTGACCCGATTGATACGTCGATATATCACACCAGATGGAGAGAAGACAAAAATCCGGATTAAATATCATTTTGTCATCAACGGGATTGAATTGGATTCAATGGTTTGACTTCGCTTGTGGCCTCTTATGGTGCAAAACTATACTAATAAAGCACATGCATGTGATGTCGCCGTGGTCAGGAGGGTTGGCTTAAGACGAAAGAGCCGGGTTGTATCCCAGGTCAACATCAAACGAATATTTCTTCGCATCTTCACAGATTTGCAAGACTCTGAGAGTAAATTGCCATTCAAAGCTTTCTTTCACATCTTCGTTCGGTGTCACTTTATGTAGTTCCGCCATCAATAAAACTAACGCACACAACATAGTGTGTGAGAACTAAGTAATCTGACAAGGGTTTATGGCTTTAGTATGTTATGTATTATGTCCCTATAGCCGAGATTCTTTTGTAGCTTTTTTGTGTGTGTTTAAATGAGAATATTATGTGGACATTAGGTAAACAATCGGTTTTACTTTCTCTTAATCATGCTTTAAGTTATTCTTTTCCTTTCGTATAAAGCATTCTTATACCCTGTTTTTGTAAGACATACGATTTCAGACGAAAGGATTATTAATTTTGTGTGTTTGTTTGTGTTTTCCATACAAATCCTTTCACTTCAGAAAAAAAAAAACGGAACCATATGCGGAAGCTTTAAAATTCCTACGAGTTGTGTTGTGTTTCATAAGAGAAAACAATAACATGCTCTTGTACAACACAAACACACATACTGAAGCTGGACACCCACACCCACACTCACACACTAACAAACACATTCTCTCATAAATATTTGTTCTCTTTTTGTTTTGTTTTTCTATCCCATAAGACAATACATATAAAACACTAAAAAAAAAAATTGGAAAATTTGTTTAATTCTCTCAGACAGGAAGAGAGCAAAAAGTAATAAAAAAAAAAACCATAAAACAAGAGAGAATAATGCAAAATTTATTAAAAATGCATTGTTGTTTAAGCTTTAGGAGAAGAAAAAACAAAAAAATAGAACGCAGAAAAACAGAAAGGAAAAACGAATAAAATTTATGTAGACAGGACAGCAACAGATGCGTAGTTAGAATAGGTTTTTTTTTTGTCAACGTTATTTAGACTTTAGAATTTCAAATATTTTAGAATAAAATTGAATGGCTTTGCTATGCAGGTTTTAATATTAAAGTTGTCAAGTGTTGCATTTTTCGCTTTGCCCACACACACAAAAAAAGCGACTTCAAATAAAAATAAATAGTGAGTATTTTAACACATTGCATGTATTATTATATATTAAAATTCCATCACACAATGGTTATACAGTAGTCGCTCACAAATTAGAACCGCTTTGTTTTTGAGGCAATTCTAATTTCTGGAAGTTTTTTTTCTTGGATAAAAAATAAAGAATTAAACAAATTTCCTAAAATAAAACGCATTTAAATTTTTTAATTTCATTTTTTTTTGATAAAAACAAGAAAACAAAACTTAAGAATTCATAAACTAGCCACAAAATACATAAATGCGACAAAAAAAAAAACATCAAATACTGAAAAACTTGTATAATTTGGTGATTCTCCTTTTTACTTTTACTGAATAAAAAGAAAAATATTTCTTTGGCGACTTCCTCTCAGCAGGTTTCTGGCAAAGACTCTGAGAGTAAAAATTGCCATGAAAAGCTTCTCAAAAATCTGTCGTTCGGAGTCGACTTTAAACTGTAGGTCCCGCCATTCATGTATAAAATTAACGCACACAACATAAGTGGTGTGAGAAGCTAGGTCGTAATCCTGACTGAAGGGTTGTAATGGCCAATTATGTTATGTTATGTTATGAATAAAAAGAATTTGGGGATTTCTTGAGTTAAAATAGCAAAAAAAAAACTCTCAGAAATTAGAATTTTAAAGCCTATAATGTATGCAAGCATTGATTCTAATTTCTGGAATTTCTAATTTGAGAGCTTCTACTGTATAATCAAAAAAAAAAAATGTACAGAGTACGTGAATAATTTATTTCTACTTGAAATGCTTAATTAGAATTGAATTCAATTCAATTCAAGTGCATAAAAATTCTTCCAAGAAAAAAACAAAAACATAAAATTATATCCATAATTAAGGTTAAATGTTATTTAACATAATATTTTTAATAATAACGAACGTATAAGATAATGCTAAATTAACAGAAAAATATTGTGAGAAACAGGAACATACCATGCTTCCATCGGCACTGTTAATGCACGAATTTTTGCCTTTAGTGCGCTTCTCTCGGTAGAAATATTTGTACAGCAGGTTGTATAAAAACTGTTTTATTACATACTTACATACATAATTAGTCAGGGCAATCCTTCAGTCAGGATCACGATCTAGGTTCTCACATCAATCATGTTGTGTTTGTTAATTTTACACACGAGTGATCTAGCCTACAGTTTAAAGACGATTCCGAACGATAGATTTTTGAGAAACTATTCATGGCAATTTTTTTTTTACTGTCAGAGAGTTTTTGGCAGAAATCTTCTAAAAGGAATTCATCAAAGAAATATTTTTTTTTATATTTCGTTATGCTGTCTGACCGGGAATTTGAACAGTGACCTTACGTCTAATAAGCCGTCACACTAGCTACTAGACTACGGCGACTTCGTTGAGGAAATGTTTGAAAATAACTGTGTGTAGCCATATATATAAAGGTTTAGATTCGGAGCCTGATTACATTTTTGCTAAAAGCTAGAAGAGATCTGCTTCCTTCTCCCGCCCAACCTATGTCAGAATGTAGTGAGAAAGATTGTGCCATTGAGTAATAAAAATGATATTATAGTAGTTAGGTTATGTTAGGTAAGATTAGGGACTTGACTTGTCAAGTCTGACAAGGACAGTACCTCGGTTAGTCGAAAATATTGACCCATTGTACTCTTCCTATATTCTCCACACCACTTATGTTTGTGGGCTGTTAATTTTAACATGAATGAAGTTTAAAAGCGACTCCGAACGACACATTTTTTGAGAAGCATCCTGGCATTTTTTTACTCCAGAGTTTGCCAAGAAATAACTGCTGAGAGAAGACACCGAAAATATTTCAAATTTTCGTTTTGAAAATTATTATGGTAGTTGATTGAATGTTCTGATATTGTATACGTAGATGTTCTGGAACCAGCTTACAATATGTGGTATTAAAGAGTTATTGTCGCATTTATTTATATTAAATAATATTCAATTCATAAATGAATAATATTTCCGATTATTTTTTAGTATAAAATTACCATTTCTTGTATAGAATTTTGAAAGTCATATCCCCATATGCACGTATAATAAGCCACTTTCGTGGAAATCATAATTTAAACTGTGTTCGATGTATATGTATGCATACATATTTGAACAATTGTTTAATTTAAATGATATATGGTATGTATGTATGGTATGTAAACGAAAAACAAAATTCGAATGTTATTTTAATATGTTTGCCTCCTGGTAATATTCCAAATAAACTTGTAAGGAAACAAAAACAAATTTTTTGAATGAAAATAAAATAATACGTACCACATGTAAAGAACCACATGTAAAGAACATAAAGAAAGTTAACGAGAAAACGAAAGTTTAATTTTACCACTTTAGGTAAGTTTTTCAAATATGAAACTCTTGCTGCAAAGTAACGCAAATAACGTTAACGTTTTTAAAGTCTTTTAAGATAAAAAAGAAAATAAAAACTCACATACATACATATAGGTATATAAACTTATAGAATAGAATGTATGGTATGCGTTAGAGAACGGTTTAAATGCTTTATTATGAGCCTTGAATACATTCACAAGAATAGAGTGCAATGTTGTCAATACATTCTATTTTATTTCAACAAGTTATCTTTCATTCAATAAACTAAGATATTATAATCTGATATTTTATAATCTAAACCATTGTACTTATATACTACATACATACTGTGAGCTTCAAAATAAAGTGTACAAAAGCATTTGTTATAATAAAGTTCTTATTTCAATCTTTAAATATACGACTATATTAACTATTTTAAGTTTTTATGACTCAATGTTATATTCTCTTCTTAGTTCTAAAAAATAAAATAAATTGTTTTACTTAGACTAAACTTATAAAACAAAAATAAAATATAATCCATTTTTTTGAGCGTCAAAAAAAAGTGTACAACATTTTGTTTCCATAAAAATAAAGGAGATTCAGTATTTTGTTGCTTTTCCTTTTGATTTAATAACTGCACTCAGTCTTCGAGGCATTGATTCTACAAGTTTTTTTGTTACATCAGATGAAATTTTCTGCCACTCTTCCATTATAACGGATTTTTAGCATATCCTTATTGCTAATTGTCCTTTTTCGAATCTGGCGGTCTAGATGCTAACACAAATGCTCGATTGGATTTAAGTCCGGTGATTGGGGAGGATGATCCAGTACTTTAGGAGTGCGGTAGAGTAGCCATTCTTTCACTATATTTGCGGTATGCTTGGGATCATTGTCTTGCTGGAAAATCCAAGAGCCTTGCAACCCCAATTTCTCTACACTGGTTGGCAAATTGTTTCTCAAAATATTCAGATAATCAGTTTTATTCATAGTACTTTCAATAAAAACCAAACTTCCAACTCCACTTGCCGCCATACATCACCGAACCCCCTCCGTGCTTAACCGTGGATATTAAATTTTGTTTGGCATTTTTAGTTCTCCATACTTTTACGGGTTTTTCTGGCCGAATACCTCGAACTTACTTTCGTCGCTAAAAAGGACATTATTCCAGAAAGAAACGTCTTTGTTTTCGTATTTTTTTGCATAATCGAAACGTTTTTTCTGATTAACAGTATATATTAGCGGCTTTTTCCGTGGGAATCGACCATATAACCCATTTGCATGTAATGCTCGTCGTATTGTACTGGCACTCACGCTAGTACCTGTTGTTGCTGCAACTTCCTCTGATATTTTAACAGCACTTTTAAATGGATTTTTCTTCACATCACGCACTATAGACCTTATTTCAGCCTCATTCCAACGTTTTGGTCGGCCTGGTCCTGGGAGATTTTATATTTTTCCGAATTTTTTGTATTTGTCAAGTATTTTTTTCACAGTATTATGACTTCTGTTGATAATAGTGCCAATTTCACGAAAAGTTTTACCTTCATCGCGAAGTTTTAATACAAGTTCTCTAACATCATTGGAAGTTTGTTTACCCATTTTTAAAAATTTACTTTTCACAAAAAGTTTTTACTCTGCCGATTGCAACTAATTAAAATCAACGTTAACAACATTTCAATAGAATACAAAAGACGTAAACAACCAAATATAACGGAACTTTTTACAGTACGACCTCGTTAAAATTCCGCAGAAGTAATTTGTACACTTTATTTTGACGCGTAAAATATGGACTAGATATAATTTTTGGTTAATTACTTAAGCTATTGCAAAAAAAATTGTTGTGGTTGTTTTAGAATTAAGTAAATAACAATGTAATAAAACAAAAAACACAAAAATTTATAATTTAATTTTATATCCAATGCATAACATAGAGGATTTATTATAACAAAATATTTTGTACACTTTATTTTGACGCACACAGTATGTACATAAATTCTAAATTATGTGCAGTTTGTTGAAGTTGTAATTGTGTTGGTTTAAAATTAAATTTTAATTAATTTTAAAATTTTTTTAAATTTTTATATTTTTTTATAAATTTATTTTAACGTAATTTTATTACTTTTATTTTCATGGTAATTTGTTAAATGTTTATTGCCATTTAATTTCTTTATTAATATTAATTTACTACAAAGAAAAAAAAAATGGTGAAACCAGAAACCAATAGGAGCCAGTAAGAGGGAGTTGACACATAGTGAGGGAGAGAGACAGAGATAGAGAGATAAAGTAAAATAAAACTGCAAAATATAATAAATATCGTTAAAAATTTCGTCAACTCGTATTGTACATGATGATGTTGTTGTTTTTGTTGTTGTATGGTTTGGTATTTTACACATGAAATTGACCACATTGACCGTATACATGTTTATACGTACACAGTGCATGTTCTTGCTTTCATTTACTTCTACCGGATTTTCTCTCTTTCTCACACTCCGTACCTGTCGACACCCATACATACATGCATACATATGTATGTATGCACAATGATAGTATTTCTGTAGTTTGCATATCAAATGCGTGGTTTTTGAAACAAATTAAGGTCATTTAGCGCTCAATATGCGGTATACTATACGAGACACAAACACACTACATATATGTATGCAGTATATGACTTGCAATGTTAATCTTTTTTTTTTTTTGAACACACAAACTAAAAAACAAACAAAACACTTTTAATGGACACAACAGCTTATACACATACACATATACATACATACATATATAGAAAGAGAGAGAAAAGAGAAACAACTGAAAGAGATACGAGTACAGCAACGAATTCGTTTTTACATATACTGACGCATTATCAATATTATTAAAAAAACACACACAAAAAACAAAAAATATATGTGTGTGTGTGTGTGTTAATATAAGGAAGTATTTGTGTTCTTCTTCTTCTTGATGTTAACGTGAGTAACTCTTCTCTTTATTTCTGTTTTCTTTATTTTTACATGCTTGTGGACTAGTACAACAAAAGATGAAATGAACAATCATAAATATGTATGTGTGTGTATGTGTGCTGTTCAGTTTTGCGTTGAGCAATTCCCTGTGCTTTTATTTTCTCCATTTCTCAGTTATGCTTTTGTTATGATTATTGTATACAACAAACCCATATGTTTGGATGTGTGTGTGTCTTACTTACTTCTCTCTCATGTTATTTTATGTTGTATGCTCATGTGTAGACCGACCTGTAGATGTGAGTGTTTATTAGGTATGTATGTGTTATGGGCTT